>OZ007595.1:204683541-205241041 GCA_963931845.1 Maratus michaelseni
TTGAAAATGACCCATTTTCTAGTTGCGTCTGGAACACATTAGTCCGGGTAATTGGAGTATAGCTGTATTTCTATAATTACATTATTTAATCTTCAGGAAAATATACGTTAAATACTAAAACTAAGCAGTGACTATAATATAAAAAAATTACTCAGTTGACAAGTATGTTCTGAAAAGTGGATAATACAGGATTTTTATGCTTTAGCACAAAGTTAACATTCTGAGTATTGGCAATGTTAATGTGGCAATTCATTTAAAAATGACCCCTATCTTGGTTGCGTCTGGAACACATTAGTCCGGGTTATTGGAATATAGCTGTATTTCTATAATTTATTTAATCTTCAGGCAAACATACGTTAAATACTAAAACTACGCAGTGACTATTACATTAAAAAATTTACTCAGTTGACAAGTATGTTCTGAAAAGTGGATAATACAGGCTTTTTATGCTTTAGCACAAAGTTAACATTCTGAGTTTTGACAATGTTAATGTTGCAATTCATTTAAAAATGACCCCTATCTTGGTTGCGTCCAGAACACATTAGTCCGGGTAATTGGAGTATAGCTGTATTTCTATAATTACATTATTAATTCTTCATGTAAACATACGTTAAATACTAAAACTACGCAGTGACTATTATATTAAAACATCTACTCAGTTGACCTGCCGATTATTTTTAAATTATATCTCGCATCACTTTCTCGAAACAAAAACCTTCCACATGCATTTTGACAAAATATGCAAGAAAAATATACTACACAAAAAAAAGAAGAAAAAAAGGTCTGCGAATAGAACATGAAAATAATCGGCAGTGTGAGCCCGCATAATTTCGCTGTCCACCGCTGATAGACTATTGCGATTATCATGCTTTCTGATTAGTTGTTAAACCGAACCCTTCTTAAGTCATTTCCGGTTGAACTTGGTTTCTTATATACAGTGATCTCTCACTTATGCGCGACAAAAGGGGACAACGAAATTTTCGCGCATAAGTGAAAAACCATAAAATAAGCTTAAACGCGAAAAGTTAACATAACTAATACTAATACTACACTACTAATTCACTAATAAATAAATACTCACATAATTTCCGTTTATATATTGTAATTTAATAAGAATGCAACAATTCAAAGTTGTTACATTCCTACCAAACTTTTGTTAAAATACATTTTCTTTACAAAGAAGTCATCAATAAAGGTTTGTTTTTGTTTTCGGGAATTGTCGGTGAGAGTCTTTTCAAGTTTATCTAGGTGCGAAAAAGTTCTTTCGCTTCCGGAATTAAATTGAATAAAAAATTGAAAAGCGACAAGTTCGTACGTTTTGCCATTGCCTGTGCAGTACGTAAGCGAATGGCGTATAACGCAAACCTAAAGCTTGTTCCGCGTGCAGTGCTTGCCGTCCACACTAAGGCACAATTTGACTCACAATTTTTTCGCGCATAAGTGAAAGTTGCATTTTAGGTTTCGCGTATAAATGAATAAGTGTTAGCATTGTTTTCCTATTTCGCTGGCCAGGCCCGCGGGAAAAAAGCGTATAACAGAGGTCGCGTATAAGTGAGAGATCACTGTAATATCTATTAATTTCTATATAATCTAATCTCTATATAATCTAATATTTCTATATAATCTAATAATATATATAATTTCTTATATTATATCTTCTTATATCTTCATAATCCTCCAAAATACCGGAAATGACTTAAAAAGCGTTTGCTTTTACAAATAATCAGAAATTGTAAAAATCCCAATCGTCGATCGGCGGTGGAGACGGAAATTATGTTATGAGCCCTGTAATACATATATTTTATACATTAGCATAAAATTAACTTTCTGTGTGTTTACAATCTTAATGTGTCAGTTCAGTTGAAAATGACCCATATCCTGGTTGCGTTCGGAAAACATTAGTCCGGATAGTTGGAGTTCAGCTGTATTTTAATTATTTAATCCTGAGGGAAATATATAATAAAACTAAATAATAAAACTACACGCTAACTATATAATATTGAAAAATCTATTCAGTTGAAAATTATGTTCTAAAATCTACTGCTGCATCACACCACTTTGACATTCAATTTATGCGTGGAATTTATGTATAAAAGAATTACTTTCATGATCAGTAAGCCCTAAACGCAGCGCATTTTATGAAATAGTTTGCATTTCCAAACGAGCGTTAAACTTTATGTCTAGCGAAAGCCATCTGCTTGTTTAGTGAAATTGCTTCATAACATTTTATATTACAACAACATTTTATTTTAACATTTTTGTAATTTACTATAATTGTGGCAAAATCGTTTTTTGAATTACCAGTAAAATGAATATATATATATATATATATATTTATGTACAGTATCACCTCGGCTATTGAATGACCCCTTCTTTATTCATTTATTATTGTAATTATTTATTCTTAATTGTTTACTTCTATTCCTCTTTTTCTTTTTCTTATTCTATAACTTCACTGAAAAGCAACCATCCCTCTCACTTCGCCTTCCTACTGATTCTATAATTTAATTGGTTCTTTCATATCCGGATATAGTTTGTGGTCGGATCCGCTCTTTTTATCTCTCTCTCCTTCTGTCATCATTGCCCTACACGCTAACACAGAAATGGAGGCTGCCATAAGAGGATATTTTTCAGCGTTTGTACGGTCCCTTGAATTTGGATGCCAAACTTTTTTTAAGTTTTCTCCGGCTTATTTTCCTGAGATTAAAACAGTCAAAGAAAACTTTAAGAAAATACTGGTGTCTAAATTCAGAGGACCGTACAACTATTTAAGTTTAACTAAAATAAACTCACGGTTATTACTAAAGTGTTGTCATATACATTTACATGTATATGTAATGGAGTTTAACGCTCGCATTATAAGATTTAGAATAAAATTTAAAGTGGATAAAAGTGTTTCAAACTCCAAATTAATGTCCGATTCTGATCGCTGTCAACGCGGTCAATCCCACTTCCATATTCTTAGTGTCAGAGATAACAAGAGAGCAGTACTATTTTTGCCCTGGAAATAACGACCTTTTCAATATCGAAATATATATCGAGAATGTTTTTAATCAGGCAGTTACTTTTGAAAGTCCCTTAAAATTTATCCAGCCGTCGAAACCGTGTAAAATTAAATAACTGCAGCAACATGCAACTTATACATATTATAAAAGCTTACAGAAAAAAATAATAAACTATTCCATCGTTTTGTTGAATTTAACCCATATCGTACCAAGCATTGAAAGAAATATTCTTTTTAAATAAAATCTTAAATATATGCTTCATTAAGCCTATGTATACACACAAAATCAAAAAACTTACCAATTTTTTATTAGCTTGATTGGTACAGGCTGTCCTAAAAATAGGACAATGGTATAATCCACTGCTATTCATTATTAGATGAATGGAATGGGACAAAACATCTTAAGCATAGTCCGACGTTACATTTTTTACATATTGTGGTTGGTTTTCCTGTACAAGGTTTTAGCTGGCATCTTCTTTGTCGGTTTTCTGGGTGTTTTATCAACACATGCTCATTCTGAATCCTTAAAAAATCTGCATTACTCTGTTGACGACCCAATTTTCTGTAAGATGGTTTTCTTGGAATAGAAATCCCCAAATAGGCAACTGTTATGTGCCTTCGAAAATCAAGCAGGCTCAGACTATTTTCTCCAAATAACTGATTGAGCTTCCATGAAGCAACAAGCGCTGTTTCAAATGCATTAACAAATAATGGCCAATACCATTTTTTCCCTTGAATTGTAGTAAAGTAAGATGCTGCATGATTATCAAACAAGTCAACTCCATTTTTGTATTTATTGTAGGATGTAATGCACGCAGGTATCTTTACCTGTTTTTTACCACCTTTTACTCTTCTTTCCACTGTTGAGATACTTTTTGTTTCTTCGAAATTAGTGATTACAGAAACAACCCGATTGTCATTCCACCGAACTGCGGCTATTTTGTTCCTTGTATCGAATCTGCTGTCAGAAAATCTACGTTCCAATTTCGACATTGCTTTTGAAGACATAAGTGGACACTTAGAGATTCTATTTTCTCTAACAGTACCTGTAACGAAGAAGTTCTTGGTTTCCAGAATGGATAGCAGTTCATGGGAAGTAAAGAAATTATCCATGTAAATTTTATGTATCTCAGGATTTGCAATTATTGACAGCAAGTTCTGGACAACTGTGTGAGATAATGGCTCATTCACTTTTTTCTGACATGGTTGATTCTTTTTAACCTTTGGATTTTTTTCTTTTGCCCTTCTAGAGTTTTCATAGCTTGGCATTTGGATGTTGATGGTATATTGTCGATAGATGCAGGTTCTGTTTTATTCTGCTTTGCACCTTGGTACGGTATAATATAATACGGGAATCCGTTGAAAGAAGTTAGCATCCATAATTTATATCCAAATTTGATTGGTTTTCCTTTTATATACATCTTACAGCCATGTTTTCCAAAGTATCTAACCATTCTTTCATCAATACTTAAAAATTCCGAAAATACTCCAAATTGTTGAAGGCCTTCATTTAACAGATTATAAAGTGGCCTCACTTTAAAGTAGCGATCATTCCGATCAAGTCGCAAGTTATCGTTAAAATGAAGATATTTCTTTATTTCGTAATATCTGTTCCTTGACATCGATTTACTTACAAGTAAAGTTCCAGTGTCGGGTGCATTTTCCCAGTACATTTTCTCTTGAGGTAAAATATGATAACCGCTATAGAAAAGAATTGCTAAAAATTGTTTCATTTCATCCATGCTTTTTTCAAAACCATGATTATTATTTTGTCTGGAATATTTAATTGATTCTTCAAACGTCAGCTCAATCATTTTCAAACAGATCATTTCAAAAAGTTCAATAGGAGATTTACCAGCCACATTATCTTTAACTCTTTGAAGTCTCTCATGAGGAAATGCTTTTGGAGCACTTTCGAACTTAGGTTCGCATTTTTCCCATTTCGGATTTACAGAAATGTTTTCATTTCTATTTGGAACTAAAATTTCAATCGTTCCTGCAACCTCTGTAGAATCTACTTCATCACACATGATTTCTTCTACTTTCCTTACAGATGAATCATCAATGTCCTCTGTGTCACTCATTAAATCAGGATCTGGAGGTACAATAACTAATTCATTGTCATTGTCTTCAAAATCACTATCATCTAAACTCCACAAAAAGTCCAAGGCTTCCTGCGTAGTTAAAAATTTACGAGACATTTTTAAGCATTAGGATCTAAGTAGTTTCCGAAACGAAGCAAAGAGAAACGACGTACACAATAATTTCACAATGCAATTTTTTTTACTTTCTTACACGGGGAATGCCCTCACACAAACCAGTCTGACACGTGACCACGCAGGGCACGTGTACCTAACACCTGCAGACACACGTCATCTGCAGGTGTTAGAGAAACTATTTAAAGATTATCCGTACAAATGTTTGGAATATCACAGAGAAGAATGGATTATTCCCATTACTTAATGTAGGGATTATGTATCAGTGGATTATACCATCGTCCTATTTTTAGGACAGTATGAAATATAAGGAAAATAGACCATTTAGATATATATTTTTAATATATCTTTTTTATCTGTAGAAAAGTATAGAATATTACCTCAATAAATTTATATAACCGTTATTTTTAATAGTAAAATCTTTTAAGAAATAATGTATTGAATATGTAAGAAATAAATCAAAAAATCACCATTTTGAAAAATTAAAAAAAATATTTAACATTAATTTAAACTAACAATAAGAGCAGAGATATACTTAACAGACTTTTAAAAATATATTGCCTTTAATTTGAATTAAAATACTCAAAAGAATTTATATAAAGGCTATTGATACATGGTGTCCTATTTTTAGGACGATGGTGAAATATGGGTTAAAACACTCATTTAACAAGCAATTTTCAAATGCATTTAAATAGATTGCATTTGGTGAGGAAAAAGTGTTGCTTGCCAAATATCGTCTTTTAGCGCCAAACACTCGAAAATATTTTCTTTTTTTACAGATTTTCTACTGGAATTCCGCATCTAAATTTGACTGATCCTCAATAACGTAGATGAGTAGTCTCATTAGCATTTTTTTCATTCAAAATTTTGAGAGTGGGCTCTTTAAGGAGAGCTTCCTTGTAAGAGCATGGAAAGCTTTCTGGGTACGCCAGTTATGGGGCTTTTAATAGCGAATTTTAAATAAATATGTTTTTAACACTTGCGTTTCATTTACACTTTTTCCAAAGATCCGTTCAGTCATTTTTTTTAAAGTTGAAGTTCACATTTTTTTCTGTTCACTTTCTTTATGTTTATTAGTAAGGAATAAATATAAAAAATAAAAAGTGTACCGATGGGATATCCCATATCAAACACAATAGATCAATGTAAAATGCGAACACTTGAGAAGACCATTCTAAATTATTTAAAGGATCTATTCAAAATATGGGTAAGATATGTGGACGATATATTTGCAATAACAAAGAAAAGTACAGAACTCCTCCACTTACTGGAAGAACTTAATTCATACGATCAGAATGTACAATTTACCATAGAAACAGAAAAAGATAACGCACTAGCATTCCTGGACGTACAACTCATTCGATTAGAAAGTAAACTACGAACAACATTATTCAGAAAAACAAATGCAAATGTTCACATAATCTCAAAATACTCAAGAACTCCCTTCCCATACAAAATAGCTGCAATAAATAGATATATCCATAGAGCCCTTAAAGTATGTTCAACAGAAGACCTCTTACGCACTGAAATAAACAAAATTAAAACAAGAGCTAAGGTTGCAGGATACGCCACGAAAACAATACAGAATTTAATCGAAAAAGAGACGTCAAGATATAATATAATACAACTTGCTGAAAAAAATGAAATTTGCAAATTCTGTAAAAATACTCAAGAACTGCCTTCCCATACAAGATAGCTGCAATAAATATATATATTCATAGATATTCCGTTCATACATATATTCAAATAATTCCGCTTATAAAAGGCATTTCTCCAAAATTAAAAACGTAATTAAAAAAACTTGAATTAAGTACTCCCATCACCCCAGATCAATCGATTTTCAAATTAATCAGATCTGACGCAGAGAAATTTAATTATCAACAGAAATCAGGTATATACAAGATTAATTTCAATAATAATGAAGGAAAAGCTATTTCATATATAGGTATGACCAAAAGGACAATTGAAGGCAGAATGAAAGAACACAGAAGAGAACTTAAATAAATCAACCACTGCAATTGCCAGATTAAACAACAAATCTCCAACTGCAATACACTTCAATTATGTCGAAAAATTAGCTAAATATAATAATTTAATCTACGCAGAACAGAGGGAAGCCATAGAAATATTTACATCAAACTCAGAAACATGCAATGATATGATACACGCAAAAATCAATAATAGATGGCGGTATATGTTACTATAAAAAGGAAAAATGCGGGTTTTCAATGGATTGACTGACGAAGAAGAAACATAACATCAGTAATTGAGGATGCCTGAGAACAACAAGTGAAAATAATTTTACAACTTTTAACTAGTTTTGTGTAATTTTGAAGGTGTTTTTGAGGCTTTTAAATGTGTAAATTGCTCTTTGATGTGTTTTAAAATAAAATAATGTCTGTTAAAATAGGTAGTGCAGATAATTATTATTATAGTAAGGTATATCCCATCGTACGCAATACACCGCCCGTACACCGCCCTCTGAATAGTAGGCCTGCGCGCTGAAAAAATGGCGGCTGTCGCAGGCGGAATCGTTTGTACAGTCCCTCGAACTTCAACACCAATAATATCTAAAAGTTATTTTTGACTTATTTGATCTCCGAAAAACAAGGCGAAAAAAACTTTTAGAAATTATT
The DNA here is from genome assembly GCA_963931845.1 of Maratus michaelseni. Taxonomy (NCBI): domain Eukaryota; kingdom Metazoa; phylum Arthropoda; class Arachnida; order Araneae; family Salticidae; genus Maratus; species Maratus michaelseni. The sequence goes on from OZ007595.1 coordinate 204,691,398, forward strand.
GGTGTGGAATTTCGAGGGACCGTTCAAACGCTGAAAAAAAAATCGGCCTGCGACAGCCGCCATTGTTGTCAGCGCTCAGGCCTAGTATTCAGGGGACGGTGGCCCGTATATATCTTACTATTATATTATTACCAGACATTGCATTAAAGAAGAATATCATCACATGCTGATATTTAGGCTTTTAAAAAGTGTTGGCGTATAAAGTACGTGTTTTTACTTTACTACAAAGCGTGTTATATTTATTCTAATTAAAAAAGTATTTTTATTACTAATTTTATATTTATTACATTTATACGAATACTCTACAATTCATTAAACAAGAATATTATAAAAAATTGTTATTTCGGATTTAAAATGCTTTGTCATATAATACGATGCTCGTGTTTTTATGTTACTAAAACCGTCCGTGTTCTTAAATGTTAAAATTACTCAGCTGAAAATTTTGTTCGTAGATTTATTGTTACATAACAGAAACTTCGACAGTGAATTTATGTGTGAAATTAATGTATAAGATCAGTAAACCGTTAATATAGAGCATTTTCTGGAATAGTTTGCACTTGCAAATGAGCGTAAAATTTTATGACTTGCGAAAGACTTTTGCTTGTTTAGGAAATTGCTTCATTATATTTTCCATTGAGCGAAGCTGTTTTATCAATGATGCATGTTAATGAAATAAAGAAATTAATGTAAAGATATTATAATTATATTTGAAAATGGTAGAAATATCATATTAATTTTGAAATAAATGGGAATATGTTAGTCATATGTTTTAAAATCTTTTCTCCTTTCGCAGAAAGCGCATTCCATAAAAACTAAGAATTAATTTTTTACGTAGTGGCAACACCGCGAAAGTAAAAAATAAAACTGTACGCGAATTTTTCAAGCTGTGTGTTAACTGTACATTAATAAATATTCTAAACGAATCAGAATATTTTTATTTTCTAGTTTCGTGCTTGTTTAATAAACCGTTTTTATTTGCCCTACAGAAATGGAGGCGAGTGATTCAGAGTTAAAATCGAAAGCCATAAAATTTTGCTATCGTTTGCGTATAAAACAGCTCCAAAAACAGTTAAGTTAATGAAAAAGCTTACAAAGTTTTGGTGAGTCAGTGATTTTTAGATGTTATGGTGATTTTAAAAAAAGACGTTTTTCTGCAGAACTGGCTCCTAAGCCTAGCTGACCAGAAAGTATTGTGAACGATCGAAATGCTAATACTGTGTGGGTAATCTTACAAGAACATCGGCGAATGACATGTGAGGAGATACTAACACTTCGAAAACGTCGCAATTTCGCATTCTAGGCAACAATTTACAGCTTCGCCATGTTTGTTTTAGATGAGTCCCTCATCACCTTACTAAAGAACAAATGCAAACAAGAATTCACTAATGTTATGAGTGGAAACAGATGCTTCAAAATTATCCGAATTTCCTAAAGACTGTAATAACAGGCGATGCAACTGGGGTGCATCATTTGGATCCCCTTACCAAGTCCGCAACAAGTGTATGGAAAGACACTGATTGTCTGACCCCGAAAAAAATCCGACAAACCAAATCTGCTGGAAAGGTCATGATTATTATTTTCTTCATAAAGATATAATCTATCAGCATGCTGTGTCTCCAAAAGCTACTGTGAATGGTGAATTTTATGTTTCAGTTTTGAAAATTTTGTAGCAACACATATGGAGAAAGCGTAATGAACTGCTAGGGAATTAGACATTACACCACGATAATGCTTGCCCGCATGTCGCAACTTCTGTCCAGAAATATCTTAGAAAATTAATATTAAGATCATGCTACATCCCCCTTACAGTTTAGAGCTCGCACCATGCGATTTCTGTCTGTTTCTGACGTTGAAGGAGAACCTCCGTGCTAGAAAATTTAATAGTTTCTGAAATTGTTTCAGCAGTGCAGGGTTCAATGACGCAGCTAACTGAAAAAGGCTTCTCTCCTTGTTTTGAAAAGTTTGTTGAACGATGGGACCGTTTAATATCATCTGAGGGGAAGGTATTTAAAAAAAGAATGATGTATTTTTTGCTGTAAATATATTTCTTGATTTTTTATGAATTTAATTTCAGTTTTTATGGAACGCCTTTTGTACATGCTTTTGAAATTGCAACGTAAATTAATGCCGAAAATATACTCTGAAAACCAATTCCAAATTTATCAGTAGCATTTAAAAAATATGTAATGTCATATTAAAGAAATGAACGATAATCGTTAGAACTATTTTGAAACACATACAATTTAAAACACTTATTTTAAACATGTCAGAAGTTTTCAAAGAGAATACTCATTTTAAATTTACAGCTGCATAACTTAATATCAGACGAAGCACTTTTGTTTTCATATTTACATCTTGCAATAAAGCATCGTTGTAATGCAAATTTTTATACTGTACTAAAACAACGATTGGTTGGACATAACTATATTTTAATTAAACTAAATAATGTAGTTTCATTTCGCAATTTGTACTTTTTATAAATTATTGAGGCAGTTATAAGATTGAGGCACGTTTATGTCATACAAGTTCATATACTTGTTCTTATCGACATCAAATATTATTAAGTAGACAAAGTATACCAACAAATTCCGAAAATTTTGTATTTTATACAAGCAAAGCAAAAGCTTTGAAAATCAGTGTAGTTTCATGTTAATATATATAAATATATGTATATATATATATATATATATATAATTCACGGAATTTCCCCAAAATCATATAAAGTAGCCTATTAAACCATTTTCATTTAACGGCATACGTGAAAATGCAGTTAAATCTCCGGAGCACACTAAAAATATGATGATGAATAGTTTTTAAGAAACACTGTTAAAAATTTGCAGCAAACTGTTCAGTCATTTGACCGTTTTTTAAGAACACGGTTAGATAACCGTACTGTAACTCTTTCTGACCATATTATTGCCCGTATTACGACCAGAATAGAGTTAAATTACGATTATGTAATCATTTTCTCTAAAAATGGCCAAATGACCGGACAGTTTGCTGCAAAATTTTTAACAATGTATATTCATTTCATAACTTTTTGATTTATGAATAAATATATACTAATTTATTTTCATTCATTATTTTACGAAATAAATATGAAACAAAATTATTACAAAACTAGGGGGCCTACCCCCTGCGAGCTACGCTCGCCAACCCCCGCTCAGACTTCGAAGCCTCTAAAAACATGACAGCGTGCTTTGTTTTAAAAATATTGGTAAATCTGGAATTGGGTTGCCATGCTTTTAACGTTTTAATGGGGCATTTTTTTATTACCATGGCCTCATACACAGCTGTTGCGACAACTGACGACTGTTTTCGGGATTGATAAGTAAAATCAATTACAACTTGAAAACCAGCTTGTATAAAATGGTTAGGTTTAAATTGTGGCTACCTCTCGGACTTTTATAACAACGATCTGTATTCTATTCTTTCTTTGCGTTTAAGGATGAGAAAAATTCCATCTGCTTGTGAATAACATTAAGAACCACGGTATTGAAAAGTACTGGTATAGACATTTTCAGTAACAGGTTTTAATTTTCTCTCTATTTTAGTGCGCCATCATGCATATTTTCATGTTATTTTAAATATGTAAATTATTTATTTTAATTAATATGTATATACGAATTTCTAATAATTATTTATCATACAAAATTAATTAAACATTTTGTACATGCATGCCTGCATTTATTCGGCATCAATTGATGACATATTTAAACAAATTTGCTATCCGCGATAATTTTACACCTTGTTATGTCACTTGAATATTGTCCATAAGAAAATCGGGTACTTTTCCAGTATAGGATCCTTTGCTTTTAGGTTTGGCGTAATTCGAGCTTCGAAAAGGGATAGATTCGTTAATATACATAGATTTGTTGCCAAGAGTTATGAAAACAAACCCAATGAGCTTTTGGTGCTTTTCTATTATAGGGGTCTTGACGCTTTTTTTTTAAAAAAGCTTGGCGCAATTCGGGCATCAGAAAGTGAGATTTGGTGCCAAATGACATTAACAGCCATGGAAACAAATTCGACGATTTTTTTGTTTATATGCGTATTTTAATTATTCGTATATTAATATTGTTTTTCTATACAAATTACTTCTGATTATATATAAAATAGGATAAATGACATTTTACGCTAAACAAATTGTATAAATATTTTTTTGCTCCTTTCTTTTGCGTTTACATAAATGACGTCATTTGGACGAATTTATTCAAAACATTTTCAGTTTATAAATTAAATTAAATGCTGACAGACGATTGAATTCTGACAACGATAGAAATGTGATTTTTTTTTTCAAATTTTCCTGAAAAACATAATTTAATCACAATCTTGTCTTAATTATCGATTGAAATAAAAGATAAATTCAATTTCAATTTGAAAATGACGAATAAAAAGAAATCAATAATCCCTGTCGGGATCCTTTTAAATTTTTTTCCCTTTTTTGTCACAAAAAACTGAGTAATTAGTTGCCATCATTACAGAAATGTCTCTAAAATTAGAAAAAAATTAATATCTCGAAAACTAATTCCAATTTCAAAATTCTATTACCAGTTTTGACATCCGCGGATTTTTATGGACAATTGATATTAATTTCACCATCAAGCGTTTAATATTTTATTAAAAATAGCCCTGAAACATAATCAGTCGTTTAATCAGTCGTTTCATAAAATCGTTTCATAAATTTGTTTCATTAGGATTTTATATATATAGGGTAGATATACTTATTTAAAATTTATTTTTCACGAAGAATAAAATGCATTCTTGAAACCAGAAAAAATAGACAAGAAACAAAAACAAAATAAAGAAAGCAAAAAAAAAAAAAAAATGAAAGATTAAAAAATAAAACAATTTTTCCTGTAAAATATTCAATGTAATAATTTTTTTAAATGTCGTATAAAGAAGCTATTAGGAGCACCAGGGAGAATGGAAACGAGGAATATTAACTGTAGTTTGATCGTGGATTAGGAAGCCTGCAATTAATTTTGACTATTATTTATTTCTGAAAATATTTATTTATTAGCTGACACGTCCGACGTTGAACGGACCCGTCATAAATAGCCTTAAATAATCTTAAAATCAGTGTTGAATGATTTTATATATTTTAGACGAAAACCTTTGCAAACGAACCTAATGTTGGGTGACCCAATGACGTTTACAGTGTACACCCTCGAATAGCAAACGAACCTCGAATTTGTACGATTTTATATTTAAAACGAAACTCTTTCAAAATGTACCTGTGGTAGAAAACCCCACTGTCTTCGGCAGTCGAAATAAAAAGTCACAATAATTCAAGGATGAATCGATTGTACACCTGGGAGTGCTATTTTAGCACTTATTATCATTAAAGTAAAGATACATTTACTTAAAGTAATAACAGTACACATAAAGTCTTATAGATACCTTTTAATAAATACATCAGCAAGTTTTTTACGCTTAGTCGGCGACATGTTCAAGATCAATAACGATAAATACACTATTTCTGTAAAATATTTTGAAAATGATAAACAAAAACCACGAGATAATAACGATTTAACCAACGGAATAAATAAAATACGTGATATTACAAGAAATAGTGGATATAAAGAAAGCACTATTAATAAATTAATTATGAGCATGGATAAGAAAAAGAAGAGAAACTGCAATGAGCAAAATTGTAAGTTATCTACTATACATAAGTAAATCTACAGATCAGAGGTCTCAACGTCAGCTCTACAAATCATTGTCTATTAATCTCACTAATTTTTAATATAATATGCATTATATTTGATATCCTGAAATTCAATTTTTTAAGCTATTCATACATTTATAAGCCATAAGATTTATCTAAACTTCCAGAAATTTTAGAAGCATCACATTAAACACAATTTTATGTAATGATACGATGAACTACTTATTAATGTATTTGTTATACTCTAAGATACATTCTTTCAGTCATATATTTGGTTCTTTTATTATTATTCAGAGGTTCAGCCCCCCCCCGGAACCCCCATTGTCGATTTAATTTTATGTTCTCAATTTCCAGTAATTATAAAAACAAAAATTATAAATGAAAATTTTACATGTTAATTTTACGTCTTAATTTCGTTCAGTTTCCAGTAATTCCTATTTCATTATTCGAGTATATGAATGCATTTACTATTGTAATTTCATTAAATTAACCATCTTCTTGAACAGGCGATTGTATCCTATTCCTAAAGCAATACTTATTTTTCAATCATTGAACATCATCATATATTGCAGAAATTGTATAAATTGTCGTGTTTTAAATATACTTATACAAATGTTAATTCCTCTTATGAAACTTATATTCATTTTACACATTCAACGTTTTTATAATTTTCGTTTGGAAAACCGGTTTTGTAACCTTTTTTAGTAGTTAAAATAAATCCTCATCAATTTCATTAGAAAAAAGCATATTAAAAACTAAAATCACCCGAAAATCAGCTATTTTGTTAAACTAATGTTGCATCAAAGTAATGCGATTTACTCGAATTTTCTTTTCTTTGATTTTCTTTGAAAAGGCAGTATATAAGTTGCTAGGCATCCATTTAATGAAAGAGAGGAAAGAAAAGACATGAATTGGATATTTTTGTAAAAAATGAGAAATTAAAATGTTTTATATCTCTCCAATTGATGCGTAAAATTTCCCAATAATTTATAAAAATTACGATAATTTCGTATTTTTAAGAAATTATTGGCAATTTTTAAAGTGATCGTATTAATTTAAGATCTCCATTTCGGAAATTTAGCATCCATAATTTAACATATCAGTTATCCCAATGCGTTATTTTCCATTCTACGAATGTTAAAATTGAAAAATCGTCTGACTTCCCATTGAAAAGCATTATGACTTACAAGAAAATATTCTATATTTTTCGAACAAATGAATCAAATTTAACCGAAAACGATAATTTCGAAATTCTAAGAACCTATTGGCAATTTTTAAAGTGATCGTGTTAATTTAAGATCTCCATTTTGGAAATTTAGCATCCATAATTTAACATATCAATTATCCCAATGCGTCATTTTCCTTTCAATGAATGTTAAAATTTAAAAATTGTCTGACTTTCCATTGAAAAGCATTATGACTTACAAGAAAATGTTCTATATTTTTCGAACAAATGAATCAAATTTAACCAGAAACTACGGGTAGTTCGCCAATATACTTACCAATAATCAACCTACTCAAGCTATTTTTGCGGCAGTTATTGCGGAACAGACAAACAGACAGAAACCAAAAACTTTTTCGGGTCTCAACAGTGAGCCTCAACTGATGTTTCGGCAAATATTTTCCAGGATTCTTTGAATGGTTGAAATATAAACTTGGCAACTTTAATATGTGCCTTATCTCAAAATCTTCCATTAAAAAAAAGCTAGTCTCATAGCTGCCAACTTTTACGCTTTTTTCCTACCAATAAAATTTTGTAGTAAATTTTAACTTATTAAATCTCCGAAATAACCTGATTCAATAAGGCAAAATTTTCTATTAATTTTTAGTGGTAACAAAAAAGCGTAAAAGTTGGCAGCTATGTAGTCTATAAGAAAATAGATCCAATGGAACATGATCATCAAAGCAGGTGGAACAGTACAATATCATATAGGAATGGCAAATAGAAAGTTTAAACAAGAATAAAAGTACATATAGAAAATATAAAAACAATAAAAAAAACTACAGCTTTAGCCTGACTACATAGCCTTTACAATTTAATTTTAAGAACAGTAAAATAATTTATCCATCAAGATTTTATTTCTCATCCATTATCCGTGAATCAATAAAAATCGATATGCGCAACAAAAACATATGCAATGAATCAGCTTCCTCTGAGTTACCAAAAATTTGACGCAAGATGCTCTGACATATGAAAAAATTAAACCAATAAAGTAAAATAAGTTTCGCTTTTACAGTTGACCATTTTTAAGTACCTGCTTTCATTAAGTATGTGATCTCGTGGGATTTGTTTATCAAGTTCAGTTTAAGAAAAAAATGCGAAAATATTTTATTTATCGTTAGTGATCATTTCGCCGATTGAGCGTACATAACTTGTTGATCTAATTTATTAAAAGGCATTTATAAGCCTTTATATGTTCTGTTATCACTTAAATACATCTTTATTTTGCTGAAATTGGAATTTAAATTGTTTTAAAACGAATATACAGTTTCCATTTTAAAGCTCATGCATGTATTGTTATTTATCATTCAACACAGTAAAATAGTTTTTTTTCAATTTGTTCTCTGAGTTCATATACAGATATATATCTCGAATAAACGAACCATGAAATAACCCTTCGACCGCAAAATCTTTGTATTCAATGATGTTTCTTCCCGCAATAATCTTGTACTTTCTTTCTCTCAAGTTTGTTTATGTCATGCGTTTTCCTTGTTTACATGATGTATTTTTCGTGTTGTTTCGGGAATTCATCGTAAATCAATTTAATTCCTTGGAGCTTTTCGATAGATTTCTGTATTTATATCTATACATACAAATATATTAGAGTACATGTTTAACCACTTATGTTTTAGAAAATATATAGATATTATTTCCATCTGGATAATTTATAATCTTTGATGTATTTTTCGTCACGCAGCTTTATATCTGAAAATTACTAAAGTAATTTTTCTTGGTTAATTCATTTTAAATTATATTCATGCGCTTATTAATAAACCGTTTCTTTATAAAGTAATTTTTAATTTATTGTAATAGATATTTATTATTACATAGAAATAGTGTTTTGTCCAAAAAACAACAGTTAATAAATAACTAAACATTGTATCATAAAAGAATTTGTTTACAGTATTTAATCTCTATGAGCAATTATTGGTGGAAGTGTGTTTACAGTTGTGGTAAGCGTTTTTACATATAACTTTTTTTTCATATTTCTTGTTGTGTATCAATTGTCCAGATTATATGCAGGGTTGCACAAAATATTTAATTTTCGTTTATTAACGGAATGTTGATGAATGGGTGTTTTCAACTGTATTATGTACAAATCTATAGATCGAATACAGAGCTTCCCAAAAAAAATGAGTGCTTTTCTGACTATAAATTATAATTGCTGAAATTAGGTATTCAGATGAGTTATACGTTTTTCAAATTGTTTACTTAAATACCTTTCTCGTTATTAAAAGGGGAAATTTTCTTTATAGTACGTGTTGGAAAATGTTTCATAATTTATGTTTAACGCATGATTTTTTTATCTTGTTTGTTATTTAGAAGCATTAGAGCAAGTAATTTTACAAAACAATTAAATTAAACTTTAAAAATAGGTTATACGCATGTATTGTATAATTTAAACGAGGTTGACAAAAAATATTTTATATTTCAATAATTTTAAAAATAAGAAAAATTGAAAACACTGTGTTTAACTGCACAGATTAGTTTTAAATTGTTTTACATCGAATATTCAGTTGTCATTTATATATATATATATATATATATATATATATTCAGGCTATGTCCGCAGTGCTGGTCCATTTTTCAAATGAACCTTGAATCAAAAGAAATGGTGGATTCAACCATGCATTTTAAATTAATATGGATCTTCAACAGGAAAATCCTTTCACATTGCTGAATACTATGCGAATGCCATTGCGCTATTACCTTATGTTATGCGTTAGAGAATATTCGGGCTATTAAGAAACAACTCTTTTATTTGATCATTTATAGTATAGTTTCGTAGAGAAATGTGGCCTTTAACACCAACAGGAATTAAAATGTTCTCTAGTCTCCGCACTACTAAAAATGAAAGAATTAAAATTATTGTTGGTCATAAAGATTGACATATGAATAATGTTAGGGTTACTCATTTTCGTGTGTTAGTTCTTGAACTCCAGGCCTCTCAGCTTGGTGCTATGTATCATTCTGGTAGCTTAAATACAATCTCTAGGTTACATAATATTTCGTAATGTACGTCATCTTCTGGCAGGTCTACTACAATTTTCTATCTTTGGATTCGAGCAGAGTAAATACAGTGAAAAAATGTAATAAATTATTTCCTTACAAAGAACAGTCTTCTGCGGTTTAAATTTCATGTTTAGAAGAAATGTAAATCATAAGAAAGTGGGTTTTTAAAGCTGAATTGTTTGAATAAAAATAAAATAATGTCGTTTTCAGTTCCTTTTCATTTTATATACCAGTTGCAATCTTGTAACCATTAACCTGGTGAAAAACCTCGATAACTGATTCTGGTAGATAAATAATCCTCTAGTTCCTCGTAGTCGGGTCCACAGCCAAATTCGAAGTCAAACATTAGAAGTTTTGCAACAATAGGGTTGCAAATTTACCAGAATTAGCTACAAAACGGAGTTAATTTTGCGCCAAACTACGTCCCATTAAATAATGTCAAATTACTGTTGACTGAATTTTGTATCTTTCAACAATAAAACTCCTTGAGAATGACAAATAAAGTTAGATATGCAAAATTTATAGTAATAATCTTTTAAGCGAATACTTGAGCCGAAAATTTTTTTGCATTTCTCTAATGAGCATATTAACACAGAGAAATAAACATGCTGGCTATTTCTTTTATTTTAAAGATTACATTATTCTTCAGTATGTTGTCTAAATAATGAACATAATGAACTTAATCGTTAATTTGTCAATAAGTTTAGCGGCTAAGGCTGTGCGTCAGCCGTTATTGCTTTACAATGATCGAAATTTGATCTAATATGAATTCCAGGTACTTTTTTCTTATCTATGCCAAAATGATAAATCAGCAAATATTGTTTCTTCGCCACCACTGGCATTTCAGTTTTTTTCGTACATTGCAACTATTTCTTTTGTAGTGATAGTAAAATAACTGCAAATGAAAAATATATAACAGTAAGTATTCTTTTGTCCGTTTTCTTCATAATGCAAAACCACAAATTTACTAATCGATGGGTGCAAATTTCATGTAATCTTCTGCAGTCGGCTTCACTATCCAGAATCCCCTTCAAATATAAAAGAAATTTCCAACAATCTAGTAAATACGCTAATTGGCGGGTGACCCGATTTCAAAAGATTAGTTCAATATATCTTAAAAACCTTCAAAAAGAAGAAAATATATGCAAAGAAAACTGACAAGAAATGAATTGTGAATTTGTATTCTAAAGTTAATAATTTGTGTGTGTCAGACATTTACACTAAAATGTAAATATTTGACTCAGTTTTTATAATATTAAGTGTTATTTTCATAATTTACATTTAGATATAAAAAAAACATACTCCGAAAATGCTATCATACACTTGAAAAAATACCATTATTGTGAACATCGCTCGGACCGATGTCCCGCTTATGCCTTTTTGGCTTAAAATCAGATCATTTAGCGACAAAAATAAACTCAAGATCGTAAATAAACAAATAACATGTAACTCACAAGTATAGTCATTTTTATAATTACATCTGCTAGTTTTTTCTTTAAGTCACATGGTGGAAAACTTAGATTAAAAAAGAGACCAAATTACAAACAAAATTGTTACTCAGATTTTATCTAACCATATTTTCAGATGAATTTTTTTAACCTAACGCAAACGATAAATCGCCAAATATGATTTCAATTGCAATACTTCACATTGAATAATTTTTTAAGCATTGCGAAATTTCTGTTTCATGTTTAAATTAAATGTTTTCGTTTTATAACACCATCTCTCATCAAAACTGTTTTTCTTTGTTTTTCCTTTTTTTTTAAATTTTAAATAAAATTAGTAAGTTTTTGTTTTATTTTTCGATTTGTTAGTATTATTTTCTAATAGGCCAGTAAAAATAGGATTTTGCTAACCAAAAATTCGCGGAAAGCTGGAAATTGTTTTAATCACTTTGTTTTACATCCAAATGAAGGGATTTGAAGTTTGTCCCATTTTTCCTGGTGAGCTTTAGATGTAGCACCACAAAAACCTCAATATTTTCGGACTTTTTTCAGTATTTCGCAAATACCTTAAAAACCGTTCACTCTACAAAAGATATCCTTGTGCACAAATTGTAGAGCATAAAATTTTGCGTCGATTGAGTATTACAGACTAAAAATTCCACCAATAGTAAGTGAGATATGATAAATCCAAAAAGTACATTTTTCCAAAATTTTCTTAAAAAACCCATAAAATTGATGTTTTGAGTACCAATGAGTCGGTTAAATGAATCATTTCGCTTACAAAACAGCATAATTGCATAAATAGACGAATGGTACTGTTTAATTAACAACTTTAAAATTTAATTACATCAATATGGGATTTTCACCAACCTTTTCAACAGATGATTACATTTGAAATGCAACCGATTTCCCCCAAATTCAGTCGTCTGTAAGCAAATTATTTTTTGAGGTGCATAAATTATTATATTTTGAAAATCCAATGAAATGATGAATATAACGGATAGGTAATTGAAAAGTAAAAGAATTGTATGTGCACTTAAAATTATGTATTTTACAAAAAGTTGGATAAATATAATAATAGAAAATCAATAAAAATAATTTATTTAAAAAAATTAGTATAAAAGCAACGGTAATAAAATCAACTCAAGTTACTTGAGGGGAAATACAGGAAAATCGAGCTTAGAGCGTTTTTTTTGCTGGACCTTGAGTTGCCCATTCTTCCTTCTCTTCCTCTAGATTAGTGCTGCACAACCTTTTTGTATGAAAATCGTTTGCCACCACTATCTTCGAAAGGTAACCTTTGATATATTTAATAGCAAGGTTTCCGTCATTAACCTAAGGTAACTTTTTCTGTGTAAAAATAGTGGTAAGTTGGTGGCCCGCGGGTCACAGGTTGTGCATCCCTCTCCAGATGGAAGGCCTCCTCGTCCATATCTACTTTTTCGTCGCTTCCGGTTTGTGGGTGTTCTTCCTCCGCGGTATTTATGCACGACACACATTTACAGTGGTAACATGTAGTTGAACCATTTAACTCCGTTCTTTCTACAAGAACATAAACCACCTTTGCACCCCTTTGCACATTTTCATGGTTTAGGAGCTTTGGTGGGGCATCTACAACGTTCGTGGTGACTGGAAGTATACCATGCCTGAATAACTTTCAACCCCAATCAGTGAGATTCACCAGCCTTCCATTCCAAATATTGATCTGAAGAAAAGCTCTGAATGAATGTTGTTTGGTTGCATCTTCATTTGGCGGCAGAGAAGCGAAGTTAAATTGGGTCTTCATAAGGTATTTTGCAAATATGTTGTAACGCAATTTGTACAGTGTTGTGGCTTCGTCGTACTGGGGATTGTATAAGGTGGCAATAAATTTCTGCCCCGCAGCACTTACTTCCTGAGGGTAGCATATTGGTTATTAAAGACTGTTGGAACATCCTGTAAGTGAGCATTTTTTCCATAAGCTTGACAAATTTCAGTTTGCCCTGCCTGAAGAAGGCCAATGTAGAATCACAGCCACTAAAAGCATGCAAGAATAGGATGTTATTCTTCACAATCGGCGAGTACTGGAAACTTAATGGTGAATACAAAACATTGTCTGACTGTCCTTACCCAGCTTTTCAAGTATATTTGGATGAGTGTGGAGCAAATGCAGTCAAAAGCACAAGCAGATTAATATCTCCCCCGACTATGATGACACGTTCTGACTGCTGATCAAGTTGGATGGCTTCCATCATGATGGTAGTATCTGCATCCTCGGCAGCTTGCTCCACAGTAAAATTGTCTTGCTCCAGATTTTCAATGAGCACTTTTATTAAACGGAGTTTATTGCCTTCATTTGAAAGGAAGTGCTCTTTTTGCAATTCTTTCCAAAAACTAATAAATTTTTTTGTCACTGACTATCAGCCAGATTCAGATATTCGCTCTAGGATCTTAAAGTAAAGATCTCTAGAAAGATGCGTTTTAATTGGTTGATCGAATTTCTGGTCATGTGTCTGGCGGTAGCACTTTGACTTTTGTGTTTTCCTAAGTGTCAATTTAAAACATTTCAAACAAAAAATGTTTTAAACCAGAAAATTTATTTTGCAAATTATTTCTTAAATTTGTGTTTTATATTTGATTAATTTTAAAAAGAGTTTTTCAAATTGTTTTAGAATTCAGCGGACGGACAACTGAATTTCGCTGAATTCTCAAATTGTCCCCTAAAAAGTGAAATTGCCCCCTGTTGGACATGCAATCTTTGCAATTTGTTGTCTGAGTTCATTTACAGATAAATCTCGAATTACCGAGGCATGAAATAACCATTCGACCACAAAATCTTTGTATTCAATTGTCATGCATTTTCCTTGTTTACATGATATATTTTTCAAGTTGTTTGGGGAATTCTTCATATATCAATTTAATTCCGTGATGCTCTTCGATAGATTTTTATATTATCTCTATACGTACGGATATATTAGGATACATACTTAAACACTTATGTTTTAGAAAACATATAGATTATTTCTACCTGGGTAATTTATATTATTTGATGTGTTATTCATCACGCAACTGTATATCTGAAAATCACTGAAGTATTTTTTCTCGGTCAATCCATTTTAATTTATTTTCATGCGCTAATTAAAGACTGTTTCTCTATGAAAGTAATTTTTCATTTATTATAATAGATACTTATTACTATATAGAAATAGTGTGTAGTATTTTGTCCAACAAATAAATTTTAAACACTCTATGAAAAGGGTGTCCAAAATATAGCCGTGCGGGTCGCAAAGCTATCACTATTCCCGTATAAATAAATTTGCCTTATTTATTGACAAAAAGTTTGCGAATAAATAATTCGAATATTACTATTCCGAAATAGTGGTGATAAACGATGCTCAAGCAAAAGGGTTTGGCACCCTTGCTCTGAGATTTTGAGAAGGCAAAAAATGAGAGAGTTTAATAGTAACAATGAGTAATACTATATATAAACACTGTCTCAAATCATCGTATAACCCCTTCGCAACGAGCGTTATTTACAGAATTTTTAATCTTTTACCACCGGTTTTTCAAAACAGAATTTTTCGCCTAATTGAATCGCAGAAATGCTAGGATTACATAAGGCAAAGTTTACAATAAAAAACAACTGGTGGGAATAATCGAGGATCCTGAGAATCTTATGCGTCACGTATAGTGTCGCTCGTCCCCAAGGGGATAAAGATCAACTGGTTCCAATCGATTACGAATAGCATCTTCTGAGTAATCTTTTATTTAAACTTTGCTTACGGTCATCTACATATAAAAATTGTACCAAATATCAAAATTTGCATTGCTAACACCTGATTTTGACATCGTATTTGTATTATTATCTGCTAAATATTACCTTAAGATACCAAATGGGAAATTATTCGGTTACGTAGTTTCGGAATTATGCAGGTTTAAAGTTTGCAAGTCTTCATTTAAAAATATTTTCTATTCATTCAAACAATATTGCAGTAGAGGTATATTTTTAAGCACTCCCCCCCCCCACCCCCGCAAAAAAGAAAAACAAAATACTTGGCGGAATGAGTCGTAATTTTAGATTCGCATATTTGAATCTTCTAGAAATTATTTTTTGTTAAAAACAATATAGGTTACATATCTGAATTTTTTTCGAAAAATAATTTTGAAAGTATATATATTTCGAAATTATTCTTTGAAAAAAAAATGTATTAATTGTAACCTATGAATTGTTTAGTAAAAATCGTTTTCTATAAACTTCAAATATGTTCAAATTTGCTGAGGAATCCAAATTAGATGAAAAACTTATGTGTTAATATTGAACATATTCGAGTTTGGTACAATTTCTGTAGACGACCTCCAAAAGAAATTTCAGTATAACGTTAATTAGTTATTAATAATAGTTTGGTAACAGTCACTTTTTTGTACGGTGATTCTTTTACGTGACGTCTTTTACGGTGACATAGTCTTTTCTCGTTGCCGGTTTTACACTCATAATTTTCCGAGTGTATTATGCTAGTAAGTCGATTATTTTACTCAGCAAAGATTTTGCCATAACTTAAAAAAGATTTCATTTTATTTTTTCAATTCACCAATTCTAAAAGCTTTATACTATGAAGGAAATTAGATACAAAATATTGCTGGTAACCTCATTAACATGGCATTATTTAAATTATTGTAGAAATATCTTATAACTACTTTTTAAATTAAAGTTAATTGTGTCAAAAATCTAGTAGTAGCTAAAAACAGATTTGAAAAAAAAATTATAATACATTATGAAAATCTATATAAAACAATTAAATCAAAATCATCATCAAACTATATTCACAAACACCTGAATTATTTTTAGGTGCGTTCGTAATTATATAAATACGTAGCACCTATTGTCGTCGTCTGGTCCGTCCGTCTGTCCGTCCGTCCGCATATAACAACGCAAAAACTACCCAACCGAATGGTTTGAAATTTAAGATACTCGGGGGCTCAGCCCCCTACTCGCTAACGCTCGCCAACCCCCCCGTGAATTGCAAAGCAATTCACATTGAGAACGCTACGCGGTCAAAGCTCGCTTCGCTCGCTCGCCCCTTTTTATTTTTCTAGTAATTCTAGCCGGATTAAGTACTTCAATAAATCATTTGAACATATGAAATTAACAAATTTTTTAATGTAAAAAAGTAATTGAAAACTCCGTTGAAAACACAACTAAAAATGCATTTAGCTTATGCTACTAATGGCCATATAAATCATTTAAATACTGTGAAAAAAGGATCTTGGAAACATAATTAGTTTAAAACTTATTGCACCTATAATATTGTACAGCACGGCTTAAATTCATGAAAAAAAAAACATTACGTGGTAGGAAGATAGTTTATCATCATTACTTCAATAAAACAGCAACAGATGGCAGCAGGGGCATTCTAGAAAGTTTATATTTTATTATCTCCGATTTTTTGTGTGAGTGAAATTCGCAAATAAATTCTAAATAAGAGTTGAGAATCCGTTTGAAATTAACAATATTACTCATAATTAAAATGAGGAATCATCTCAGACGCTTTGGATTACGTTCATATTATTTTATTTTTAATAATTGCTAGCTTGAGTTTCACTGCTCTGACACTGACCGCCATATTGGAGGCACAGCTAACACAAACTTGTCTGTTCATTGGTCTGAGCTCTGGAAACTACGGTTGTTGCCAGCGATAAGGTAGAAATTCAGCACTATTTCCGCGCCACGTAAGACAAATATATATATAGATATTATCTTTGCAGAATTTTGTCGAGACATTTCAATTTTTTTAAAAATCGAATCAAAACTTTAGAAAATATTAATAAAAACATTTATTAAGAAATTTGATTTTATTTTTTTTAATCGGTGCTTTCTTTTTATAGGAGCTTTCGAAGTTTAATCGTCAAGCGACCGAGATGTTTATTTTATTACAGAAATGAATCTGCAAACGATATAATTCATTTCACAGAATTAAAAATCAGAAAAGATCTGAATATTTATATAACTAGCTATAGTACGAACGCACCTTGTTTGTAAAGTTTGACGTACAATTTCCAACTTGTTTTATGATAGTAATTAATCTGCAGACGATATAATTCATTTCACAGAATAAAAAATCATCAAGATCTGAATATCTATATAACTAGCTAGAGTACGAACGCACCTCATTTGTCACGTTTAACGTACAATTTCCAACTTGTTTGTTAAAGCGAGCGTTATAAAGCGCTATCCACAACACATGGTACGACTTTTGAAAGTTTTCTAAGAGATGTGGGGGAAAGTTTATATGATTGTACTAAGAAAAAAATCAACTATAATGGAAATTTCGATCCATGTTTATAATCAACAGTCAGTGCTATACAGTAGAGTAAAATTGTCGCAAAAAATATGGCATATATGTTCAGAAATGAATTGTGAAAATCGTTTCAATAAAGTACGAAGGACCTTTTGTATATGAAGAAGAAGTTTGTCAACAAATTGCAACTTATACGTTTTAACTGTATTCTATTATGAATCATAAATAAAGAAAACATAATATGCTTTTAATTTGATATATTAACTAAACACTTCAAATTTACTAAATTAAAGGAAATTTAGTGTTTTCTCTGATTTATTTGATTCAATTTTTGAAAGAAGAAAGAAAGAAGAAAAAAAAATAAATGTGTTTGAAAAATAACTAGAAAATTTAAATCTGTGTATTTGTTAACATATTTCAGAATAGCAACAGCACTGTACTTTATGATTAATCTGATCTTAAGATTTGTTTTCCGTAATTGGATTCATAGCCAAATGGCGTATTTGAAGAAAAAAAATGATTTAGCGCTAAAGTGTTATTGAAATATTTAGTGCTATTCAAACCC
This sequence comes from Maratus michaelseni, assembly GCA_963931845.1. Classification (NCBI taxonomy): domain Eukaryota; kingdom Metazoa; phylum Arthropoda; class Arachnida; order Araneae; family Salticidae; genus Maratus; species Maratus michaelseni. Next base: position 204,709,588 of record OZ007595.1, read on the forward strand.
ATTTAAATTACAATGCAGCCACGAAGGCAACGCTTGGAGGTGTACTTAATTACAGAAGGGTAATTAAAAAAAGCAAAAAAAAAGTTTTTTTTCTTCATTGGACCATTAATTGTCAATTCCTGCAAATCATTCATCAGTAGCTACTTTTTATTAGTCTGGCAAACAAATAAACATTCTTCAGAGGGATTAAAAGAAAATTATGCTAGAAAATAAAGTAAAGAAAAAAAAAAAAAAAAAAAATCCTTAAATCGAGCTAAAGTTTCCAACCAAATGTCATTCAAAAGTTTTTTTTTTTTCTTATGCAATGATGTAAAATTGCAAATTATTTTAAAAGGGATGTAAGAAAAATAAAAGTGAAAATCATAGCTCCAGTCGTTGCCACCATCATTATACATTTCTATAAATAGCTACTGCTTTTTGGCAATGGCATAAAAGTGAACTACTATTTTTGGAGACGAGAGAAATGTCCGTAGTGAAAGAAATAGGACTTTGTCGTTAAAAATGTTACTATGAATAGGGATATCTTTGGTGATATTTTACATTTTTAATCGATAACATGTGGCTAATACGCAAGGTCCCGTCTTTAAGAAAATGGAAGTCTTTATTTGCATAAATAATAGATATTTTTCACATAATTATTTTTGTGTTCTTCGTGGGCGATCTATAATTACAGTTTTGAATTAAAAATTATACTTACCAACATTCTAACCACGGACTGTATTTTCTGTAACCCGAAAAGGCCAAGTTCGATCCACTTGGTATGTGCAATGTAAGTTTTGTTATACTGAAAAGGAGAGAAAACAGATGTTTTCATTTTTTATTTTTTATTTACTTTTTACCATCATCTCTTGAGTACACATAGAGGGAATGCTTCTTCAAAACAAGTTGTTCTATCAAGTCCTCTAATCTATCAGTCCTCTAATCTTAGATTAACCTATGGAGAATTGAGTAATGATTCGTGTAAATTTCCTCATATATTATCTCAAGAAACCCGAGCAAGGACGTTTATACGGCCAAAAAATTTTAATACGAAGTTAAAGAACATTAATGTTGTTGTTGATCAAAGTTGCATGATTTAAGGTTTGAACTCAATTGAAGTAAAACCAACATGCCTTTCGAATATGAACATTGAACAACACACGAAAACATTACTCAAATGGAAACAAACCATGCATGATAAAGTGTGGCCATTTAAAAATGCTATATGTGATCTCAATAGATTTAATACAAGGTTAATAATTTTCTCAAAAGTTTTAGTATGAATGGAACAAAACAAAAATAATATTGTGCCGAAATATATTTTGTACAACTGCAGGTATAATGCATATAAAACAGTACAAAAACAGAACAGCAAGTGTTGTTTTATGTGGCGAAGTTAACAAGTTAATCTCTGGAAAAAGGTAACAAATTTAAACTGCTTTGCAAGTATATATTTCTTCCTTAAGAGGAGGTTCTTCTTTTTTGGTACAAAATATTTGAATTTTTTCAATTCCATTTTTTGCATTTTTCAAGTATGTACATTGTTGATCTAAATCGGTTTCGTGATATTCAAATTCGTTACAATATTTTTTTCTCGGTGAACGTAATGCCGTTCGTTGAAAACGTTAATGTAAAACTTTAAACATGTTTTACTCGAAATAAAATGTTTCAAACTGGGAAACCATTTTCTCTTTTCAGATTAATCAAGAACGATCCACTATTCAAACGATTTCCTTCATTTCTTTAAATAATTAAAAAAAGAAAGATAATATTTTTGATGCAGTTATAACACCGTAAAGTATAATTTTCACTGATTAATTATTTTTTCGAGCTCGCCAAAAGTAATAAAAGGGCAAAAACATGACTTTTTTTTTTCAAATCGCCGCCATTTTGTCAAAATCAAATTGTTAGACTAAATGTTGGTATATGTTCCAGAAAATTTAAATTCCTTTCATAATTTGGCGAGCAGATTCGCTTCAGATATTTGTGATCGGAAAAAACGGACACCCGATTGGAAGTTCAGGCCACGCACCTTCAAGTATTATCTCCGTATTATTCATTCAAGCATATTATTATTCATTTATTTGTACATACAAAAACTCGAACATATAAGTAAGATATCAATAAATATAATGCAAAAAGTCTGATTGTGATACCTCTTTTCTTTGTAACCGAAAGAAATGACAAAAGAACTAGAAACTCTCTTTATAAAAGAACAGGAAAATAAAAACACATTAGTAATTAATCAATTTTTTTATTTGCATGCATACTGAAACATGCAAGGTACATTTAGAATTATCAAAAATGGATTGTACTTCGCTTTTAATTAATTTCCAAATTTATTATCAATGAGATACACAAAAGAAAATTTTCTTAACACTTATATTTATTTTAAGTGAGCAAATAGAACAATAATTTTAAATTGAGTAGAAATATATATTATCAAGTAGCTAAATATAATAAATTAAATCAACGAAACAAGCTAATCATTTAAAGAAACTAATATGCATAAAAACAAAAATACTTTTATGTTTTTATTTACTTTTATTTTTTGTACTGATAACATTGAATAGTATTAAAATAATTTTAGGAACTGTACATTATACGTTCATTATTATTAAACAATCCACAATTAGTATTGTTCTTAATAAAATTCAGCAGAAATATTAACAAAAACTAATAGATATTGACCCTTATCACAAATAGGCAAGAATTTAAATAATGTGTATTGGATATACTACACTATATAGCCAAAGGTTACCGGTCACTTGCGATTTTAGGCGTTCTGTTAACTATCTAGAAAAATACATGAGGAATTAACCTGAAACTACAGGTGTGTAAACAGTATAGTAAAGGTTATATATTTCGGCGAAGATTTTTTCACTAAACCCCATAGGGGACTGTCAACAAATTGAAAAAGAACGAATATCTTTTGGATAACCCTGTAAAAACTAATGTAGCAAAGGCGTTCAAACTCGAGATTATTAATAAGTGGCTTATTGTAATATACTGTGCTCATTTTTATGAGAATAGCATGTATACTCGTAGAGAAATTAAGATTTTTATAAAAACAGTCTCAAACTTCGCTTAGTTTTTTGCTTATAATTTGCAGAGTTCTTAACCCTTTCAGAGGCAAGTACTTCTGCTCCTGTAACGTTGAATTCCCACCGGAATTGAGGAAAGAATTTAGTTCAAAATAAGAATGAGCAATTTTTCAATTTATTCAATTTTTCAATTTATTCTCGTCAAAGTGAAAAAAGTAAAATTTAATTAAATGTTTCTGGTTTGAATCGGATTAAAATTAGGTGGTATATAATGTATACCACCGCCCCTCAAAGGGTTAATATAAAAAAAAAGTTACTTTCACAAAATATGACAAACAACATTGTACACAATACTCTGCAATCAGAATTAAAAAATAATAAAAATTGGATAAAAAATGAGCAGGTTTACTAAAAAATGTTTCACTGCTCATGCGCGAATGCAATCAAAATATAATATGCATAATGTATTAGCTAAGTACATAGAGCAACTTTTGTGAAAGTCTCAAAATCATAGCTTGAAAATTCTGAAAATTATCGTCGATAAAATAAGCTCGAAATCCGCTGTTCCCAAAAGGAAGCATAAATATGAGGGGTTGTATCCAAATATAGTAGTACGTGCAATATTGTGTACGCTATCTTGGCACTAATCAGCAGATGTTTGATACTTTTTCAGGTCGTCTGAAACAGATAACCAGAATTTCTCGATTCAAAAAACATTTTTTTTAAACGTAAATACCAAATGCGTGTAAAACTTTTTAATACATCATTTTCATGAATAATTTTTCCGGTATCAATGTTCCAGTACGTTTTTCATAAAAAAATGAATGAAATACATCTTTTTATTTTATTTTTGAGAGGAGGGGTGGGGAGCAGTATTGACCAACGTCTGAGTGCAGAACTTCAGTTGACGCCCTACGTCCTTAATAGCCCCCTCTACCCACAAAAATCAAACAAACAATTACAGTAAAATCTAACAAGACGGCAGGAATCACAAAGGTAGAGAAAAAAATCAGTTTTAGACATTGAAATTGTATTGTATGCATTGCTTTGGGACTATGATTTTTACGTTTAAGGTAGATTTCCATTAAAGAGAGCTTTTGATTTCTCCGATTTTACAGTTCTTTAATGAAAAAAAAATATTGTCTACGATGAAAAGAAACAAATAAAATTTAACTAAATGCTATGCCATTTTTTTCCGTATTGTCGGAAAAAAGTATATACAGATACACTGGTGTCCAGAAATTAAGGGGCAGTGATCAATTTCAGACGTTTCGTCGAATATCTACTGAAACTCGTGAGGAAATACCCGGAATGCCCTTGAACTTTGAGGATGTAAAAAACATGTTTGACTTCATGTTTTTCAGTAAAGATTTTGTTGCGAGGACAATTAGGGGGGAAATAATAATTTTAATAATAAAATAATATTTTCTATCACCCAAGTAACAGAAAATGCTGAAACTGGTCTGTCACTGTAGCAAATGACTATCTATGTCCTGTTCAACATTTGTGTTCATCAACATTTGTTCATAGCACGTATATTCGTGAAAATGTTAACGTGTCTGTAAAAAATTCAAAAGTTATTTTTTTAATAGCATGCAGAGTTTTTAACCGAATTTAACACCGCTTTCCAAAAACTTGACAAAAAATCGTTGAAATAGTATACTGTAATTAAAATATTAATACATTGCATATTTGATGAAATATGCGTTTTTGTATGAAATAAATTTTAACTGCGTATGCGCGAACTACAGCAAAAAAATGTTTGTCATGATTTGATAGTCAATACTATAGGGCAACTCATATAAAAAGACCAAGTGAAATATCGTAAAAACTCAAAAAGTTACAGCAATAATTGATAAATTGAGCAGGAAATCATATAGGGAGAGTTTTAGTAGATATTCGACGAAACGTCTGAAATTGGTCACTGCCCCTTAATTTCTGAACATCAGTGTACTTTTGTTACACGTGCCAAAGAAAATCTGCATTCTAAATTATAAAGCTGAAGGATTTTACTATCATTGCGGCTAAATGAATTCATTATTTCTCGTTATTGGTTTAACGATTTATGAGCATGCGTGCATCTATAGAGCTACGTTATTGGGATCACCGTATTATTGCATTTTTATTTATTTTGGTTAACACGAGAAAATCCGGCTGAATATACCGTAATTTCCGGCGTATAATCCGCAGCTCAAAGAGTCGTTTTTCGACCCAGAAATATTATTTTATAAAATGTAACTTAAAAGATCGCTGTAAATATTTAACTACAATTATTGAATAAAATTTCTGAGTCGAAAAACGACTCTTTGAGCTGCGGATTATACGCCGGAAATTACGGTACTAGTGTTAAATAAAAAATAATTTCAATCGTTTACAATTAAGATAAATTGAAAGATATTCTGTGTTCGTTGTTATAAGACATTTTTCTGTGCAAACGCTAATTAGTTAACATTTTTTTACCTATTGCATATGTTTTACATTAACATCAGAATTTTTATTTGCACTCGTTTTTAAAATCTACAAATCTAAGAAAAGTACGAAATACTGTTAAAAAGAACGCCAATAATTTGTCAGTACCCACGGGTGGCGTAATAATTTAAACTAGTTTCCGCAATATTACTTGATCTGAATTTTAATAAAATATTGTGTAAGGAAGTCAACTAAATTAGTCGTTATTACCATCAAAATTTATTTTCTGGACTCTCGTCTGGATTTCTTACCCGGCGATCTGGGTCCCATCAGTAACGAAAAACGTGAGGGTTGTCACCAAGTCATCTCAGCCATGAAAGAGATATAAGAAGCAGGGATGAGATTTCTCAGACTTTTGACAAACCAGTATAATCTTAGAGAAATCTTTTTTATTTAATCGGAATATTCTGCGATTTAACAGAACAACATTTCTTTAAGACTATACTGATATACAAAAAGTCAGAGAAATCTCATCCCTGAAGAAGGGCAATGGAGTGTAAGAATACTTGCTGATTACTGCTAAACATTGAAGAAAATCAGCGAATCAAACATTTTAGGTAAGTTGATTAATATCATGCGTGTTGTATATAAACATTTCATTCACAATTAATCTAAATGGTTAACTGTGAGAGAGGTACTAACACGTGTTAAGTGATTTTAAATAGTTGTTACGTTGTCAAGGCACAGTGTTCGAGGCCCGTATGCAGGCTCTTGAGATTTCGCATGTCCCTTAAGAAAACTGAGTGTTTTAATGTAAAAAGTTATATTGCAGTTTTATATACATACAATGCATAATAACCAAAAAAGCTTTGAAACTAATTCAAATACAAATATTTTTTTCAGTTTTTGTCTTAAAATCACTACAAAATGAAGAATAAAATTTCACTTTCAAGCAAGCATATTGTTATGCACGATATAGACAAAGTGCCTCTGATTAGCTGATAAATATCAAAGGCACAAAGAAATGAAAGGCACAAATGAATGTCTCAAAAGCTATCAGAGGCACGGCTGACAGTACGAAATCTATCAGAGGCACGGCGCTAAATGTGTGCCTTTTAAATAAAGAGGTCATTTATTCAGCGGTACAGTGGGGAAGCGCGCATGCGTACAAATGTTTAACACATGATGCATTGAGCTGGATATTTACTTTCAATCAGGGATAGGGGTCTGGAGAGGAAGAATGGACAGTTGACCAGAAGAAACGGCGTCTTGTGGATTATTCGAAAAGCGGCACCTGACGACACAGAGTTTATATATATATACTTTTCGCAAGACGATTATTTTGACTCAAGAGGTTTTGTGCTATCGTTTTTTAATTACGCTCGTGTTATTATTGTCGTTCAGGATTGCAACAATATTAATCACTGATAATAGGAGTTAGGTTTTCCTACGATTTAAAACGACGCCGCAGAGGTAAATGTTCCTGTGGAAAATGCAATGAATTTATGTTAGGAAACATAAAATTACGTACAATGGATGGTGTCATTATTGCAATCATCCACCGGCGGATCATAATGAATATAGAGAGTTATAGAAAAGCCTGCAATAAGTAAGTATATTTAGTTTAGTACTTGATTATTTCCTTTGAATGTGTAGTATAAAAATTGACACTCTAAAAGAAATGTTTTATGTTACAAACATATGTACAGGGGGTGGACAAAATAATACGAACACTCATGAAAAATGCTGAAAAGAGCAATATCTAGAAAAATACATGAGGAATTAACCTGAAACTGCAGGTGTGTAAACAGTATAGTATAAGTTATATATTTCCGTGAAGATGTTTTCCCGAAAGCCCATAGGGGACTGTCAGCAAATTGAAAAAAGACGAATATCTTTTGGATAACCCTGTAAAAACTAATGTAGCAAAAGCGTTCAAATTCGATATTATTAATAAGTTGCTTATTTTAATATACTGTGTTCATTTTTATGAGGATAACATGTATACTCGTAGAGAAATTAAGGTTTATATAAAAACAGTCCCAAATTTCGATTATTTTTTTGCTTATAATTTGCAAAGTTTTTAATATAAAAAAAAGTTATTTTCAGAAAATATGACAAACAACATTTTACTTAACACTCTGCAATCAGAATTAAAAAATAATAAAAATTGGATGAAAAATGATCAGGTTTACTAAAAGATGTTTCACTGAGCATGCGCGAATGCAATCAAAATATAATATGCATAATGTATTAGCTAAGTATATAGAGCAACTTTTGTGAAAGTCTCAAAATCATAGCTTGCAAATTCTGTAAATTATCGTCGATAGAATAAGCTCGAAATCCGTTGTTCCCAAAAAGAAGCAAAAAGATGAGGGGTTGTATCAAATATCTGTTGATTAGTGCCAAGATAGCGTACACAATATTGCACGTACTACTATATTTGGATACAACCCCTCATATTTTTGCTTCCTTTTGGGAACAACGGATTTCGAGCTTATTCTATCGACGATAATTTTCAGAATTTTCAAGCTATGATTTTGAGACTTTCACAAAAGTTGCTCTATGTACTTAACTAATACATTATGCATATTATATTTTGATTGCATTTGCGCATGAGCAGTGAAACATTTTTTAGTAAACCTGCTCATTTTTGATCCAATTTTTATTATTTTTTAATTCTGATTGCAGAGTATTATGTACAATGTTGTTTGTCATATTTTGTGAAAGTAACTTTTTTTTTATATTAAGAACTCTGCAAATTATAAGCAAAAAACTAATCAAAATTTGGGACTGTTTTTATAAAAACCATATATTCTCTACGAGTATACATGCTATCCTCATAAAAATTAACACAGTACATTAAAATAAGCAACTTATTCATAATCTCGAGTTTGAACGCTTTTGCTACATTAGTTTTTACAGGGTTATCCAAAAGATATTCGTCCTTTTTCAATTTGTTGACAGTCCCCTATGAGCTTTCGGGAAAACATCTTCACGGAAATATATAACTTATACTATACTGTTTACACACCTGCAGTTTCAGGTTAATTCCTCATGTATTTTACTAGATATTGCTCTTTTCAACATTTTTCATGAGTGTTCGTATTATTTTGTCCACCCCCTGTACATATGTTTGTAACATAAAACATTTCTTTTAGAGTGTCAATTTTTATACTACAAATTCAAAGGGTACCAGTAATGAAATATTTATGATAAGAGTTACTTTTTGAAATTAATTGTTGTCATTATCACAAGATCAATATTATAATTATTTTACACTGATTATTTTTAACGTTTGTCTTATTTGTTTTTAATAATGCTTTTATGCCTTTTTATGTATTTTGATATGTAAAAAATAAATTGATATGTTGACAAGGTTCTTTATTGAACCAGAGAACTGACTTAGGCCACATGGACACACACATTTTAATATTTATTTCAAATTTATTTCAATAAATTGGGAGTGAGAAAATTTTCTATTATACATAGTATTCTGCCTTACACAAATTTAATATGTCTTTGGATATGCCATGCTGGAAAATCTTTCTGCAGCAGACAGATTTTACTGTAAAGATATAAATATAATATAAAATATAATTAAATTATATTCTGTGTCTCTTATAATGGTGGCACATGCATGTGCCACCATTATAAGAGGCACAGAATGTATTTTTAAATAAGAGGCACTTGAATATAAATTCAGCGGCACACTGTGCCTTTTAATTTCAAAGGCACTTGCGCTGTGCCTCTGAATCTCAAAGGCACTATGTACCTCTTAATTTCAAAGGCACCACGTGCCTCTTAATAGTCAGAGGTACAAAAATTGAGAATGTATCTCTTATATCAGAGGCTTCCCGGATTACAGAAGATGCTTCCAGGCAAACAAAACATAAGTGAAAACAATTTATTATTGCAACACTAATATATGTATTTTTAAATTTTAAATATTCATTTAGATTGAGAACTAACACAATAAATGATTTTTATATGGAAAATAGTGATATGTATTCAAGTAAAGATTCGAAAATTATTAAAAACGGTTCTTTCGTGTTTAGCTGCAAGGCAGTTATTAATATCCAAAAAAATCAAAATATATACAACACATTTAAATTGATTCATAATATATTAATTACCAAAATAGGTGTAAAACCATATAAAAAGATTTTAAAAAATTAAAATTGTTTATATATTGTTTCACACCTATTTTAGTAATGAATAAATTATGAATCGTTTTGAATGTTTTCATGTTTTGATAAGCATACTAAGGAGAAATTGACGGTCGAACTTTATATAATTTTTTTATTTAATAAATCCAAATAAAAGGCAAAAAAATTCCCTATTACTTTCTCATTATTTCATTATTTAAGCATGTAGTTCAATTACTAGTAGTTCGCACGTAGTCTATGTGTTTTATTTATGTACACATTTATGTATTTTTCTCTCAGGCTTTATGGAATAGTAGTCGGACAAAATTTATAAAGTTAACACCATTAAATTTTTACATAGTTTTAAGTACAAGCTGGTTAATTTTCCGCAATTAAAATAGATTAAAACCTATATTTATTTTTATACATAAGAAGAAATTGTTTTTCTAATACGAATCAGAAATTTTATTTAGTCACATTTTGTCATCTAAATGATCTCAATTTAATTTCCTATTTTGATCTATTGAATATTCCAATTCAAAGTATCAGAAGTCATAATACTGAGCTACCCCGGATAATCTGAACTACATATAATACATTCTATTTACTTTATTAATTATTCAACAAAAAAAAAATTTAAAAAAATGTACACTGTTTGAGAAAATACCAGCACAATATCACAGGTGCATAATATGTGCACCATGACATACATCTAATACATAAACGGGAAGCTAAATTTTTATGGAAGAAAATATACTACTTTCCAGAATTTCTTTATTTTCCAATCTTTGTTTCTGCAGTTTATTTAGACGATTTTTAGGTGCGTTCGTAATTATATAAATACGTTGCACCTATAGTCGTCGTCTGATCCGTCCGTCTGTCTGTCTGTCCGCATATAACAGCTCAAAAACTACCCAACCAAATGATTTGAAATTTAATATATATAATCTTAGCAGAATTTTGTCGAGTCATTACACATTTTATGAAAATCGAATCAAAACTTTAAAAGATATTAATAAAAATATTATTTAAGTAATTTGATTTTTTTTTTAAATTATTACTTCTTTGTTATAGAAGTTTCCGAGGATTAATCGTCAAGCGACCGAGATGTATCATTATATTAAATCCTGTCATATGTAATTCGTTCAATGATATCACATGATAGTTAATGATACTAGGTTTGCATGGTGATTACGTCCTATTTAAAATGGAGTCAATTATTGCAATCCTATAATCTACCGACAGTTTTTGGATCGATCTTTCCGAAGAAATAGATATTAAAGGGGAAAAAGAGTCTAAATAGGGATTTCAAGTTCTGAAATTATCAATGCTAGGCTTAATTTTCCCATTGGAATTTTCAGTAAATGTTAATAAATGATAAAATGTTGGCGACTTAAAATGTATTTATTTAATTACGGAAATTGATCGTATCATAATAACAGACTATATAATTAATTTCACTGAAAATTGTTATAGTACGAACGCACCTCATTTGTCACGTTTGACGTACAATTTCCAACTTGTTTATATTATTATTTTTCGAAATTTAATCGAATTCTTTAAAATTTAAGGAAAACAATGGGGTTTAATATAAACCTGTCGGCAAATGTCGGTTAAAAATTTTAAATATCATGCTACAGAAAAAAAAAATAGTTCCGACAGATAGAATATGCTTGATGTTTCTTCATAACAAACATTTATTTTACCTTCCGGATTTCGTCCTTTAGAATTAAAAAAAAAAAAAACATTTCGTTTTTTAAATCTTCCCCATGATTTCCTTTATTTTAGAAAAAAACTCATAATGCTATTACTTTTTTTTTTGACAAACAATAAAAATTTATGTGTCTTGATAATGAGAAATGTGACAAAAACACATATATAAATGTGAATAAGAAAAACCTCTTGATTTATAAATGTACACTGCAAAAAAAAAAAAAAAAAAAAGAAAAAAAAAAGAAAAGAAAAAAAAAAAACAATTGTTTTTTTGTTAAAATGGGAGAGTTAAACTTTGTGCCGTTATATTAACCCCTTAATCGTCGATACATTCATGGGCATTGTAGGCTAGTTTTTTCTAAATTCAGATTTTTGATTTCCATCAGTTTTTAAAATAGTGTAATTGGCTTTATTCTCGCATTATTTTAGCTGTCGTTAAATAAGGCAAATATTTCTACTTCAAAAAATTGGTGGCAATTAAGCAATCTGAATTTTTAAACAAGTAGCCTACACTTATCGGGCGCGGCGATTAAGGGGTTAAGAAATAAATGAACAACATGGAAATAAATAAAATGTAAATATGTGTGTAGAAAAGGCAGGCTGCTAAAGCTCCATCTTAAGTGTAAAGGTTAAAATTACCAGAGGTAGGTGTTTAAAACATAGAAGTATGCAAGCGACGCAGCTCGCACCTGTCGGCTAAGGGAGAAAAAGCCCTTTTTTTTGTGTGTGTATGTGTGTGTGTGTGTTCATGTTTAACGTTTCGTAATTTGATCATTTTATAAAATCGGTTCAAAACAACACTTTTGTTATTTATACCCATTCACTGGCAGAAATCTACAAATGTCAAAATTATTATTCTTTTAAAATATTATTGCACAACTATGCAAAAAAACATGCTGTTTTACAGCATTTCTGCAAAAGGACATTAAACAGAAAGCTAGGGCAGACAAAGGATATTTCACGACTTCCTTTGTGTTACTAACATTAACTGAGAAAAGATTCTAAAATAAGATAGATTATTTCTCCTTAAGTGCCATCAACGACGTTTCAATTCTCTTTCAAACTGATTTTTAAAAGAATGTAAAACACTTTATGAAACTTAGACTGTATTCTTGTTTCTGAAGTGTATCTCTTGTTTTTTTTTCTGCTTAACACTTCTTTTTAACCAAAACATTTGGTGCGCATTGCGTTTATCTTTCATTTAGAGGGTCACACAAAATAATAATTCGATTACAATCTTTGTACGGCAGTTGTGTTGGCATATTCGTTATGAGGGATATTTCATGGCTTCTTTGTGTTACTAACATTAACCGAGAAGAGACTCCAGAATGATATAGAATATTTCTCCTTAAGTGCCATCAACGACATTCCAATTCTTTTTCGAACTTAATTTTAAAAGAATGTAAAACACCTCATAAAACTTAGACTATAGTCTTGTTTCTGAAATTGCAAGTATTTTTTTTTCTTTTTAACACTTCTTTTTAACCAAACCGCATCGTGTGTATTGCGTTTATCTTTCATTTAGAGGGTCACACAAAATAATTCGGTTACAATCTTCGTGCGATAATTATAGTCTATGTGTTATAAATGCGTTTTCAACTTTGGTTTGGGTTATTAAATTTAACTAAAATTTTGAATAGTACGTGGTGTGTATACATTTTTTTGATCATATACAGGGCTACACAAAGGAATTCGTATGTATTACTGACTATGGGAGTTATATGGGGGTGACATGAGCTTAAGGGTATTTTTAATTGTGTTACTAATTTTCCTGCTGAACTATATTCAGTAGGTTAGTGGAATTTTGTGGAATATAAACAATTTCATATACAGGGCTACACATAAACAAGATATAGTGTCGTTTATGGTTGGTAATTGCGGTAAGTCAGTTTTAAATTGCCTTATGCGTTTTTTTACCTGACTTGAATTTTAGTTTAATATGTGGTGTGTCTTTATATAATATACAGGGCTGTACAAAAAAATTCGAGTGCATTTCCATCGATTGCCGAAAATTGCGAAAAGTGAATTTTCAAACTGAACTATTTTTTTCATCCTATGTAGTATATATCCAAGTCTATGGATCATATAAATGGCTGCACAAAATAATTAGAGTAAATGCTAAAACTGGATTTTTAAATGCGTTATATGTTTACTACATATCTTCTTTTACCTTATTTACCGGTGAAGTTTCGTTATAGTTTTCTGCATGTGTTGGAAAGTGTTTCATAAACTATGCTTGACGCATGATTTTACGTTCTTGTGTAAATTTGAGAATAAATAAACTTTTCCCATCCAGCCTGAGCCCGCCCAAGCATGACGACTGGTATAAAAAATTGGGCACTTCATACAAAAGAGCAATCTTCAATTACCTTTAGTATGTTTAAATATCTATGTATGTCTATCATTTACAAAAGAATTGCAATTAAATAGCAGATGTACTCAAATACATCTGTTTGATTTTCTCGATAAAACGTATTCAATTTAATTCATCCATTGAATGATTATAAATGCTGCTTTAATGATAACATTTTTAATTTTTTTAAACTCATTTAATTTTCATGGTCCAAGTAAAATATTTTTCGAGCGAATACTTCAAATGTAAAAACTTTATATGTAAATAAGGACTCAAGTAATATAATCATTGAACTTAATCTCAGCAAGTTTCATACGTTGTTGAATTGAAATAGCATGATGAAGTGTCTGAACATAAAAGAAGGAACTCTATTTTGAATGTATTCACTGTGAAAGTGATTTAAATTGTTAAATAATTTTAGCTTTTAATAGTTATTAAAATTAAAATATGAAAAAAGTCTCTTTAAATACGTCTAACATTTCAGAAGTGATAATAACAAAATTTTTACATTTTTGTTGATAAAATTTAGAACATGTGAAATAATAGTGCTTTATGTACTGTTATTGACGTTATTTTCTCATTAAAACTGAAAATAAAGATAATTTTCAGTTGGAATATGTGATGCAATAAAATACCTTGACTGAATTATATTTTTCTAAGCAATTCAAAGAAATAACAAGAAAGAAAACTCGTGCGTCAATCATAGATTATGTAACACTTTCCAACACAGCCAGAAAACTGTAACGAAACTTCACAATTAAATAAAGTAAGAGAAAATATATGTAGTAAACAATTTTGGAAACATATCACACATTTAAAAATTCAGTTATAGCAATTATCTTCCATAGTCAAAAAATAAGTCGAATTATTTTGCTCAGCCGGGTATATGATCTATAGATCTGGATATACACTGTACAAAAAAATCCTGAGGTTGCTAAAATTTTTTCAGTATATTTGTATTCCACAGATTTTTTTTAGTAACCAGTACTGAAAACCGGAATCGTTGCTAGCTGTTTTCTAGTAATGTTGCGAGCTGTTTTCTAGTAATTCTTACAGATTTTTTTGTAATTGAGTAAGAATACAAAAAATTTTTAGTAATTGCAAAGATCAGTGAGAAAAACTAACAATTTTTTAGTAGATCGACCCATTTTTTTACAGTGTATATTACAGGCATGCCAAGTTTCCGGCTTTTTGTATACCAGTATTATTTTAGAGAAAATGTTGTTCTTTTAAATCGCAGAATGTTCCGATTAGATAAAGCAATATTTTCGGCATTAAAATACTGGTGTCCAAAAAGCCGGAGACCTGGCAACTCTGATACTACATAGCATAACATTTATTCCAGATAGAAAATTCACATTTGGCAACTTTATTTCAACAGTATTCAAGAATATGATACAATAAAATACCTTTACTGAATTATATTTTCCTAAACAATTCAAAGAAATAACACGACCGAAAAATTGTGCATCAACCATAGATTATGAAGCACTTTCCAACACACCCAGAAAACTGTAACTAAACTTCACCATTAAATAAAGTAAGAGAAAATATATGTAGTAAACAATTTTGAAAACATATAACACATTTAAAAATTCAGTTATAGCAATTACCTTCCATAGTTAAAAAATAAAAAGAATTATTTTGTGCAGCCCGGTATATGATCTATAGGTTTGGATATATACTATATAGCATGATAAAATTTATTTCAGATAGAAAATTCACCTTTAGCAATTTTCCCCAATCGATGAAAATGCACTCGAAATATTTTGTACAGAACTGTATATTACATAAAGACTTTTCTACACACACCATATTAAGTCAGGTAAAAAACGCACATGGCAACATAAAACTCACTTCCAGCAATTACCAACCATAAACGAAAATGAATCTCGTTCTTTGCCTAGCTCTGTATTTGAATTTATTTATATTCCACAAACTTCTTTTTGTCTACTAAATATAGTTCAGCAGGAAAATGCGTATCACAATTAAAAATACCTTTAAATTTAAATATATAATAAACATTTCGTGTTGCCATTGAACCATTTACAGTTTTTTTTAATGCAATGGTAATTTTTCGTTAATTGGGAGATTAATCATTTTTAATTACATATACATAAAAAATTATGCTATATAAATGTTATGGAGCTTGAAGCAACGAGGTTATACTTAATTACGTCTAGAATTCCCTTCTATCTTTTATAAATACAGTGCAATAATTTTCTTTTTCATTTAAAATGTAATTTACACTTTAAAAATATATGTATTACGATTTGTTAATAATTAGTAAAAAAAAAAAAAAAATCAGTATTGCGATGAATTCATTCTATACATAATGCACTTTTTAATCACCAAAAAATTTCTTTTGTGATTTTGAAATTGACCCTCGCACTCACATACACGTCTGAGATTTTTTTTTGAAAAGGAATATATTTCTAAAAACTTGAAAACACAAAGTTTAGAAAATAAGAATACATATATATATATATTATTTTTATTCATAACCATGTTAAACAAGCAGCTTTTATTTTATACTTTTCCTTAAAATACAACAATCACTTTTGCATTTTTAGGAAACGGTATGAAATGGAGAATTTAAAACCGGAAAAAATAAATAAGAATGTTATAAAGGTATTACTAAAATTTGAATGTTTGATAATTCGGAATTGTTGCATAAGGGGTTCGAGTAATTAAGCTGATTTCTATACAACTTTGAAATATTGAAAAGAAATCTACATAGTCGAAAAAGAACATATAATTTTTCATTTCTCTTTAGAGGTAATTATTTTTTAAGATATTTGTAATAAGCTGTTGTATTTTCCCAGTTAAGCATAGTGTGACCTGTTATTTGTAGTAAATGTGTGTGGAAAATGATATTTGTGATACTTATTAACGGCATCCATAACTTTTTTAACAACTTGAACGAGAATGGTATATTAAATACCACTTTATTTTAATCCAAATTTGTAACAGAATTTTGGAATAGAATTTTACTTTTATACCTTTCGTAAAAGTAATTATTTAACGGCATTTCTTTTTTAAATGCGTTTTTTGAAATATTCTGGTGTAAATTTAATGTTACAGCAACAAAATTTCTTGTTTCTGAATGTGTTAAACGAATGTTCAGTGAAGAAAAAGTACACACTATAGAATGTTTTATTTTATTAAGGAAGAGGGTATTACGTAAGATTAACTACGGTATTTTAAGTTAGAGGTACTTTCCTTTGTATAATGATATATATAGAATTTTTATGTACAAACATTGAAATTGTTACTGTTAAATTTGTATGCTGCGTCTTATATCCAGATATACTTTTCCTATTTTCCCTAGAAAAAAAAAACGGCATGGCATAACGTACGCATCTGCATTATACACACGTGAATAAGGTAAACGAAAATAAAACTCAGTTAAAGGAAAACCAGCTTTATTAACCTCTTTACCTGATGGTCTGTGCGATTTTTTCAGTTTTCCAGCACTTTTACAACGTAACTTTTTTTCTTATTTATTAAGATTATTTATTTAGTTCACATTTTTATGTACAAATCCTGAAATTGTTACCGTTAAATTAGTATGCTGCGTCTTATATCCATATATACTTTTCATGTTTTTCCCTTAGGAAAAAATAATCGCATAACGTACGCATCTGCATTATACACACGTGAACAAGATAAAAAAATAAAATTCAGTTAAACGAAAATCATTTTTATTAATCTCTGTACCTGATCGTTTGTGCCACCTTTTCAGTTTTCCAGAATTTTTACAATGCTACTTTTTAGGTGCGTTAGTAATTGTATAAATACGTAGCACATATAGTCATCATCTTCTCCGTTCGTCTCTCCGCATATAACACCGCAAAAACTACCCAACCAACTGGTTTGAAATTTAATATATATAATCGTTGCAGAATTTTGTCGAGTCATTTAAAATTTTATGAAAACTGAATCGAAACTTAAAAATATATTAGTAAACGTTTTGTTCATTCTATTAAATTCTATTATACGTAATCTATATTATAAAAACGCAAGTCATGTGATTGAGGAAAACAAATGCGGGCTAACCAGATGCCCAGCGGCCATTTTTATTAAAAGTTATTTTTTCGAATAAAATTGCATAAAAGTTACATATTTAGAAAGATCGTTCAAAAAAATTGTTTTCTTGAGAGATGAGTTACATTAAAATTGTATAGATTCTGAAATAACTTCAGTGAAAATTAGGTTAACAGCCTAATATCTCAATCCATTAAAGTAAATAAACAAGATATTCATTCATCATCAATCATGGAGGTAATCATTCGCAAATCAAGATCTCTATGGTGAATTTACAGTGCTGTTTGGTGTCGAAAACAAAATTCGCATCTGTAAACATGGCGTGCGTAATAAGAAAAAAAGGCATCCTCATTTCGTTCATAGCAGACAATATAATTTATTTCACTGAAATAATAACGATGATTTTTGACATTGTAAAACGAGTTACAGCACGAAACGAACGTACCTCATTTGTCACGTTTAACGTACAATTTCCAACTTGTTATTTATTTAGTAACTTAGAGTTAGCAACAAAAATTGCACATAGGCATTTTCCTTTTACTGTTGTTGCCAATTTTATTTCCATTTTGGCTTTCTGAACAGTAAGAATCTAAGAGATATATATAATCGACTGAAAAAAGTTTACACATTACATATAAAACTGCTTATTGGGAGTATCCTGTATTCTCAATTTACCAATACACGGGAAAAAAATCATTTAATTATCATTATAATACGACTTGTTGTTAACAACACTTAATACACAATAAAATTGCGCCGATTTTTTTTTTTTTTTTTTTTTTTTTTTTTGTATTACGTTTTAACACATTGACGGCCGTGGCACACACAACATTTATGTGTGCCAGAAATATTTCCCGGGACGCCATATCACATAAATAAATGTGTCATGAATATTTTCATTGAAGACAATTTATTGCTTTTAACCCCTTGGAGACGAGCGACACGTATACCTGACGCATAATCCTCGATTATTCCCACCAGTTACTTTTTATTGTAAGCTTTGGCTCATTTAATAACAGCATTTCTGCGATTTAGTTAGGCGAAAAATTCCGTTTTCAAAAACCGGTGGTAAAAGATTAAAAATTCTGCAAAGGACGCTCGTCGCGAAGGGTTTAAACGGGACTATTGAGAATGTATTACCATGTAGTATTTAAATATAAGAATTCCATTGCCCCTATTGCATATTTAAAGATTTCAGTTTGGCATTCAATGAGTAAAAACAACTGAAATTTGATATATTTTAATTCAAAATGTAACAAATTAACACTTTGTATAAATTTAACAAACATTACTGTGATTGGGAATTGTGAATAGACTCAATAAACACTCAATGAAATCCATTTGTAAATTCTGCCAAAAAAGACACTTCGGCACAATCTGTGGCAGTCAAAGTGTTAACGGTTGAAAAAATGATAAATTGAGGAAATGGAATTTGTAGTTGCTATGTTGGAGTAAGAGGAGAAAAGTGTTCTCTTTTCTAAGCGCTCATGTCTCAAGGACATTAAAGCATATTGAAGAAGCATGTAACACATATTATTCGTAATAGAATAACCTTATATGTAATTGTACGAATTAGGGCGGATCAAATGAAAACAGATCAGTGGTTATAATTTGGTTTAATTTGTATGGGTGGGGAGACTACGATGTCTAGAGTTATAGCCGGAAGTAAGAAAGACAACCCGTACTACGGAAATGGATTTGCATTAAGTAGTTTCGCTAGGGCATGCGTTATGTGCTGGGGGTCGGCCAACAGTATCGTCCTGTAGGCAGTGGATTGTTATTCATCAGCGTCTGCAGAATAAAGAACAAGTAGTGTTATTCGTTTATTAGTGGCAGAAGGAGTGTGAGTTTCCAAAGTGCATCGGCGAAGGAACGGATTGTACGTAAAACATGCACTGTCTTGAACATTGACTTGTTTGAAGGACTGGTTTAAAGATTTCTGCAATGGATGCAAATATTTGAATGATGGTAAACGACCTGGTCAAGATCACCTCGTCAGCACATTGTCACATCGTCATCTTGTCGTCACATCTTTGTTCCGTTGAAAAGGGAATTGATGGGTCGCCGTTTTACTCGGACATCGAAGTCATGAATAATGTTCGAAACTGATTCCAATTTCAGCCAAAAGACTTCTAGAATCCAGGTATTCACCATTTGGTGAAACCTTGAATCAAGTGCCTCTGTATGGAGATTACGTTTGAATTAAACAATGTCATTTCATTCTGTAGCTTCTGTTTCGTTTTCATTTGATCACCTTAATAGTTTTACACTTTTCTCTGTGTGCAAGTGTTTCAAGTCTCATTGATTACCAATTCAGTGTGTTGAAAAAATAGGTTTCATACCTCCTCCTTTGGATTATGTGTACGGTGTTGCGCAGTACAGAAATAGTGCAACATATGTATAAGATTCCAAATTAAACACCACATACAATTAGACTGAAGATACATAATATGTAACAAAAATTAATGAATTAGGAATTAACATTCTTTGTCTCAATGTGTCACTTTTGCACCATTTAAACGACCAAATATCGGTGTGAAACCCGACCAAAGATGAAAAGAGGTTAGCGAATACTCTAAACAAAGCCTCACAGAACAGCCTGACATTACGATCCTTATATATTATTTCTCCTGTCAACATCCCTTTTACTCAGAAAATATGAAACGCAGAACAACGAATGAGATACCATATGAAAGGTTTTAGAACAGGCTTCTGACATAGCCCGCTTAACAATTCGTTAAAACATGTTTTTGATTAAAATTTGCTGAAAATAAAAAATTAAATCGACATTGTTTTCATGAAAGAAATGAAAGGTTTTCCTGAAATTATTGTTGCCAAAAAAATAAAATACCACATTATATGATGCTCATAGCAATTATTATAAAAAACACCGCACGGGTTTATTTTATACTTATGATTAAAAAGCGAAATTGAAATTGAAATGTTTAGATTTATATTTCTAAGTCCCATGGTTTTTCCGAAGCGGATGACGTCATCCTCTAATGCAGTCAAAATACGATTGTTATTTTTTTTTCTCGCGCGTGCCTTTAGCAATCTTGGATTAGTTTTTGGTCTAACTTTGATGGAATAAATTAAATGATATTCTGGCTTGACTAACAACTAAATGTTGTTTGCAGATATTTTTATCCTTGCTTTTTCTTTAGAAGCTTAAACCTGCATCTAATAAATATTACATATTGATAAAAAATGATACTTCTATTATCCCGTCGACCACTTTTCATAACAAAAAACTATCGCCAAATAAACGGGAGAACGTTGCCATTGGAATATCAAAAAATAAATAAAATATAAGAATTTAAGGACACAATTGTTATTTTAATTAATAAAATAACTACTAAATCAGTGAAACATAATGAAAAATACACGCAAATGTCTAATGTAATAAATACCACTAGATGACGTAACAAACACGCATAATGATTCTGACATCAAATAAATGCGACTGCATTTTTGGCGTTTAATCTTACAGTTTGGCGGTAGTTTTTTGTTATGAAAAGTGGTCGACGGGTTAATAGAGAAGTACCTAAAAAATATTAAATTTCAGTGCGAAATCTTCGCACGGGCCCTCTGGTACTGCTTTATAAAACTTTCTCTGTGTCACTGTATACTCTGTCTCACCGTCTATAACTCTCCCTTATAAAAAGTAATTTTAAAACAAACCTTAAAGTCCACTTAAGATGACAGTTTTCTTAATTCTAAGCATGTTTTAAATTGTTGAACTTATGAAAAGACACTCATAATATTAACATGACATTTTTTTTTTCTTATCACGGGTCAGTTGGCGTATTTTAGCAGGAGTTGTTTGTCACAAAAGATAAATTTTTTGCTAAAACTCTTTATACTTATCCACATTTATTTTAATCTATGTTGTTCCCAGTAGAGTGCCTTCCTAAATAAGAGAGTTGCGACGCACGCACATACCGCCTGCTCCGATTTGAAGTTTTGATCCAACTATGGTAACCCACATTCTAGAATTTGGTAATACTTGCCTGATCAAGTCCAATTAGAAGAGCGGAACAAATCTAGAAACTTGGTTATAAAGGGAAGCTCACTACAATCCTCTCGACCAATAAAAATATTTGATCGTATGTCGCCATCCTCTTTATAATAAAACACGGTAGTTTTTTTCATCACTCACATTTTTCACGCACAAACAATCTATTAAAGTTTTTTACGTATCCCTGTAAAATAAAATAAAACACCAACTACATTTAGCTTAAAAGCATTCCCTAGTGTAACAGAATTGTAGTGTAAAAGTTACATTGAAATGCAGTCAAAGTTTATTGAGGCAATTACGTAGTATACATATATCTATACGTTCACAACGACCGAAAACAAAAGCTCTTTTTTTTAAACTTGAAATCGTTTATTAATGAATGGAGATCTTAAACTTTATGCTGTATATTATTACATAAATAATTCATTTTCTTTTTTGCATTCTATGAATAAAATGTCATTTTATGTGACATTCAATTTTTAAAATTCTTTTTTTTTTCTTTTATTTATCTTTGTATCTAGTTCTCAAACAAGAACTACTTATCTTTCTTGCATATCTAACGCTCTCTTAAGCTATAGTGCTTCTACTTCTTTAGAGTCATTTATCAAATTGTCCAGGCATGACATTTGAATTTTCACCGTCTGCTGAAATTTAATGAATTTCAGAAACATAGTTTTGGTTTCAAGTAATATAAAACTTTAGTTTTTGAATTCCTCTCATGTACAGAGGGAATGTATTAAGTTCTTCTGTGATAAATTAAGGAAAACGCTATTACAAAACAAGAACGAAAAATCATACATGGGGCATATATTATTAAACATTTTCCAACACTAATGTAATATTATTATGAAATTTTACTTTTACATACAATGCAATCAATTATAATCCATCCTGCAAATGAATTCTTTTGTGCGTCTTTTTAAATAAGCGATAAATGCTTCGAAATCCATAATCTGCAGAAAATACGTTGTACTGCACCTCAGTGGCCATTTTTTATTTCATTATGTTTGAAGTATAATAAATGATAAATTAAGGAAAAATCTATTATAAAACAAGAACGAAAAATCATACATCAGGCATATATTATTAAACATTTTCCAACACTAATGGATTATTATTATTAAATTTCATTTTTACATACAATTCAATCGATCATAATACATCCTGCAAATGAATTTTTTTGTGCGTCTTTGTAAATAAACCACAAATACTACGCAATCCATAATCTGCAGAAAATATGTTGTACTACACCTCAGTGGCCATTTTTAACTCCATTATGTTTGAAGTATCATAAATGATAAATTAAGGAAAAAGCTATTATAAAACAAGAACGAAAAATCATACATCAGGCATAGATTATTAAACATTTTCCAACACTAATGAAATAATATTATGAAATTTCATTTTTCTAT
This sequence comes from Maratus michaelseni, assembly GCA_963931845.1. Lineage (NCBI taxonomy): Eukaryota > Metazoa > Arthropoda > Arachnida > Araneae > Salticidae > Maratus > Maratus michaelseni. Next base: position 204,732,711 of record OZ007595.1, read on the forward strand.
ACAATGAAATTAATCATAATCCATCCTGCAAATGAACCTTTTTATGCGTCTTTGTAAATAAATGATAAATGCTACGCAATCCATAATCTGTAGAAAATATGATGTTCTGTATCTCAGTGGTCATTTTTAATTTCATTATGTTTGAGGTATCATAAATAATAAATTAAGGAAAAGTCTATTATAAAACAAGAACGAAAAATCATACATCAGGCATAGAATCAACTTTTTCCAACACTAATAGAATAGTATTAAGAAATTTCATTTTTATATACAACGAAATCAGTCATAATGTATCATGCAAATGCATTTTTTGTGCGTCTTTGTAAATAAACGATAAATGCTATGCAATTCATATTCTGTAGAAAATATCTTCTACTGCACATCAGTGGTCATTTTTTATTTCATTATGTTTGAAGAATCATAGCCCATCCTGCAAAGGAATTCTTTTGTGCATCTTTGAAATAAACGATAAATACTACGCAATCCATAATCTGTAGAAAATATCTTGTACTGCACATCAGTGGTCATTTTTCATTTCATTATGTTTGAAGAATCATAGTCCATCCTGCAAAGGAATTCTTTTGTGCGTCTTTATAAATAAACGATAAATGATATGCAATTCATATTCTGTAGAAAATATCTTGTACTGCACATCGGTGGTCATTTTTTATTTCATTATGTTTGAAGAATCATAGCCCATCCTGCAAAGGAATTCTTTTGTGCGTCTTGGAAATAAACGATAAATACTACGCAATCCATAATCTGTAAAAAATATCTTGTACTGCACATCGGTGGTCATTTTTTATTTCATTATGTTTGAAGAATCATAGTCCATCCTGCAAAGGAATTCTTTTGTGCGTCTTTGTAAATAAACGATAAAAGCTATGAAATTCATATTCTGTAGAAAATATCTTGTAATGCACATCAGTGGTCATTTTTCATTTCATTATGTTTGAAGAATCATAGTCCATCCTGCAAAGGAATTCTTTTGTGCGTCTTTATAAATAAACGATAAATGATATGCAATTCATATTCTGTAGAAAATATCTTGTACTGCACATCAGTGGTAATTTTTCATTTCATTATGTTTGAAGAATCATAGTCCATCCTGCAAAGGAATTCTTTTGTGCGTCTTTATAAATAAACGATAAATGATATGCAATTCATATTCTGTAGAAAATATCTTGTACTGCACATCGGTGGTCATTTTTTATTTCATTATGTTTGAAGAATCATAGTCCATCCTGCAAAGGAATTCTTTTGTGCGTCTTTGTAAATAAACGATAAATGCTATGAAGTTCATATTCTGTAGAAAATATCTTGTACTGCACATCAGTGGTCATTTTTTATTTCATTATGTTTGAAGAATCATAGTCCATCCGGCGAATGAAGTCTTTTGTGCTTCTTTGTAAATAAACGATAAAAGCTATGAAATTCATATTCTGTAGAAAATATGTTGTACTGCACCTCAGTGGTCATTTTTAACTTCATTATGTTTGAAGTATCATAATATCATTAAAATTCATAACAAACAAATTTTCTCCATATATCATAATGGAATGGAATTATTTTGTGCATCCCATTGATAAATTGAGGAGAAAATCCCATATAATCCTATGGGATTTCTTCCTCAACTTATCAATTAGCTCACGTTACTGCTTGCATCTTTTTGAATTTTTGCGATGTTTGAATGGTATTTTTATATAAGTTGCTTTATAGTATTGACTACCAAATCATGAAAAAAAATCTTTGGTATAGTTCGCGCATACACAGTTAAAGTTTGTTTCATACAAATACCCATATGTCATCAAATGTTCAATATATTCATCTTTTAATAGCATTATACTTTTCTTTGTCAACTTTTTAAAAAGCGGTGTTAATTGCGGTTGAAAACTCTGCATGATATATAAAAAAAATTTGAATTTTTCATAGAAACGTTAACATCTTCAAGAATATGTGTGCTATTGTTATACAAATGCACACAATTGTTAAAAAGGACCTATATAGTCATTTGCTACAGTGCAGACCATTTTGAGCATTTCTGTTACTGTGATCGCAAATATTATTTTATTATTAAATTTAATATTACCTCCCTCCCCCTAATTGTCCTCGGGAATAAATCTTGACTGAAAAACATGAGTCAAACATGTTTTTTACTTCCTCAAAGTTCAAGGGCATTTCTTGCATTTCGTCACGAATTTCAGTAAATATTCGACAAAACATCTGAAATCCAAAATGTCCTGTAACTGTGCCCTAATTTCGGGAAATCAGTGTACATACAAAACGTTAAGATGTCGTTAAGATTATATTTTTACATATTTAAATAAATGAAGTAAGATCAGAATGGATCATCCACATAAGCCTATGGTTGAAGATGAAAAGTCTATAAGAGCTTAAATCGTCTAGAAACGGCTCACGATATATTAAATTTGTTTGGAACAACTACCTCTCCTTCTATTGTATTTGTTTTATCAGGGGCATATCACACGAATGAAACATTCTCACACGTCAGACCAACAAGTGGAAGTTTCTTAAACACTTATACAATTGATTACAATGTCAAAGTTAGTGTGTTTCTTACAAAGTCTAGCCCTCTGACAGTCCAGCAAAGGAGCTAAGTTGTAATGTTGTTTTCTCCGTGTTTTATATTAAATGCTTTTAAAAAAAGGTATTTATTCCAAAATTACATTAAAAAATAATTATACACTGGTGTGCAAAACTTAAGCAACAAACATAAAATGCTAATTTCTGAACACGTGAGTACTCAAAAGGAAATCTATAAAAAGCAAGTGTAGAAAAGGCGTACTACCCTAACAGCACGGCCAGTTGATGTGAAGTCCCCTTGACGTCACACATGGTTAAAAGTGTCACAATAACTACGGTGAATCAAAATATGGGATATTTCACTGTCTCATTAATACTTTCAAATGATTGTTAACACTGAAAAGTCACTGTGACTGTCGCTTTGGGATGAGTCACCAGGTGACATTACAATGAAGTCACATTGTGAATCTCAAGTCACTGTCGGTTGAAGACTGAACTTTGAAGTCATTCTGAGCATTGCATTGTGATAAGTCGCCAAATAATGTTACAATGAAGTCGCATGGTGACTTTTCGGTGATCGACACTCTATTGTGAAGTCATCATTGCACTCCTTTGTGAAAAGTCACCAGATGATTTCATTTTCTGTCACTTTGGAACTCGTCACAAAACAGCTATCATGATGACTTTACAATGGAGTGTCCAAATGACAGTCACATGACAGTCACAAGATGAGTTCATTGTAAAGTCCCCTGGTGACTGTTCAGTGAATGACCAAATGAGAGTAAAAATGAGAGGAATAAAATATATCACATCTCTGTTAATTGTATTGACTGTGACAATTGTGACCATTTGTGATGTCAAGAAGACTTCACATCGACTGTCTGTGCTGTTAGGGTAGTACCTATTTTCTGCACTTGCTGTTTATAGAATTTCCTTTTGAGTACACATGTGTTCAGAAATTAGCATTTTGTGTTTGTTGCTTAAGTTTTGCACACTAGTGTATATATGAATGTAAACCTTGAGGCTATCAATCATTACTCAATGCATTAAAACTGCATTATATTCGTTGAATATATTAATTTTAAAATTGCTTGTATTGCAGTGAAACCTGGAGCTTAGTGAACGCATTAACACGGGCTTGTCAGTGTGAGAGCTAGATTTAACACTCTGTTGACCGCACGAGTATACGTGAATATTGTTTTTAATTTAAACCATCTAAAAGGAATTATTGAATAAGAATATTTTGTTCATTTAATCACAGAATGCCTATGAATAAATAAAGCAAAAAGCGCTTTACGAAAATTCTTTTTTTGATATTTTAAAGAAAAACATGCAGTAATTTGGAAAACACTGCTGTTTAACAATGTGTTAAGAGAAACATTTAACTGATGTGTCGTAAGATCTGGGGTGTGTCGCCAAACTTCTAAAGAACATTATTTTAAAAGACAATTATTATCTTTAACTATTTCTCAAGAATAATTTTAAATAGAGAAAGTGATACTTTGACTAAAAATAAATAAAAATAATAGAAAATATATTTTCCGTTCTCTACGTTATATGTAGTTGAAAAGTTCTTTTCTGTAAATAATTCACAAATAAATAAATAAATAAATAAATAACGGCTGGAATTATCGAAGAACATTTGAGAGTTTCTTGGTTCCGAAGTCAAATTAATAGAGAATTTGTAAAACGTGTACTTTTGAAGTTTATCCGGAGCGCACATATCTCGAAAGAATCACGTTTTTCTATTTTATCTTAATGAATACTCTAGATCTAAAGGTTTTGATTAAAATTATGAAAACAGCATGTAAACATACTAATTAGATTAAAAGGTACAATGCTTTTTATTTTGTATTTTCTCAAAATCCCGTGCTTTCCTCCGTAATTTAAACATGTTTACCTCAGAGTGAATTTCTTTAAAGTTTTCACCTAATTCAATTAATATGTTTAAATATCTATGAAAAATAAAGAGTTAAGAAGCTTTCTTTAATTTTTCTCAATATTATATTCTTTGAAGTGCTTTTGGAATTTTATTGGTTCGAACAAAAAATTTGAAAATATGATTCTCACATTAAAACGTACAGTTAAAAAAATTAATTTATTAATTAAAAAAATAAATATTTTTGATAATCAGAAGAAGAAATTAATAATTACTCTTTTCTGTAACCAAAACTGAAAAGGTATACAGAAAGAGTACTTCTTTGCGAAGATATATTAAATTTGAATATGGATAAAATCTTTAATTCTTATTTTTCACGCAAATATTACATATAAAGAGAAATTGATATCAAAAACATATTTCAAGGGGAAAACATGACTAAAAACTATACATAAAAGAGTTATAATTTTGTGTCTTTGACCTCATTATGTTAAAAATATTCAACTACTACATTATTTTCAATTGTAACAAACAGAAGTTTCTTTTCATCGTTCATAAATAATATTAAAAAGTACATTTCTTCATTTTTTCCTCCTCCTTATTTACGCCAAAGCTGACCCACCTGGCGTTGCCCGACTCCGGGATATTACCCTTAAATAGCCCTATAAACAGTGTTGAATTAATACATTTTTCTCCGGGATGGGTTTAGTGTTGGGGACTGCACACTGTTAAAAAATTTCTGAGAAATTACGGAGAATCTACTGGTAATCTGCTATCTTAAGTCTTATGTAAAATTACAGAGATTAGAAAACAGAGATTCTGTTAAATAACAGATAAATTATTCGGTAAATAATTCGTCTACAGTAAATTTTTCTATCAAAAAAATCTTTATTATTATTTATATATATAAAAAAAATGACAGAAAACGCCGATTCTACGACAGATATGGGTGCTGTTAAAATTACTACTTGAATTAATTCTAATCGCTGTAACGCAGGACTTTACAAGAATCGCTTCGACCACAGTTCTGATTCGAACCCGTGTCATCCGGGTTGCGGACAGGGATTATAACCACTATACCATTTGGGATGTTGCTGTTTTGGGCCAAGTATGTTTTTTATGATTTAGTCTTAAAAAAATTATTGTACTTGTAAAGGATTTTTTTTTTGTCTTCTTTAAAAAAAAAATGAAAGAATTTTAATGTATATTTTTTCAGCAAATTTAACAATGTTTTCGAGAATTTTTCGAAGTTTTAACAGAGTATACATATTATATATATATTTTTTTTCTCATAATACTCAAATATTTTTTGGAAAGGAATTTTTTTTAGTATTAAATAAAAGAAAAATTAATTTAAAGCATATAAGTTATTTAAAAAGAAATGACTTTTAATATTTTCATATATTTAAATTTAGAAGATTAAACTTATTTTCTTTTTTGTAATATTTATGTATTTAGAAGGTTGATATATTTTTTTAACGCATATGTCATTAAAATTCTACGACTCCTAATAATAATATATTATAATTTTTTTTTATAAATATTAACACAAATTATAAAATGGACTAAAATAATATTTGAAAATTATCTTACCTAAATTGTAAATCCAGAAATAATAATTTATTCCTTAAATAACCACACTCTCTTTCTATTTTTTGATCAAAATGATAGATGATAAAAATCCCCGCTAACTCCGCAGAGATGAATTTCCCCGTTCTAAAATATTCTAATTTTTAATAACACAATTTTTAAACAAATTTTTTTTCTTTAATATTTTTAATAAAATTGTAAAAGAATTTTAAAAGTGTGTATTTTCAATTACAGGTTATAACAAATATAAAAATATCTTTAAATAAAGACACGAAAATCCCTACAGGAGATCTAATATAAGAAAAGGGAAATGTCTGTAAAATGATGACAGGGAAACTCGATCAAATGCATTTCACGGAGAACTAGAGTAAATTTACAGAGACTCTCGGTTTTTTTTTTTTTGTGATTTTACAGAAATTTTTAACAGTGCATCGTCTTCAGCTTCGTACACGCTCGAATTTGTATGACATTATATTTTTAACCGGAAATCTACGCAAATGAACCTAGAGTTTTGGGCTCACTGTCTTTGAAAGCGTTTACCCGGAAATACGCATGCTATTTTTGAAGAAGACCACGAATTTGTATGATTTTGTGTTTTAAAGCGAAAATCTATCGAAGTGAACCTAACGTCGCACAGTGGGACGTTTTGAGGATCTAGGTGGACAAAAATAATTGCGTTGAAGTTTAATTAGGTTTTGCTGGTTTTTCGAATGTATCAGTAATAAAATACCCAAACAGTGATAAATATTTGACTTATTTAATTATTTATATTATTATTATTATTATATTATTACTTATATTATTATTACTTTTTAATTATAATATTGCATTGTCATCGAAACTACACATGTATTCAAAGTTTAAGCTCAATCGGATAATTAAAAGAGGTTTAAAATTGACTTGCAAGATTTGAATTAAACACTCAAACACACACTTCAAGTTAATATAACTTAATGATTCGCAAACTTTCGCAGGAGCTGTCTTAAGTTTTCAATACTTTAAGGATGGCACTTTGATTTAATAAAATGCTTATTGCTTAATAATGCTCAATACTGTATTAAAAGTCAAGATGATGTTTGAAAACAAGATGGCGCTTATTTTCAAACAACAATAGGTTAAATCGTGTGACAAACATGTGACATATGTCCAGTAAACTCCTGCTTTCAAATAAAATAGAAAAGTGACGACTTGCTTTCGAACTTACAGAAAAATAATGCAACTGTTGAAAGTCTCTCAAAACAACTGCCTTCTGTACGGTCGTAGTTAATCGACACATCGTATTTTTTCGACAAAACTCGTACGGATCTCGACAAAAGAGACATTCAGCTACCAGTATACGTGGTCTTGTTAAATTCCGAGATAATCGGAAAAAAGAAATTTGTCCACCTAGATCATTAAAACGCCCCACTGTGCGTCGGGAGTCCCACTGCCGTCGGTAGCTTAGCTAGGCTACGCACATTCCTGTCTGTTTTAACAACATTTTAATAATGTTTCATGATTCATTTAATTCTTTAAAAATCTCTTCTTAATAGAAATAAGTAATAATTCTAAATATCTCTGGTGACACATTTCGTCGTTTTGTGATTTACATGTCTCCGACAATCGGTTCACAATAGCTAATTTTTAATTTACACACAACCACTGGAAGAAATCTGCAAACGTCACAATTCTTATTATTTTAATTTTGTCTGTCCGTCTTGCTGTATATCTGTCTGTCCGTAATCTAACTCCCGTAAACATACTCTGATTGCCATGCAATTTTTATACGTTAATGAGGTTATCGATAGAATACTCGCCGTTGTAAAAGAAATGCGATTAATTTTTTCAAGAAAACCACCTTCTCCTACATTAATGCGATCATTAAAAAGATAATTATATTTTTCTGATAATTAGAACATAACGAAGACGCTACGCTAATATAGCCGCCATATGGCACTCCTTCCCATTCTCAATTTCAAATCTATATCTTAATTAGTTATCTTCATTTTGGTTCATTAGTAAAAATTGGCAATTATTTCCTTTCATTTTCGCAAACTAAATAGAGGGATCGGCCAGAGAACCAGATCTCTTTGTAGTTCAGTTTTTAATGAAAGCAGATCCCTGTCTGAAGCTTTTCTCGGATTTTTATTTTTTTTACTGGCGCTGCCAGATTTTTCGTAGTTTTTACAAAATTTAAGAAAAAGTACCAGCCGAATTTGACAAAAATTGCCTCATCGGATGCAGAAAATTATTCTACATATGTTCAGGAAAATTCAAATTGATATCTTAATTAGTTTTCTTAAAATTCGCTAATTAGTAAATGAATTTCAAATTCGTTCATTTCTGTTCACAAATTGAGAACAGGTGTTCTTTTCTTTAGCCATTTTGATAAAAAAAGATTTGAGATTCGATGCGATGTTTAATAACATTCTAATTAATATCTTGGGTAATTATCAAAATATTAAAATTCTGAGGTGCATCATTCTGAGGTGCATAAAATTTCCTCAGGTGCATCAGTTCAGACCTAAATATAAATTTTCAGGCTTCTAGATACGATAGATTGTGCTAGTCATCGCAGACAAACAAACAGAAACAGACACACAGATAGCGAAACTTTCTTTTATTAATATAGATAGTGTGTACAAACTCTGTAGACCACATGCAGATCTGCACAAAAAAAAAAGCACTTATTACCGGATATGGAAAGCAATTGCAGAAAACGGATTTTTACTGCGTCATGCCCTTTTTTAATTGTTTATTCAGATATCTTATTTTATTGTTTGAAAATGAAACAATATTGTGTTAATGTTGGAAAGCGTTTCATAATCTATGTGCATGCATGCTTTTTTATTCTCATTTAAATTGCTCACGTACCATTTGAATATTTTTAGTTTCTGTTAAAATTAGATGCATTTCAGAAGCATGGAATTGCTTTCAGCTGAAATTTTAATCTCTGAATTTCTATTGCCCTCAAGTCTCTTTAATGTTGTCTAGTGATAAATTAAAGAAAAATCTTTCAATTGATAGAAAATAACTTTTAATCTTTGAATTTGCATTACTGTCAAGTGTCTAAAAAGTTCCCTAGTGATAAATTATAAGAAAATATCAGCACAAAATAAAACTTTTATAAAATCTGAATGATGTAACATTCAAAATGATATTGGATGGAGCTTTACTTGTTTATAAATGCTACCTGATAATAATGTGCAATTATTTATTTTATTATTTGTTTTGTAATTAAAAATATTCTATTTATATATCTTTTATTTTTATTTGAAAGAAAATTAAATTAATGTTCATAAGTTCAACTCACAGAAAACGTTTTATTTATTTTATGTTTTTTTTGTTCCTTATTTATTCTTATTCTTATTTTTGTTTTTATCTAATTATTTATTTATTTATTTTGCAAAAAAAATAATATATATATATATATATATATATATATATATCTGAGCATTATTTGTATGTAAGTGTCAGCTCTTATTTATGTAATAATGTTTCTTGATAATCATCTACTAAAACGATGGCATATTTTAGAGATTGTTAAATTAATACATATAGCTTTTATTTCCATACGAAAAGAAAAAATACTTGTAATAAATAAACATGAAATAAATAAATCTGGAAAATAAAAGTTTACTTGAAATAGGATAGTCAGTCTAAGAATTTATTTTTTACTTTTTCTTTGTAATACTTTATAGATATTTGAAATTTTTTACTGTCAAATTTTGATACATTTTTGAAATATAAGTAAGATTTTGACTGCTAATACCTTGTAAAATTATCTATGGGATGGCAGTACCTTTGGATTTGATAGCCTTTACAGCCCTGAAACCACCATATTCGAGGACGGATTGGTGACCATTTTCACTTCTACTATTTTCAAATAATAATCTAGATTTCTCTTGCAAAGGATGCAAAGTCTATTTCGAAAATTATTGTTTAGAAATAATGGTAACCATTAACGCGACTTCGCCTATCATTGACATATGAGGTCTTATATCTTTTCATAGAGTAAACAGTTTGATTTAAAAAAGAAAACAAGAAAGAAAAATCATGCGTCAAGCTTAGATTATGTAACACTTTCCAACGCTTCCAAAATAATTTTACAAATCATTACCGTTTAATAAACTTAAAGATAACATCTAAGTAAACAATTTGGAAAACGCATAACATATTCAAAAACGTAATTTCAGGAATTTCCAACATATATTTCCAACATATACAATATTCGGAAAAATATCCGAATACTTTTATTCAGCCCTGTACAGGATCTATAGATTTGTATATATATTACATAGGATGCTAAATTTTAGTTTAGTTAGGAAACGCGTAGAACAGTTTAAAATTCTGTAAAGTAACTATAAGTGCTTTGCACACCCTATTCCATATTAAGCTTCTCGTAATGCACCTTGGTGGTATGTATCAATTACAATGTGTTTGAAATTGTGTAACATCATTAAAATAAACCGCAAATGATTTTTCTGCATAGACCGTAATGTAACGGAATTATTTTCAGTGTCCCTGTAAAAAACTATAAGTGCTACACACTTCAGTTGAAATAGGGAACATGCTATAGATAACGACAATAATATATAAAAAATGCAGGGCAATCCGAGAATATTTAAGGGAGTTAAAGCACGGGCAGACGGATATATGGACGGCCAGACAAACCGAAGTCATACACACTTTTTAACTAGGTTGGAAAGTGTTAAAAAGATTTTGACTTTAATTCGATGAAGTTGGAGGTTTTTTCTTGAAAAAGTCGCAAAAAATATATTTATCCATAATGATTTTCTAATGAAGTATTTTCTTTTCTTTTACTTATGATTTTACAAAATGCCTTTAAAACAGCTTAAAACAGAGTAAAAAATGTAATTAAAAAAATAATTTAACTTCGAAACTTCAGAGAGAAATATTTTGAAGATTTGAAGATTATGAACATACCATTCCATACATATCCATTCATTTCGTATTGTGTGAATGTGAGGTATTAAACATTGAATTGAAAAATTAGGTTTTGGGGATAGTAATTTTAGATGAACATACGTGAACATAACCTTACAAGTACCCAAAATATGAACTTCTTAAGAAAAATATTCTGCGATTTATGGTGTCATTATATGTTTTTTAAACCAATGAACTGTTAATAGAGAAACTTCGTTTATTATGAAACACTAAAGTTTCTGTTTCGTAAAGTGTTGTCACCAAGCGGCAATATCATAAACTACTTAAGAAATTTTCGGAATGCCCTCCTAGAACGCGCAGTTTGGCGTCAGGGCGCATTGTGTGAATAAATATTTGTTCTTTGTCTTTGGAAAGTTTCAGGAAATCATTTTTCAATATTTTTAATTTATTATTAGAATTATTATTTCCACATTCTATTTAAGCATATAATGGACGCAGAAATACTAACAATTTATAATATAATTCACGTTTTTTAGCTCGCGATTCACACCAATAAATATATAGTAATTTTCCCCTAAAGTGGCGTGTCGGTTTACGTGAAGTACTAATCATATATTCTAATACGAGCAAATCTTGTGTGTGGTTATATATATAATATATATATATATATGCAAATTTTATCTTAAAAACGGCTCTAACGATTTTGACGAAATTTCGTATCCTACCGTTTTGGGGTACCAGAAAACCATTGGACTAGGTCACATGTTCGAGAAAATTCGATTAGTGGGTCATTTTGGGTCATGGTCTAGCTAATTGTATCTAAAAAACGGTTCAAACGATTTTGACGAAATTTTGTATCCGACCATTTTCGGGCACGAGAAGACTATTGGGCTGGGTCACATGTTCGAGAACTTTCGATTAGTGGGTCATTTTTGGGTCAACGTGGGTCAAATTCATTTTATCTAAAAAACGGCTTTAACGATTTTGATTAAATTTTGTGCCCTACAAGTTTCGAACACGATAAAATCATTGGGCTAGGTCACATGTCCCAGAAAATTCGAGTAGTGGGTCATTTGTGGGTCATTGTGGGTCAAGATCTAAAAAGCGGCCCAATTTACACTAAATTTTGCATCCAATGGTTTTCGGGCACGAGAAGACTGTTGGGCTAGGTCACATGTTCGAGAAAATTCAATTAGTGGGTCATTTTGGGTCATGGTCAAGCTAATTGTATCTAAAAAACGGTTCAAACGATTTTGATGAAATTTTGTATCCGACTTATATCGGGCACGAGAAGACTATTGGGCTGGGTCACATGTTCGAGAACTTTCGATTAGTGGGTCATTTTTGGGTCAAAGCGGGTCAAATTAATTTTATCTAAAAACGGCTCTAACGATTTTGATTAAATTTTGTATCCTACGAGTTTCGGGCACGCGAAAATCATTGGGCTAGGTCACATGTTCGAGAAAATTCGATTAGTTGGTCATTTCTGGGTGTTAGAGGTAATTTAATCTAAATTTGTATATTTATATTTTCATTAATATCTTAAAACATTTCTTTTTTATAAACTCATTCTATTTTAATATTTAATCAAACCCCCCTCCTCCTTTTTCTTATTTTTCTTAAACATTATTAATTAAAACTCTTATTTTCAAAATCCAAACATTTGTATTTCTCTATAAGTCAAGACCACCCAAGTTCTTTTTTTTCACTATGAGATAGTTTCCACGCAAACAACTTTTACTTGAAATTCTCACGTAATTTAAGGGATCGTAAATTCGGAACACACACAGGCAGATTGGATAAAGTACAAAAGGTCTTTATAAGAAGTCATGGGAATAACTGAAGCATTATTGTCAGTTGTATTGTGTACAACTTTTATTACCCTAAGTAAAGAAAGTCATAAAACTATTTCGAAGGCTTGTTAGGAAGATGCACAGTATATTGCTTTCGAGTCGTTGTTTATGGCAGGTGTCAGCGGGCGGATAGTTGTTTTCGTGGGACCCGGCGTACAGCTGTTTTTCAACGATGCCCACGAGCGCCTTATTTCCAGGAATTGTAGCTAGGATTTTTCACCTAGCAACAACTAATCCAATAGGCGTGTTATTTACTCCCCCCACTCAACCAATCAGCGTTGACCCTTTTTACCCCCTGGTCCAACGTTACCAAGGAAACGAAGAGCGAGTTAGCAGAGGCAGTCATGTTTTGAAGCTCGGATAGTTTGGGTGCGTGAGGGTGGAGGGTTCCCTCCCTCACCCCGCCGGTTAGGCAGTGGCGATTTTTTTTTCGAGAGAGACACTTCTCTCCTGGCAGTAGCGACAGTGGGTTGATAAAATATGTTCGTTCGTAAAGCAACCTGCAACAACCAAAGGAATTTTTGCTTTTCCTATGAGTGCATACCTACGAAGGAGATCTACCATAGTGTCACGATTCGCATGTTCTAAACAGTTCGTTATAGTGACACCGTATTAAATGCATAATATTTCTTGAGAGCGATAAATTGTGAGAAAATACCTGCTGAAGTGATGATGACAGCGAGAATTTTACCGAGTGCTCTAGCCGACACTACACATGCTTTTTGTAGTGTATTCTGAGAATCTGTGGACTCTGTGCGGATGATAGTAAGAAGATTAATAGATGTTCTTAATTTTCGTGAATTTCAGAGCTTATTTAACGCCAGTCTCACCCTCTACAGGGTAACTTTATTCGTGCAAATGAATGGTTGATCGTCCCATCATTATTACAAAGCACGTCATCAACTTGGTAGTCTTATTATGATTCCCATAGAATAACGCTATGTTCACTAACTTAGCTACAGTGTGAGAAAAATACAAGTAATGTAGCCGCAAAACGAATCGTCAATACATTAAATATTCACTATGCTAGAAGGTTTGTTGTCACCTTCACTCTATTATATCGAGATGTAAGTAAAAATAATTCTTATCATTATTATGATTTTTAAAATTATGTTTTCTGTCTGATATGACGGAACTTATCTCTGTGTTAATATTCTGATACATATATATATAAGATGATATTTAAATCATTTAAAGTGTTACTTGTTAATAAATGTTTGTTCTTTCCAATTTAATTCCGTCTCTGTTTTCTTTTTTTTTTTGATTATTTACTTAATTACTTCAAAAGGTCTGCTTTCAGTAATTTTACTTTTTGTTAATCATTAAAATTTAATTGGGAATACGATGGATAATTTGAATTATCAGTTTAAAATGCATAGTAATTTTTAACTTAATTTATTCTATTGATTTAAATATTAATTCGGGTAAAAATAAATAAATTAATTAATTAATTAAAGTAAATTATTGTATTCTCTAGTCATGGAATTTCTAAATATTATTTTAAGCATTAAATATAATAAAAAAATAAACTGCTAATTTACTGGATGTTGTAATTTTTTATATTCAAACTTATTTTACTTAATTAACTGAGACCTTTTACTATTCTTTAATTAATTACAGGACTTACTTATCTGAATTTTTTATATAAAGTAATTTTAACTTTTTGATCTAAAGTCTTATGAGGAGCATTTTATAATAATAAATTACTTATTCAAAATTTAATTATTTACTCATGGTCTCAAACAAGGATTAATCTATACGATCACAGCTCCAGTGTTGTGAATTCTTGGAATTGATTTTGCATTTTTTTAATATTGGTCAAATATTATTTTGTTTAACCTATCTCATTAATTTTATACCCCCCTTTCTGTACTTTCTTTAAAAGAAAGACTTTGTCCCCTTTATTCCAAAATTTTCACTTAGTCTAAATTATTATGTCTATGAAAATTCCTTGTTGTTACCCTTCATATTAATTCTTGAATTCACAATGCTGATTGTTGGGGAATTGGATGTAGTGCAAATTGAGAATCTTGTCAGTGCTTTTAAATGATTAATTCTTATACTATTTTGAATTCAAAACTTAGAATTCAAGTAAATTTAAATTCTTTAAATTTTAATTGTTTCTGTTTAATTTAATCCATTTCCCTTTTTTCTAAATTTATTTTAGTTTGAGAATAATTTTGTAAGTATGCATGTTGACAGGATTCATTTCAATTTTTAGTCATAGGTAATTTGCACTCATTCATAATTTTTGCAAAAGGTAATAGTACCAAGGCAAGAAAACAAATCACCCAACAAAGAATTGATGCCGTGACACTTACCTGTGTGGCACAATTCAAATTTTTAATGTTTATTTGTGTATACTTAAAGTTAAGGGTATAAGGCATCTATTTTTTTTTCAAAGTGTATTGTGCATTATGTCTTTGAGTATATGTTATGAAGTGTTAACCTTCATATCTGTGCTGTTCAAAATTTTTTTTTTCATAATACCCCACCCGCACTGAATTTTTAGAAATTTTAACATACCTTTCCCATTTGTTTATATTTATTTGCAATTGGTTATATATATTGACAAAGGCGACTAGTGTGTAGCTCTCATGGGTGTAGCTCTCAGTAATTTTAGTTAGATTTTGCATTTGTGTAAATTGTTTTTTCTCTTTGCTTAAGGTTTAGATAGGGTTAATTATAAATTTTTTTTTATCGCTGAATTTTTTGTTGACAAAACATTTCATAAATATGGCGGAGACCCTTAGCAAGGAGATGGCTGAGTTGCAGAAGAAATCGTCTTTGATGGATAATTTATCCAACATCCCACCTTTTAGCGGGGACTCTACTATATCCTTTTCCGACTTTATTGAAAAGTTCACAGATATTTCCACCTTCTTTAACTGGGATGAAAAAGAAAAAATTTTCGCCCTGTTTAACAGACTGTCAGGGAAAGCAGCCAAATTATTTAAGGCTAATAAAGGCAAAAATTATACGGAATTAGTGGAAATTATACAAGACAGATTCACGGAACAGGAGTCACCAGATGTGGCATTATCGAAGTTTCTTAACTTCAAACAGACACCTTCAATGTCTGTCCAAGATTTTTTCGACAGAGCCTCTGATCTGTCACGCAGAGCTCTTGTCATTGATGGAATTGCTGAGGGCATTGTAAATAAAAGTAGAGATGCTATACTGCACTCTATGCTTCTAGGTAACCTATCTCCAGAAATTCGGAAGGGTGTCATTTCAAAAGATCCAAAAACCCCTCAGGAAATACTAACGTTTGCCTTACTTGAAGAAAAGGCTTGTAGGAGTGTTAACCCCTTCTACAGCTATGAACCAGCAAACATTGCCCCCCAGGTCCCCTCAGGTGTAGCATGTGCTGCTGTTTACCCCCCTACACCCCAGGTTAGCCATCCCAACCGTGAAATTGTAGAACTCCAAAACAAAATGGAAATCTTAACGGCTAAAATTGATAGTCTTGTTATGCAACAACCAGCTGCAGCGAGACCACCAGCCCAGGAAAATGTCCAGTACAATCCTTTTTTCTGTTTTGGATGTGGCGACCCCAACCATTTTTTTCAGGACTGCCCCCAAAACCCCAGAAATCAAGGCTGGCAAAATTATAATGAAAATCCCTATGGTCGTAGAGGTATGGCCAGACCTAACAATAACTACAGAGGCAGTTATAATAACAGGGGATATCAGAATCAAAGAAACTATAGGGAAATGGCAATAACCAGAGAAACAGAGGTACCAGCAATGGCCAGAGAGGTAATTATAGGAATAGGGGTAATCAAAATAATGTAACCCAGCAGAATAACAACACTGCCAATGAACACAATGTTCAAAAAAATTTAAACGGGTAATGGCTGAGTCTGGAGTAGTCGGACTGACTCATGAGAAGCCGAACGACAAAACCTCCTCTGTATTTAATGTTTTCCCACCATCAGCATGCAATCTCCCTACCGCAAGGATTGCTGTCGGTGATATTTTTATTACTGCACTGTGTGATACGGGATCAGGTATCAATTTAATTTCTCGACAGGGATTGTGATTATTCCCAGGTGTAAAAACTGAGGCATGCAATGTACCCATTCTAACTGTTACAGGTGAATGTGTCCCTCTCACTAAGAAAGTTAAGTTATCTTTCAATTTCAGTAATGTCAGCTGTCAAGCTGAATTTTTTGTAGTAGCAGGTAAACTCGCTGATGAATTTACTGCTATTTTAGGTATGCCCTTTTTGAGTGAGTACAAGGCTATCATAAAGTGTAGTGACAAATCTATTAGTCTTGGTATTAATGAGCAAACTTTTTGTAAATATGTTCCAAAAATTTCAGAATGTCATGTAAATATTAAACCGCCAATTATTGTAAATAACAAAATTTCTTGCCTTAAAAATGTGTCATGTCAAACTGAGGGTAATGTAGAATGTTTTTCTAATGTTTGTAATATTTCTGAGAAGAATAAGAACAGTGAGAACAATTGTATGGTAGTAAAAGCCAATGTAAGGGATAGTAGAGAACAAATAGAGATTCGAGATAATGAAAAATGTAGTAGCGAAGATAGAAATAATGTGAATTTAGATAAATGTGAAGGTAATGATAGCAATTCTTCTGTTCAAAAATCTTCTGAAAGTGTTTCAAAATTAGAAAATGTTAATAGTACAAATAATCATGAAAATTGTAGTAATATGGATAGTGATAAATTAAATGAAAATAAGGCAATTGGTCGGGATAATATATGTGAAACAAATGGTTGTGATCTTAGTGTAAATACTATCAGGGATGTGAAAAATAATGAAAATGAAATCAATGTCCCTGTATGCCAAGCGAGTTGTCATGATAGCGAAAAGTCACAATCTAATGATGTCGAAACTGAAGTAAGTGATACATGTGAAAAGTCTAAGATTATTAAAATTAGTTTTGCTGTTTTGAAAAATTTAGTAACTATCCCCCCCCAATCTAAAATTTTAGCTCAAGTAAACTGCTCGAGAAGTAATTTTATTGATAATAATGATGTTGTTATTTTGGAACCCCTAGTAAAAAAATTTGGTAATGGTGTTTTATCATCTAGAACAATCTGTTCTCAGGAACACGGGTTATTTATTTCATTTGCTAACTTTTCGGATGATGAGGTTACTTTGAATAAGGGAATGAGGGTTGCCAAAATTCAAAAGTGCATCGATGATTCTGAGTGTAATTCTAATAATTGTAATTATGCCCTTAATGTTAATGTGCCCACTCCACTAGCTGATTTTGATCATGCTGATCTCAGCTGGAGTTCAGATATTAATCTTGACCATTTAGACCCCCCTCTTAAACTTAAAATGCAGGATTTTCTTAATAAAAATAAAGATGTGTTTGCAGCATCAGTCCTAGACTTGCCCGGCTGTGACACTATTCCCCATGTAATAAATTTAACTTCTGATAAACCTGTAAAATGTAAAGCCTATAGAGTTCCCCATAATCTTAAACAAGAAATGGAAGATCAATTAGATATCCTGTTAAAAGCTAATATAATATCCCCCTCCATTTCTGAATTTGCGGCTCCAGTCATTTTGGTTAAGAAAGCAGACGGATCTTATAGATTGGCTGTCGATTTTAGAAAATTAAACAAAAATTTAGTTAAAGATGCATACCCCATCCCTAATATCACAGATTCGGTTGATGCACTATCCGGTTCAAATTTCTTTTCTACACTTGATTTAACAAGTGGCTTTTTCCAGCAAGTTGTGCGTCCTGAGGACAGACACAAAACAGCAATCATAACTCATAAAGGACTATTTGAGTGGTCGAGAAATTGTTTTGGCTTATCAAACTCAGGAAATTCTTTTCAACGACTCATGAGTGCAATATTTGGAGATCTGGGAAATATGGGAATTCTTGTATATATAGATGATATTGTTATTGCTAGCAAAGATGTAGAATCCCACCTTGAAAAATTAACAACTGTTTTTGATAGACTTCGCCAGCATAATTTAAAATTAAAACCCAGTAAATGCCTTTTTCTATCAGATAAAATTAAATATTTAGGTTTTGAAATCCATAAAGGTAAAGTCTCACCCATTAATAAAAATATAGAAGTAATTGAAAAATTTCAACCCCCTGATACCCGCAAAGCAGTTAGATCTTTTATTGGTACAATTTCATTTTACAGGAGATTTATCCCTGATTTTTCTAAACGAGCTAAAAACCTAATTGAATTAACTAAAGAAAATGGTCGTTTTTCATGGAACCCTGCAGCGCAAGCAGAATTCGAAGATTTAAAAGCTGCTTTAATTTCTAAGCCATGTATTGCCCTCCCTGATTTTTCGAAGGAATTTTATCTTTATACTGATGCGAGTGGTGAAGCTTTAGGCGCAGTTTTATCTCAACTGGATGAGAACAACTTTTTACACCCTGTGGCTTTTGCTAGCAGAAAGTTGAAGGACCCTGAAACAAGGTACTCAGCCACAGAAAGGGAACTTTTAGCTGTTGTCTGGGCAACCGCCCATTTTAAGTGTTACCTAGCTAACACCCACTTTTTTATTTTCACTGATCATGCCCCCCTAACTTATATGCTAAAAATTCAGGACCCAACTTCTCGTATGGCAAAGTGGATTTGCACCTTGTCTGATTTTACCTTTTCAATCAAATTCATCAAGGGCAAATGCAACAGTGTTGCGGATTTTCTTTCTAGATACACTACTTCTAATGAAATCTCTGTAAATACAGTAAGTTGTAATTTTTGTGTACAAATAGCAAAGGAGAATGTTTTTATGCCCCAAACTGATCTTCTTGAAAAAATTCAAGAACTCCAAAAGACTGACAAAAAGTGTTGCCAAATTGCTCAGAAGCTAGATCAAGGTGTGGATATAGCACCAAAGTACATGAAATTTTTCTTCCGAGATGATCTCTTGATGTGCGAGGACACTCGAGACTCTCCCATTTTAAATAAATTGCCCAAACTGGTGGTGCCAAAAGAACTAATCCCCCAAGTGTTCGCACTAACACATGATTCTCTAGCAGCCTGTCATCAAGCCTTCCAGAAAACTATTGATCGCATTCGCGAAAATTTTTACTGGCCAGGTATGTCTGCAGATGTCAAGCATCTAGTAGAATCTTGCATTAGTTGCCAACAAAGAAGAGCTTATCGACCTAAACATCTAGCCCCTTTGCAGAGAATGCCAACACCAGAATTTCCATTGGCAAAAGTGAATTTCGACATAATTGGTCCTTTACCGACAACCTTTTCGGGTAACAAGTTCATCGTGACATATATCGATGCTTTTTCTAAGTGGCCTGAAGCATATGCTGTATCCTCTATCACCTCAGACGTTGTAGCGGATACTCTAGCAGATTTCGTTTCAAGGTACGGTGCTCCTAGCTATATTGTTTCCGACAAGAGTAGAAATCTTATATCAGAAGCCATTGAGAGAGTCTATAAAAACTTTGGAATGAAACATATTCACACGTCAGCTTACCACCCAGCAGGAAATTCAATTCTCAGATTGAACGTCAAAACAGAACTCTAATTAATGCCCTATGCCATGTTGTCAATGAAAATCAGTCGGACTGGGATACAAAATTAAAATTTGCTCTTTTAGCTCTCAGGACAGCCGTGCATTCTTCTACAAAATTAACCCCAGCCGCAGTAATGTTTGGCAGAAATTTAAATCTCCCCTATAAACTTTTTTCCACCCCCCAAACTTTAAATTATAATGACGCCCCCACCTATTGTGAACTTTTATTCCCTGCTTTGAAGAAAGTGTATGCTGAAGTGCACAGTAGTTTGGTGGAAGTTTCAGAGAAGCAAGAAAAATACAGAGAAAAAACTGCTGTTTCAAAGAATCTTAAAATAGGTGATTCAGTTTGGCTCTTTACACCAGCTGTTAAACCAGGACAATGTAAAAAACTATCTAAATTTAATAATGGTCCCTATACAATAACTGAAAAAATAAATGAGGTAAATTTTAAAATCGCCCTCCAATCAAATTTAAAATTAACGCAAGTGGTACACGTCGACAGGCTGACTGAATTTAAAAACAGGCATGTTGATTTCCAAACAAATGACCAACAGCCGCAGAGTCAATTCGATGATCAATCGAATATTCAGAATCCAACTACTCTCATTCACCAATCGATTAACGATAACCCAGAACGGCGGACGAAAAAACGCAGGCGCGCGTTTATCATACCTACAGCATCAGCAGTAAACAGAGATGAAGCATTGCCCATGCAATCAACAGCCAACACGTTGCCTTCACTAGCCACCAGCAACGAACCCCTTTCCCCCTCTCTTCCTTCAGCCGAGTTCGAGAACTCACGAGCTGAAACCACCCCCTCCCCCTCCACGGCTGAAAATCCAGTTACGGACACGCCAGATATCGCGGTAGCTAACGAAGTTGTTGAAGCCCAATCCTCTGTTATTCCTTCAACCAGTCGTATTCCGACTTTAATCGAATCTCAGCGCAAACCGACTGATTCGATTCCTTCGTCCAGAAATACTTATGGATTCAGGAACAGGGACAAGCGTCCCAATTATAAACTTTAAGTTGTATTAGTTATAGTATTTTTATTTTAATAACCTTATATTCTGTTTGTATAATGTATATAGATAGTATAGAGTTAGTTTTTGTTGTATCTTAACATGAAAAATAAGCTTTTTAGAGTACTTGTACCGTTTGCTTTGGTTAGCGATAACGATCTGAGCGGTTGTGTTTTCATCACATTTAATGTTCTATATAGCTAATTTTAGTGTAAATAAGGTATATTGCGATAGTTATAGTGCAAATAACCCCTCCGCAGGTATATTTTGGAATTATGTTACGTTTTTTCTCGATTTTTGGGTAATTTCGAGACTTGGAAAATTTTTTGGTGCATTTTGAAAATGGGAATCCAAATTTTTTTTCCCCTCCCTTTTATTTTCATGTAGTACTCCCTGTTTGTGAAATACGATAGTATCCATCGATTTGCATATTATTTATATTTTAATTGATGTTCTAGTTAAGTTCTCAGTAGATGAGGATAAGTGGATTTACAGGATAATACTATATTTGAGGGAACTATTAATTTTACTCATTACTTGATATAATATGTAGGTATTTCGTAGTGTAAGGTAGTATTAGTGTACTGTTTTGTGTATATAATTTTTTTTTAACCTGAAAATTTTTGAGGTTATTAATTTTGTTCTTGAGTACATTACTTCATTAAAGTATAGTGGTGTGGTTTTATTGAAAAATTTATAAAATTTTATCTGGTTCTGTGCTATTTTTCCTTTTTTTTTTAAAGGATTTCTTTTGTCAAAATTTTATTTTTTACTGTATAAATTAAGTCTCTGATGGTGATAATCTTCACCATAGCTTTTGGGTCTTCTTCGCCCCATTATGCTTTTATTTTGACAATTGTTTATAGCACAGATAAATGGGTTGCTCTTCCAATATGCACAGTGTCGCTGTAAGTGCATATGTAAATAACTTACTTCATAGTTTCAACTTGCATATCAATCGACTGGAGAAAGTGTTTCTCAATTTTTACACATTGATACAATTTGTGTTAACTGAATTTTAATTAGTGAAATGTATTTTATTGTGAATTAACTGTATATTATGCAAATTGCCTTTTACCCATTTTTATTCTTTTTGTTTGTGTTTTCATATGCATATACATTACTAGTTCGTAGGTTTTTATATATCTGTGTACATCGAGCTAACAATTTATACCTATATTGATATGCATTATTATTGTAATGGATTTGGCGATTCTTTCGGTTGGCAATGTTCTCTCCCAAATTTTTATTTGGCTTAAAAAAAAAAAAAAAAAAAAAAAAAAATTATTTTGGCAATTTTCAAAATTTTTTTTTGTGGTTTAGCAAACAGTGTTCAGGTAAATACTTTGAATGGAACCTTCCCGATTGATAAGGTTAGTGGTGACAAAAGCAATGTCCAGCCTTGTGTTCATCTTTTAATTTTTTTTTGTTATTCTACAGGTGTGTCTAGGATTTTGTTGACAAGTGAGGAGAGTTTTGTGTATGCAAACTCAGGTTATGCATTCCGGACTGTATACCTTGAGGGGTAGGCTTGCTAGGTGTTTCTTGATAATTCTTCGGACCGAAGTCTGGTTTGTTTGAAATGTTAGGCCCCATTTAGTGATCTCTCCCGCATCCATTGAATTTTTACTCGCACTTTTTACTTAAAAAACAAAATTTTTTTTTATTTTTCAAAAAATTGTGTTTTTTAAATAGAGACGGGGGATTCTTGTTAGAGGTAATTTAATCTAAATTTGTATATTTATATTTTCATTAATATCTTAAAACATTTATTTTTTATAAACTCATTCTATTTTAATATTTAATCAAACCCCCTCCTCCTTTTTCTTATTTTTCTTAAACATTATTAATTAAAACTCTTATTTTCAAAATCCAAACATTTGTATTTCTCTATAAGTCAAGACCACCCAAGTTCTTTTTTTTCACAATGAGATAGTTTCCACGCAAACAACTTTTACTTGAAATTCTCACGTAATTTAAGGGATCGTAAATTCGGAACACACACAGGCAGATTGGATAAAGTACAAAAGGCCTTTATAAGAAGTCATGGGAATAATTGAAGCATTATTGTCAGTTGTATTGTGTACAACTTTTATTACCCTAAGTAAAGAAAGTCATAAAACTATTTCGAAGGCTTGTTAGGAAGATGCACAGTATATTGCTTTCGAGTCGTTGTTTATGGCAGGTGTCAGCGGGCGGATAGTTGTTTTCGTGGGACCCGGCGTACAGCTGTTTTTCAACGATGCCCACGAGCGCCTTATTTCCAGGAATTGTAGCTAGGATTTTTCACCTAGCAACAACTAATCCAATAGGCGTGTTATTTACTCCCCCCACTCAACCAATCAGCGTTGACCCTTTTTACCCCCTTGTCCAACGTTACCAAGGAAACGAAGAGCGAGTTAGCAGAGGCAGTCATGTTTTGAAGCTCGGATAGTTTGGGTGCGTGAGGGTGGAGGGTTCCCTCCCTCACCCCGCCGGTTAGGCAGTGGCGATTTTTTTTTCGAGAGAGACACTTCTCTCCTGGCAGTAGCGACAGTGGGTTGATAAAATATGTTCGTTCGTAAAGCAACCTGCAACAACCAAAGGAATTTTTGCTTTTCCTATGAGTGCATACCTACGAAGGAGATCTACCATAGAGTCACGATTCGCATGTTCTAAACAGTTCGTTATAGTGACACCGTATTAAATGCATAATATTTCTCGAGAGCGATAAATTGTGAGAAAATACCTGCTGAAGTGATGATGACAGCGAGAATTTTATCGAGTGCTCTAGCCGACACTACACATGCTTTTTGTAGTGTATTCTGAGAATCTGTGGACTCTGTGCCGATGATAGTAAGAAGATTAATAGATGTTCTTAATTTTCGTGAATTTCAGAGCTTATTTAACGCCAGTCTCACCCTCTACAGGGTAACTTTATTCGTGCAAATGAATGGTTGATCGTCCCATCATTATTACAAAGCACGTCATCAACTTGGAAGTCTTATTATGATTCCCATAGAATAACGCTATGTTCACTAACTTAGCTACAGTGTGAGAAAAATACAAGTAATGTAGCCGCAAAACGAATCGTCAATACATTAAATATTCACTATGCTAGAAGGTTTGTTGTCACCTTCACTCTATTATATCGAGATGTAAGTAAAAATAATTCTTATCATTATTATGATTTTTAAAATTATGTTTTCTGTCTGATATGACGGAACTTATCTGTGTGTTAATATTCTGATACATATATATATAAGATGATATTTAAATCATTTAAAGTGTTACTTGTTAATAAATGTTTGTTCTTTCCAATTTAATTCCTTCTCTGTTTTCTATTTTTTTGATTATTTACTTAATTACTTCAAAAGGTCTGCTTTCAGTAATTTTACTTTTTGTTAATCATTAAAATTTAATTGGGAATACGATGGATAATTTGAATTATCAGTTTAAAATGCATAGTAATTTTTAACTTAATTTATTCTATTGATTTAAATATTAATTCGGGTAAAAATAAATAAATTAATTAATTAATTAAAGTAAATTATTGTATTCTCTAGTCATGGAATTTCTAAATATTATTTTAAGCATTAAATATAATAAAAAAATAAACTGCTAATTTACTGGATGTTGTAATTTTTTATATTCAAACTTATTTTACTTAATTAACTGAGACCTTTTACTATTCTTTAATTAATTACAGGACTTACTTATCTGAATTTTTTATATAAAGTAATTTTAACTTTTTGATCTAAAGTCTTATGAGGAGCATTTTATAATAATAAATTACTTATTCAAAATTTAATTATTTACTCATGGTCTCAAACAAGGATTAATCTATACGATCACAGCTCCAGTGTTGTGAATTCTTGGAATTGATTTTGCATTTTTTTAATATTGGTCAAATATTATTTTGTTTAACCTATCTCATTAATTTTATACCCCCCTTTCTGTACTTTCTTTAAAAGAAAGACTTTGTCCCCTTTATTCCAAAATTTTCACTTAGTCTAAATTATTATGTCTATGAAAATTCCTTGTTGTTACCCTTCATATTAATTCTTGAATTCACAATGCTGATTGTTGGGGAATTGGATGTAGTGCAAATTGAGAATCTTGTCAGTGCTTTTAAATGATTAATTCTTATACTATTTTGAATTCAAAACTTAGAATTCAAGTAAATTTAAATTCTTTAAATTTTAATTGTTTCTGTTTAATTTAATCCATTTCCCTTTTTTCTAAATTTATTTTAGTTTGAGAATAATTTTGTAAGTATGCATGTTGACAGGATTCATTTCAATTTTTAGTCATAGGTAATTTGCACTCATTCATAATTTTTGCAAAAGGTAATAGTACCAAGGCAAGAAAACAAATCACCCAACATGGGTCATTG
Source organism: Maratus michaelseni (assembly GCA_963931845.1). Lineage (NCBI taxonomy): Eukaryota > Metazoa > Arthropoda > Arachnida > Araneae > Salticidae > Maratus > Maratus michaelseni. The sequence continues at coordinate 204,758,356 of OZ007595.1, forward strand.
TGGGTCAAGATCTAAAAGGCGGCACAATTTACACTAAATTCTGCATCCAATGGTTTTCGGGCACGACAAGACTATTGGGCTAAGTCACATGTTCGAGAAAATTTAATTAGTGGGTCATTTTGGTCATGGGTCATGATATTTGAACTCAAATTTAATTTTGAACGAGCATAGCTCGGTCTTCCCTGCTCGTATTTCATAATACTCCATGATTATGGTGGCGTAAAGACAGATCCTTATATTTGAGATTTGTGCAAATCTAAAGTATGAACTGCAGTATATTCGTTGACTGCCTAACACTATATTTTGACCACACTCTTTTGATACCATTGCACTGATTCCCACCACTAAATTGTATTACAATTATTCGTCAAGTTTATTAGTATACTTCGCCTAAATTTTATCAATATTTTTATTAGGCGAAAAATACTAAAAATTTAGTTGTGGGAATCGTGCCCATTCGTGCCTAGATTTTTGCACCCTTGCCATTGCATCTGTTTTTTGCCAAATTTTGTTTGTTTTCTTCATTCTTAACTCTCTAAAGATAGATCCTTATATTTGGGATTTGTGCAAATCTGAAGTAGATACTGCAGGATATTGGCTGATTACCTAACACTATATTTTGATCATGCGCTTTTGATACCATTACACAGGGGTACAAAAATCTAAGCGCCAATGGGCTGATTCCCACCATTAAATTTTATTACAATTATTCGTCAAATTTTATTAGTATACTTCGCCTAAATTTTATCAGTATTTTTATTAGGCGAAGAATACTAAAACTTTAGTGGTGGGAATTGGCCCATTGGCCCTAGATTTTTGTTCCCCTGCCATTGCATCTGTTTTATGCCAAATTTTGTTCGTTTTCTTCATTCTTAACCCTCTATTCCATGTTTCTACACTGTCTCACAAAACCATCCCAATGCGTTTATTATTATTATTATTTGTTTGCAAATGATGAAATTTCGTAAAATAATTGTTTGTCTATAAAAATTGTTCACAGTAGTTGAGGTTTGTGAATGTATTTGGTTTTCGAGTTTTATACAATATCGGGTTGTTGTATTGCCCCATATGTAAATAGTATTCCATACTAACAGAAGTTGCTCTATTATTCTACAAGGCGCACTCCATCCTCTCACATTTTGAACTCTAGGGTGAGTTGAACAGCTATTGAATGTGCCAAAGATTGCGAAAACTTTCTGTCTCAACATTTAACACTAGAAACATCATGAGCCGTCATTTTGACGGTTACAATTGAATATATTCCGATTCGAACCGGAAATTTCTTTTTAAAATAAATTAAATATAAAACTCACAGACATACGTTAAATGAATAAGTTAAGTAGTTTTAAATATAATTTCTTGGTGTGAAAAAGTTTTAAAAAACTTGAGTAAAATATCCGGTAGTTCTAGTGTTAAGTAATTTTTCTTATATATATTTTTCTGTTAAGATGATAATCATGAAATGTATTTCAAGAAATGTAAAATTAAATGTCTGTTCCAGAATTATTCTGTAACATACAAGAACAGAACAGTAATTACAGTACGAACAACTCTATAATGCTGAAATATATTTGTTTTCTTGTTATTGAATTATGTTATAGAGTTACAGTTTGTAATTGTGTTTTGTTACAGACTTACAGTTAATAAGACTCACTTCATTCTTTCACATTTAGAACTGTATGATGTATTGTACAGCGTTTGATTGTGCGAAAGATTGCGAAAACTTCCTATTTGAACATTTAAGTAACTTTTCTTGTAGATATGTTTCTATTCAGATGCTAATCAAAAACTATATTTCAAGAAAAAAAAAGTCTGTTCAAGAACTATTCTATAATACGAATAGTAATTTTAACGAATATACGAACAACTCTATAATGCTGAAATATATTTCGTTTTTTGTTATTGAATTTTGTTATAGAGTTACAGTTTATAATTGTATTTTGTTATAGAGTTAATAAGGCTCACTCCATCCTCTCACATTTAGAACTCTATGATGCACTGAAGAGCATTTGAATATTCAAAGACTGCGAAGACTTTCTATCTTAACATTTAAGTAATTTTTCTTATAAATATTCTTCTATTCAGATGCTAATTAAGAACTATATTTCAAGAAAAAAATATCTCTTCCAGGACCACCCACAATAGCAAATTATTAAAAAAAAATGATTCCATATTCCTACAAAAATTATTTCAATAAAATAGGCAAGTTGCTGCCACTTACAGTAGTAGAGCTAAAGTTTTGGGCTACCGGTGCATAATATAATTTGGAGCCCTCCCCCTAATACAAATAATCGTAATATTTCTAAAAAGAAGGGATATGCACGACAATTCTGGGTAAGTAGTTATTCCTAAAACAAGTACTCTGAGTCAAAGTTAGAACTACTAAGACCCATTGATGAGCACTGTATTGTGAATCAATGCATTGTTGTTTGGATTGAAATATAAGAAAAAAATAATTATTGATACATAAATACAAAACAAAATACTAGCAGTTCGCATTGTAACTGATCAGTAAAAGGGAAACTTGAAAAATGAAACTTTCTTTCTCATACAACGCAAACCACCGGACAAGTAAGGGTTATTAATTCACTATCAATTTCAATAAACGTAGCATATGAAGATTTTCTATAAAAGTTTTTCTTTGAACCATTTGCGGTGTGAGATTGATTTTTCTATTAATCTGATATTTTGTTTCTAGAAAGACTTTGTTTTTACTTCTTCACAAAGAATCATCTTTATAAAATAAATAAACGCTCCAGTATATTTTTGTTTGAAACAAATAACAGAATATAATGATAACAAGAACGGAAAATCATGCATCAAGCACAGATTATGAAAAACTTTCTACCGCTATCACAATATTATATAGAAATTTTATTCTGTCATAAAATGAAATGTTACGTCTAAACAAACAATTTAAAAAACACAAAACTCGGCAAAAATCTATTTTCAAATATTTCTGTTGAAGGCCGTAATCCGCTCAAATTATTTCGTGTAGCCAAGCACATGACTTACATAATTTATATGCATGCACTTCCAGCATAATATCGCTCATAATCAGCCATGTAAACGAATATGTTTGCATATCTCTGTGGATGTACGATAAATGCGACACACTCCATAATCTATAGAAAATATGTTGTAGTTCATCACAATGATCCAAGAAAATTCGATTATGTTTGAAGTAGTGTAACATCATTGAAATACTATGCAAATAATTTTCTATTAATTTGTTTTATGAGTCCCTGTAAAAGAACTATAAATGATCCTTATTGTATACTCTCGTAATATAAGTAATGCATGATCGTTAAAACGGACCACAAACGATTTTTCTTCATAGATCATAATGCAACGGAATTCATTTGTGTGCCCCTATAAACGAACTATAAGTTCTACACAATTCATTTTGAATAGAGAACATGCTATCGTAAACCATAACGAGCAGGGAAGACCGAGCTATGCTCGGTCAAAATTAGCTTTGAGTTCAAATATCCTGACGCATGACCAAAATGACCGACTAATCAAATTTTCACAAACATGTGACCTAGCCCAACAGTCTTCTCCTGCCCAAAAACCATAGGAAGGAAAATTTAGTCTAAATAGTCTGGGTCGTTTTTAAGATAAAATAACTTGACCCATAATGACCCATAATGACCAATGACAAAAATGACCCACTTATCGAATTTTCTCGAACACGTGACCTAGCCTATCAGTCTTCTCGTGCCCGAAAACCATAGGATGCAAAATTTAGTGTAAATAGTCTGAGCCGTTTTTTAGATAAAATGAACGTGACCCACAGTGACCCAAAAATGACCCACTAATCGAATTTCTCGGACATGTTACCTAGCCCAAAGATTTTGTCGTGCCCGAAATTCGTAGGATACAAAATTTAATCAAAATCGTTAGAGCCGTTTTTTAGATAAAATTAACTTGACCCGGGTTGACCTAAAAATGACCCTCTAATCGAAAGTTCTCGAACATGTGACCCTGCCCAATAGTCTTTTCGTGCCCGAAAATGGTAAGATACAAAATTTAGTCAAAATCGTTTGAGCTGTTTTTTAGATAGAATTAGCTTGACCCTGACCCTTGATGACCCTTGATGACCCACTAATCGAATTTTCTCGAACACGTGATCTAGTCCAATGGTTTTCTGGTGCCCCAAAACGGTAGGATACAAAATTTCGTCAAAATCGTTGAAGCCGTTTTTAAGATAAAATTTGCATATATTATATATATATATATATATATGTAACCACACACAAGATTTGATCGTATTGGAATATATGGTAACATATGTCAATTACATGGCACTGCGAGTATATTTGCGAGAATTAGAGCACGGATAGACGTAAGATAGACAAATCGAAATCGCAAACACTTTTCATTTACGTTGAAAGCTGATTTAAATGTTAATGGTTTATTACAACAGCAGAAATCATTTTAAAATATTTTAATACTTTTACATATTCGATAATATTGGACTTTCTAAGTGCCCGTTTACTTTTCTGAGCTAGTGTATTTAAAAGTTATATCATCGAGAACACAATTGTAAATTATTATTTTAATGATTCAGAATAAAAAATATATAAAATTTAATTTTTATGATCGGTTGCGGAAATTAGTCAATTGGCAGCTTCTCCATTAATAATACTTTGAAATTGTAAAATTATTTAAACATCTTTATCCTAGTTTTACGGAGAGTAAAATATCATTTCACCGTTTGCCGTCTGTATTCACTTACAGATAAAGATCTGGAATAAACTAACCCTGAATAAGTGTAGTTATTTGTCCACAAAACATTTGTTTTCTCTATATTTCTTTTTATCTTCTTGGTTCTATATTTCTTGTCATCTTCCGGTTGTCTCATCTTTTATTTAGTGATTTGATTTTTTGTTTAACTGTACATGAAGGATTTTTTGCATTTCTTCGCGAAATTACCGTAAATAAATTCAATTACGGTGCTCTTTTGGATATATTTCGGTGTGAATTTCAATGTATATATCGTTCAACTTCACGAAAAGTGGCCCACATATACAACAATACGCAAAAAAATATGTATTCATTTTGCGCATTGTTGTACTAACAGGTCTGACCAGAGAATGAATAATCGTGGAAAAAAATTAAACCAGTAAAATCAAATAAAATTTTTTGTCTTATTTTTGACTCAAATTCAGCATGAATAAGGCATTTAAATAACCTAAAAATTTCTATTTACATTTACTGGTGGAAGTTTTACACACCGGTAATCAGGCTTTGGCTCTGACTTAGGTTTAGGTACATTACACTGTTTGCATACTACAAGAAAATGGATAAGTGTAGTTGCGGTTAGATAACGGCTAATGTTAATTTGCCAGTACAGAAGGGGGGTAAATTCTATGTGAAGTATAAATTAACTCAATCCTCCTTATCTCTACTACATATTTTTTCTTAAGAGCTTTATACTTTTATTTACGCTTTTGCAGCTGCATGAAGTGCTATATTCTTTAGTATATCCTATAAAATATATTATTTTTGAGTTGTGTCACTTCTCTCGCGGGGGAGAGATATGCAGATATATGTTTCAAGAAATATTTCTTGTAAACGTAACGATATTTTTTTCTATTCGTTTATGTATACTACTTTTTTACTTATGTGTACTTCTTCTTTAGAAACTTTATATCGAAAATATATTGTTTTTTTTAGCGAGGATTTATTTTTCTACTTATGTAATTATTTTTCCGAGATGTTTGTTATATTATATAAATTCGATGATTAGTGAACTATTCGCAGCTTTACCATTAATTGACTTCGAAGATAATTTTACCTTATTATTCAACAGTTCTTAAAAACATAAGGAAATTAGACCTTAAACTGTTTTCTAAACCATATTCCTTTGAAATTTTAAAGCTATTTAAACATCTCATTCCTAGTTTTACATAAAATAAAATATAATTCCTGATTTGTCGTATGTACCGTAATTTCCGGCGTATAATCCGCAGCTCAAAGAGTCGTTTTTCGACCCAGAAATATTATTTTATAAAATGTAACTTAAAAGATCGCTGTAAATATTTAATTACAATTATTGAATAAAATTTCTGGGTCGAAAAACGACTCTTTGAGCTGCGGATTATACGCCGGAAATTACGGTATTTATTTACAGATAAAGATCCCGGATAAACGAACCCTGAATATAATTCTTTGTCTTCAAAATATTTGTAATCTCTATATTTATTTTTCTCTTCTTGTACTTGTTATGTCTCATTTTTTATTTATTGATTCAGGTTACTTGTTTACATAAGGTACATGAAGTATTTCTCGTATTGTTTTGCAAAATCGCTATAAATAAATTCAATTTCTGTGCTCTTTTGGGTATATTCCGGTGTGAATCTCAATATATATATATATCTCTCAACCTCAAGAAAAGCGACATCACTAAAAAAAAAGTTAATTTTGCATATTGTTGCACTATGTCTGACCAGAGCCGGAATACCCTCGAGCCAAATTTCCACCAGAAAAACGAATATAAATGTACAACGAATATAAGGATGTTTGCCCCATATGTAATCAGGCCTTGGATCTGACTTGGTTATCCAAGAAACGGTTAGATATCGCTATATGCTACTTTGCCACAACAGAAGAGGGACAAATTTTGGGTATAAGGGCGGGGAAATCTACTCGCTCCTTCATATCTCTCCTACTTCTGTATTCTTAACCCTCCAGCCACGGTGACGATCCTATCGCGTTTCACTTATTCTATACAATTCCGCGGGAAACGCTATTTTGGCGTTGCTTACAATTTTGATAGCACTTAAGCATCAGGAGACTCTATTTCTTCGTTGAATCTATCTTCTTTTATTTAGAAAGAGGGAGATTTGTTTACAAATTATAATACATATATCATTTCATATACTAGGTCATTCTGAAAGTTCTGCGGTTTTTTAAATATTTTGAATCGATAAATGCCACATTCTCACCGCAATTTTGAAATAAGACTTTGTTTTTATAATGTACATGAAGAAATTGTTTTTACTTATTTAGTGATAAATTTGTTTTTAAATTCCGGTGACGTTCAATCTTTATAACTATTATAAGTGGCGAATAAAAATAGGCCGCGGTTTTATATAAGAAAATGGAAACATCGCCCGCGGCTAGAGGTTTAAGGGTTTTACGCTTTTATAACTGTAGTTATAACTATAGTGTTATGTTAAAGTATAATAAAATGCAAATATTTTTTTGACACTCCTGTGAAGTATAGTATTTTTGAGCAGAATCACTTTTCTTGGGGGGGGGGGGGGGGGGGGGGTGTGATATGTAGGAATGTATTTCAAGAATTATTTCTTGTAAACGTAACGATATTTTTTATTAGTAGATCTTTTTTCTATTCCTTGACGTATACTATTTCTTTACTAATGTTGTCCTTTCTTGTACTTTCTAAATTTTATATCTGGATTTCTTTTTCGAGGATTGTTTTTTACTACATATGTTTAAGTATGTATTGAGAAATGTTTCTCATGTGGCCCATTCTGTCGTAAGTGTGATATTTGACTCCACAGATATCTGATATTTAAAAGTATCTTATTATGCTTAATTTGAATTTTTATTAACCGATAATATATTGCGTAATAATAATTAGTAGATTGGCACAAATTTTATTGAAAAATAATTATGATATGGCAGTTATTATCGGACAAAGCACAAAAACCCCCAATTGTAAGGTATAGGATTGACAGGGACAGTAGTAAAAATATTTGCAATTTTGCCACTTTAGATTAAAAATAACATTTTTGGAATATTGTATGCACTATTTTCAAAGACATATCAAATCTACAATTAACTGCCTATATATTGGCTAATCTATAAATATCAATATTTAAATTAACAATGGGGGCAGTAGTGATGGTTAATAAAGGTACTCTCACTCTTCCCCCATGCTTTTCAATCCAGAAAATCTTCTTTATGAACAAACAGCAAGCAATGACAACTTTTTTAAGAAAAATATGTACTCCTCTACTGGAAACAATACCGAAAAGGACTTCATACTGCCATCTGGTGGAAATATGAATAAAATCATACACTGGGACATTAGTGACCAAAACAATTGAGGGACATAACTTTAAACCCAAGAAATACAAATTTTGCACATTTCAGTCATATAAAAAGTAGAATATTATGCTCCATGAGATTCAGATTTATAATAAATTTATTGGTTTAAATTTCTTTTTTTAATAATTATTGTTTGTTGGTGGTTTTAATGATCAAGTTATGGATTGGAGACAGGGGGCAGTAGTGACTTTTGATAAATTTAAATTCCATTTAAAAATTAAAAGAGCAGATTTTCACTGTAGAAGTAACATAATATTGTAGAACAAAAACAAAGAAATATTTTAACATTAAATGAGAATTTATATTGCAAAAAAGTGCCAAGATACATACTCGGGACTGAGAAATCACAGTTATGAGATATAGTGCGATGTCGTTGTTTATTGAAATATTTGTAGCTATACCTGTAAATAACTTCGAAGGTAATTTAATTTTATTATTCAACAGTTCTGAAAAAAAAAAAACTTACAAATTTTAAATCACATGAAAGATACAAGACAATTAGTCCTTAAATTGTTTCCAAAGAACATTCTTTTAAAATTTTAAAGTTACTTTAACATCTTTACCCTGTCTTTACGTAAAGTAAAATATCATTCATGCATTTGTTGTCTGAATTCATTTGCGGATAAATATCTGTATTAAACGAACCATGAATGTAGTTCTTCAACCGCAAAATCTTTGTTTTCTATATATTTTTTTCATTTACTCTTGTACTACATATGTCTCATCTTTTTTTTTATTTGATACGTTCTAGTATTTTGCATCAAGAATTATTTGCATTGTTGCGAATTCCCTATATAGGAATTTAGTTTCTGTGTTCTTTTGGATATATTTCGCTGTGAATCTCAAGTTACTTCATATGGATATACGAAGTGTCCCAAAAATATTGGAGCGCGTTTGAATTTTTTTTTCTGTTGGAGATATGTAGGTAATGTAAATTGCAAAAGTGTTCCAAATAAGTTGGGAATTAAGATTATTTTTATGAAATAGTCCTTTTAAATGTTGTCAAATGTTGTCAATGTAAATAATGTACTATCAGTTTTTGAAATTCTTATTAAAGAGTAGAAAAGCCTTTAGATCTGTAAAAGAAGTTTTTTTTTTTATAAAAATAAAAATTGTGATCACTGGATTCTTAAGGAGTCTTGTACCTTTTAAGCGTGACGAAAATCGAGAAAAACAATCAAAGTTTGAATTAGTGTATTTTCAAAACCTTTATGTGTATAAACATAAAGTTTTGATTATTAATTAAATAGATTGTGCTTTGTAATATAATACTATCAGAAACTGACTAATATTTTACTGAATTTGTGCGTTGTTGAAATTAAAATAGCTATTTTTTTTTTACTCCGTAAGTCATTGCGCGCATGATATTTTGAGAACGCCGCATTCATGGATTGTTTTGAAATTTGATACAGATAATAAGCGCATATGGGTGTTTAAAATGATCTACTTTTACATATTTACAATGATAAGATTTTTAAATATAACAATTTTTATTCATTAAAAAATGTAAAATTTTGAAATTTTTTACAGAAATAATTTTTTACATGGTTAATGAAATAATTTTGACCTTAGAGTAGATCATTTTTAAAATACATATGTGCTTATTATCTATACAAATTTCATAACAATTCAGTCATACATTTTCAAGATATCATGTGCGCCTGACTTACAGAATGAGAAAAAGAGCAACTTTATTTTCAATAATGCTCAAATTCTGTAAACGACTAGTCAGTTTCTAATGGTATTGTACTAAAAAGCATAACCAGCTTAATCAATAATCAAAATTGAATGCTTATACACAAAAAAGTTTTGAAGATACACTAATTCAAAGTTTGAAAGTTTTTGTTGATTTTAGGTGAGTTTAAAAGGTAAAAGACCCCTTAAGTTATATTTAGAAATGCTTTATCTACACTGAAGAGTACAGTAGTAAAATGCCATTTTTTTACGAACAGATTTCACCGAGTTAGGCTATTTTGAGTTTAATGGAAATTGTGGTGTTTATCGGCACTAAGAAAAAAAACAAAAAACAAATAATGTCACTGTGCCTAAATGAGACGCAATTACCCATAGTTTTGTCGCATTAGGGTGTGTTTGGCAATTTAATAAATAAATACATATTTAATTAAACAGAAAATGATTGAATACGATGCTTTTAGTTAAAAACTATCTTGTTTTGTACCAATTGAATTATTATTTGTAATATATGCAAACAATATACGATTGTTGTATTTTGGTCATTTTTGTCGTATTTATAGTAGTGGTTAAAACCTAAATGATGCGTCCAAAGTACTTAAATGTGACAATGCATTTTATTATTCATGTCACAGAGGTGCCAACCTCTCATTAATATTCCGTAATATGCGGGTATATTTAACCCAGGTTTAACACGTTTCGCACCTAAAAATTTTTTAAGAAATAAAATAAAATTAATTCTTCGTAAAAACCTGAAATTATATAAATAAAGATTCATCTAATAATTTTTCTGGTTTGAAGCGTTGTTAAACTGGGTCAGATTAAGAAACCGTATACAGTAGAACTCCAATTATCCGAACTCCGACTATCCAAATCGCTGATTATCCGAATCGCTTTCAGAATTTCATAAAAAAATTAAGACGGAAACCTACTGCAATTCGCAAAATAAGAATTGTGTCTACGCGCGCTACTGCCCTTCCCTCCGCGAATCTAGCGTATTCGCAGCGCGGACATTATTGAGATGATGAGTCACCGTCTCATAGTGCAGTTCGATTATTGGCTGTCGTCCGTCGCCAGGTGGCCGGTCCGGCCCACCTGGGTTTCAGATTCTAAATGATGATGAACTTATTGAAAATGTGAGAGAAGAAAGTGTCGAGGAAGAAGATGATCTTAGTGTCGAAGTTGAAGCAGACACGGGACCATCAGCTAGTGAAGCATTTGCCTGCCTTGAAACTGCGTTGAAGTGGATGGAGCGTCAGCCTGAGTGTGATGACATGCAACTTCTCACAGTCAAGCGTATGCGCGACTTGGCTGCCCGAAAACGGATGAAGACTGTCAAACAGCTTACTTTCACCAAGATGTTCAGCAAGTAATGACTTTCATTTACAGTACGATACGCACATACTGTACTAATGTACAGCACTTGTAAGTACGCTTAACATGTAAAGGTGTTGCATTTTCATTTAATTAATTAAAAGATATTTGCCTTTAAAAATAGTTTTTTTCTCCCGTTTTCAACATGCATACAGTAATTAATTAAAATAGACCCTTATTTCGGAAAAAATCCAATTATCCGAATTTTGGATTATCCGAATGGGGTCCGGTCCCAAATGATTCGGATAATTAGAGTTCTACTGTATTACGGAATATTAATGAGAGGTTGGCACCTCTGATTCCGTAATATTTGGTTTAATCTGACCCAGTTTAACAACACTTCAAACCAGAAAAATTATTGGCTGAATCTTTATTTACTTAATTTCAGGTTCTACGTTGAATTTATTTAATTTCATTTCTTAAAGAAATTCCGGGTGCGAAACGTGTTAAACCTGGGTCAAATTAACCCACATATTACGGAATATTAATGAGAGGTTGGCACCTCTGATGTCAGTTCATCTTAAAATATTCATTTAATTACTATCAGTTTTTTAAATTTTTATTAAAGAGTAGAAACAGATAAAACGTGAAGTTGAAACACATAATAAAGAATTATTTAATATAATAATAAATTAAATAAATAATAACTTAAATTATAAAACAAAATCGAGATTTGGAGTATTCAATATATTCTGATTAATTAATGAATAATTCAACATTCATACTTCGAATACTTATAAGTTTGATAATGTATAAAACAAGTAGAAACTAATGAATCACCAATAAAACATAAATTTTACCGAAGCACTGTATATTTTAAGCAAATTTTGATTTCCAGTTTGCTTTCAACTCATTTTTGCTTTTTGTCTTTCAGGTAGGCTTCAATATTTTCTTTTTGTTTCTGAAAAGTATGGATCTAAAACAATTTTCCCAAACTTTTTTTAACCAGGTCCCATCTAAGCATGGCTAAAATTATGATTACCCCTACACTTTCCTTCTCTATACGACAATGTTATTATTTAAAATTAATTGTTATTATTTAAAAAGAGAATCTTTTTCATTCCAGTTGTGTTTTAGTATATATTTATAATGCTTAAATACTAATATATAATTCCCGAAATTTTTTAGTATCAATATTTTAAAAATTGACTTTTAATGTGTTTTGAAATAAATATATTCAAGTACAATATACAGGGTGATTATAAAAAAAACTATCCGATATATGAGTCCTTAACTATCACACCGTTCACAGAAACTGACTGAAATTTTGGTTTTAAGTATTTTGAGGTATGCGCTCAAGAATCGTATGAAAAACAACAGTTAAACTCTAAGAGTTAAGGTTACAGTGACAAAATTTTGAAAATTACAAATGGCAACGCCTATTTTTTTTATTGGAATGTGATCGTCATAGTCAAAAACCATAAAAAGCGTTGGAACGGTACTTGTAGCACGAAAATTGCCGGCGCTAGACAGACTAAGAAGAAAAGTGAAAACAACGAATAAGGACAGAGAATCAACAGAAAACAAAACATTTTATTGTGTTTCACAAATTTTCCACGTCACACACGAGGACACGTTGCATGCGACAGATAGTGGATAGCACTAAATAATAAACTGTTTTACTTTCTGTTGCTTCTCTGTCCTTTATTGGTTGTTTTCACTTTTCTTCTTACTCTCTCTAGCGCCGGCAATTTTCGTGTTACAGGTACCGTTCAACGCTTTTTATGGTTTTTCACTATGAAGATCACATTCCAATAAAAAAAAAAATAGGTGTTGTCATTTTAAATTTTCAAAATTTTGTCACTGTAACCGTAACTGTTAGAGTTTAACTGTTGTTTTTCATACGATTCTTGAGCGCATACCTCAAAATACTTAAAACCAAAATTTCAATCAGTTTCTGTGAACGGTGTGATAGTTAAGGACTCATATATCGGGATAGTTTTTTTATAATCACCCTGTATATCTTTGTTATATATGTCATTTAACCCTTTCAGGGGCAAGCACATGTGTTCCTGTAACGATGAATTCTCACCGGAATTTAGGAAAGAATTTAGTTCAAAATAAAGAAAAGCAATTTTTCAACATTTTTCCCGTCAAAGTTAAAAAAGGAAAATTTAATTACAAGTTTCTGGTTCGAATCGGATTAAAATTAGGTGGGATATAATATATCCCACCGCCCCTCAAAGAGTTAAGAGTTTTCGTATGTTTCTGAGTAATGGTGAAATGATCAAATTTTATAAGAAGCCGCTAATTATCTTTGAATGTTTTGGCCATTCTGTTCTATAATTCCAATAGAGTAATTTTAAGTAGAGTAATGAGGTTCTACTAATGGAGATCTATTATCATTTACAAAAGTTGAGATAATTAGAGTCAATTAGAGAAAATTCAGATAATTAGAGAAATTTATAGTAGAAATTATTTAAATTAAATGTGTGTTTTTAATATTTTTATTATTTTTATGGTTATTACGAGTAATGGTTAGCACAAAGTGCTTTAAAATTCCCATGCTTTTTCTCGTATTAACCGAGTTCTACTACTGTACTTCATTATGAGAAAATATTGCTTACTCTTTTTACATTCCAATTGTTCTTTTGAGTATATATATATATATATATATATATATATATATATATATATATATATATATATATATATATATATATATATATATACTGGGTGACCCAAAAATGACTGAAGGATTTTAATTCAATAACTTGCAAACGGTGACAGATATTAAAAAAATCTTGCAGGAGGGTTATGTATAATGTCAGCAGTTTTCTTACTGTGATTCTTGATTTTAGTTCGAATTTCAAACAATAAATGGCGCTGACAGCAATTGATGCTCAGTCGAGGCCGAAACTAACGCCCCTCAGCATTGATGCTCCGCCCCCTGAATACTAGGCCTGCGAGCTGAAAAAAATGGCGGCTGCCGCAGGCGGATATTTTTTTTCAGCGTTTGTACGGTCCCTCCAACTTTAACACCAATGATATTTAAACCTCCTTCCACTCTACTTCCATTATGAGAAATAATAATTATTTCGTAATATTATTCATATCATATCATTCATAATATTTAAAAGTTTTCTTTGACTTATTTGATCTCAGAAAAACTAGGCGAAAAAAACTTTTAGAAATTATTGGTGTTGAAGTTCGAGGGACCGTTCAAACGCTGAAAAGAAAATACGCCTGCGACAGCCGCCATTTTTAACAGCGCGCAGGCCTAGTTTTCAGGGGGCGGTGCATCAATGCTGAGTGGCGTAAGTTTTGGCCTCGACTGAGCACCAACCGCTGTCAGCGCCATTTATTGTTTGAAATTCGAACTAAAAGCAAGAATCACAGTAAAAAACTCCTGACATCATATATAACCCTCCTGCAAGAATTTTTTTAATATCTGTCATCGTTTGCAAGTTATTGAATTTTAAAATCCATCAGTCGTTTTTGGGACACCCGGTATATATGATGTTTAAATACTTATATATTTTTGCAGAAATTTTTCTAGTGTAATAATTTTTATAAGTGTTTTTTATGTGTTTAAAAATACATATATTCCAGTACAATATATATGCTTCTTAATTGTAAAGTTTTTCTATATTTATGACTAATGGTGAAATGATGTACCGTAATTTCCGGTGTGTATGCCGCGGCTAAAAAAATTCTGTTACGAACCAGAAATTTTATTTGTTAAAAAAGGTCAAATGAGTTTCGTGCACAAATAGGTTACTTATTATTAAATAAACTTTCTGGTCAGAAACAGATTTATTTGAGTCGCGGCTTATACACCGGAAATTACGGTAGTTATCAAATTTTATGTCACAACGCAAACCGCCCCTCACTAATTATTTTTTAATGTTTTGGACATTTTGCTCCGTATATCTAATACAGTATGTTTAAATAAAGTAATGTGGTTCTAATAATGTAAATCTATTATCATTTAAAAATGTTTGAATGTGTCAAAGTGATTTATAATTATATTATCAGTAAGTCTATTCCTTATTGGTTCATCCCAAGCTACTTCTTAAGCAGTTATAATTAACTTTATAAATTTAATTTACATTTTCAAACTGTAAACATTTTAACGGAATTTGTAAATAATTATTGACTAATGTCTATACAATATCTATCCGCTCAAAAGTTATACTTGGACATGTATGAAGAAACATAATTAGTAACGAACTACACAACCTCCTTTGTTGGAAATCGATAAAAAATGAAAAAATGATTAAAACTCAATAAACTTCAAAATTGCAAGTAGCCGAATGAGAGGCAATCCGAAATCTCCGACATTGTTTTTCAACTGAACATAACACAAGTAAGTATCATTTTCTATATTATTTTGGGAGCTCTAACTTGCCGCGAGGGTACAGTTAGGCATCTTGATTTAAAAAAAAAAAAAGCTATTTGAAACTTCCAACTTTTAAATTTTTTATTTTATATATACAGTATTTCATATATTTTTTTCTGGTTGTAGTTTATAATTTTATTGATACTTTCTTTCACTACAAAACTATTCAAGCGATTTCCAAACTATGGGTCGCGGGTAATGTTTTGGTGGGTTGTGGGAGAATCAATTAGTTCATCAAAATATGTATTTTGTATTTTATTGAAAAAAAATGATAACTGTACCTTGCATGTTTAAATTAAAAAAAAGTGCAGAAATGTAGATAAAAAACTAAATGATAGCAGTGATTTATTAATGTTCGTGTAAAGAGTGTCATTTGGTTAAAAAAAGTTCGTTGATGTTAATTATTCGTAATCTAAAACTCAGAATGTGTAGACTCTACTTGGTGCAAAACAATATTATAAATAGCAATGACTTTTAAACTGTACTTTTAATAAGGCATTTATCAACCCCCTTCTCGAAAGAATCCTTGAATATTCCTAGTAATATTGAATACACAATTTTGTCTTTACACTAGATTAATTTTAACACAATTATTGTAATTGGTAAATAATTTACATGACAGGGTGGCTAGTGTTCAGGGAAAAATACAGAAAAAAATGATAATTACCAGTATATTCTTATAGAAAAATTCAAATTGATTATTTGATCGAATAATCAACATAAATTTTTCTATAAGAATATACCGGTGTTTATCACTTTTTTTGTCTGAATTTTTTCCTGACCACTAACCACCCTGCATGAGTTGCAATTTTCCAACTGTGCGAAAAATGTCAGGGTTAGGGTTCGAACCAGGGATCTCTTGGCTGAAGCTGCTAATGCACTGCCAACTGAGCCATGCCGGATGAATCTAAACGACATAATTAACCCAGCTAACCTTATTGATAATACGTTTAGCGCAATTATAATAAGGTGAATATTAATAATAAGGTTAGCTGGCTGAATTATATTATCGACCGGGATGGTTCAGTTAGCAGAGCAACGGAAGCTTCATCCAAGAGATCCCTCGTTTGAATCCTGGCAAGACCTTTTTCGCCCAGATGGAAAATTGTAACTCATGTGATTTATTTATCAATTAGAAATCTTGTGTTAAATTAATCTAGTGTAATTACGCATCTAGCATTTACTGGAGTTCCATTACCTGCGATTTATTCTGTTGAGCTGATTCAGATATCACATCAGATGCTTTGATCAATAAGATTAGCTGGATGAATTATGTCATCCAGATTCAACCTGAATGACTCAGTTGGCAGAGCACTGACAGCTTCATCCAAGAGATCCCTCGTTCGAATCCTGGCCGGACATTTTTCTTATTTAAAATTTAAAATATGAAACCATTAAAATGTATCACAGTTTGTGTAATTACTAAAATAGATGTAAAAAATAAAAGGTTCTAAAACATTAAAACCATTTCAAGATGTTAAAACATCCATCGGAGTCCCTAGCACTTTCAACCAGAAAACCTGGCCATCATCAGAGGGTGGAAATGAGAAAGGATTCTGTAACGTCCGGGATGTAAGCTGTTTAAATAGTAGAAGGCGAAACCACATATGTAGAAGGGGGGGAATTCTGGGCATTTTTCACCCAGATGGAAAATTGCAACTCATGTGATTTATTTATCAATTAGAATAATTGTGTTAAAATTATTCTAGTGTAATTACGCATCTAGCATTTACTGGAGTTCCATTACCTGCGATTTATTCTGTTGAGCTGATTCAGATATCACATCAGATGCTTTGATCAATAAGATTAGCTGGATGAATTATGTCATCCAGATTCAACCTGAATGACTCAGTTGGCAGAGCATTGGCAGCTTCATCCAAGAGATCCCTCGTTCGAATCCTGGCCGGACATTTTTCTTATTTAAAATTTAAAATTTAAAATATGAAACCATTAAAATTGATCACAGTTTGTGTAATTACTAAAATAGATGTAAAAAAATAAAAGGTTCTAAAACATTAAAACCATTTCAAGATGTTAAAACATCCATCGGAGTCCCTAGCACTTTCAACCAGAAAACCTGGCCATCATCAGAGGGTGGAAATGAGAAAAGATTCTGTAACGTCCGGGATGTAAGCTGTTTAAATAGTAGAAGGCGAAACCACATATGTAGAAGGGGGGGGCGAATTCTGGGCATTTTTCGCCCAGATGGAAAATTGCAACTCATGTGATTTATTTATCAATTAGAATAATTGTGTTAAAATTATTCTAGTGTAATTACGCATCTAGCATTTACTGGAGTTCCATTACCGGCGATTTATTCTGTTGAGCTGATTCAGATATCACACCAGATGCTTTGATCAATAAGATAATCTGGATGAATTATGTCCACCAGATTCATTCTGGATGACTCAGTTGGCAGAGAATTGCCAGCTTCAGCCAAGAGATGCCTGATTCGAATTCTGGCCTGGAAAATTTTTCGCCCAGTTAGAAAATTGGAACTCATGTAATTTTCCCTTTTTTAATCGCTGTATTTCTCTGAACTAAACAGACAGAAACACATTTGGAATTAACCCGTGATAAAAGATTAAAAATTCTGTAAAGGATGTTCGTCGCAAAAGGTTTGAAAATTATATATTTCCACGCAGTGTAATTGAATGTTATGCTATTTTATTAAACCATAATATTATTATTTAGTTTAGTCTCACTAGGAATAAGTATTACTGTTTTTATATACTTGTATTTTACGAATGTTTTCCTTTTTCGTAGAATATAGGCTGTTTAAAATCGTATATACATTCATACATACACACATACACACATACACACACACACACACGTATATATACAGGGTCTGTTCAGAAATTAGGACTAATTTTTTCCTGAGCGAACGGGTGGACGATAGGCGGTCTGCGCGCACACGATCGGTGGAGGGGGATATTGGGAATGCTAGAAAAAATCGGCAGTCGGTTCTCGGCCGTTGAAGAAGGCAGGTCGCTTGTACTGTGAACCCCTATCGAAACGCCTCGTCACGGAGAATCATGGACCGTTTTCTGGAGCAGCGATACGCGATCAAATTTTGTGTAAAGCTTGGTAAAACGGGCAAAGAGACTCACAACATGATTAAGGCGGCCTACGGTGATGCTGTCATGGGTAGATCGGGTGTTTTTGAGTGGCACAAGCTGTTCCAAGAAGGTAGGGAAAGAGTGGAAAACGACGACCGCTCCGGACGCCCTTCGACAAGCAAGACAAAAGAAAATGTGTCACAAGTAAAAAATTTACAGAACAGTGATCGTAGGAGGAGCATCAGAATGATTGCTGATGAATTGAGCATTCCTCAAACCCAAGTTTTTGAGTTCGGCTGCACCATGACAACGCGCCGCGCCACACAGAGTTTCGCATAGTGGAGTATCTTGCCCAGCACAATGTGGCAACGCTGCCTCATCCCCCGTACAGCCTCGACTTGGCCCCGCTAGACTTTTTTCTATTCCCGAGAATAAAATCGACGCTCAAGGGGAAGCATCACGGATCGGTAGAAGCGGTTCAACAGGCCGTGACGAGGGAGTTAAACAGCATTCCGGTCCAGGCGTTCCTGGAGGCATACGAAAACTGGAAAACTCGTTGGCAGCAGTGTGCAGATGTGGAAGGGTGCTACTTTAAAAAATTCTAATCGTTTATATTATTCTCATAAATATATATATTTTTTAATTAGTCCTACTACTTTCAGAACAGACCCTGTATACATATATATACATATATATATACAAAAATGTATTCAAAATTTATTCGATGATAACTGACATGTCCTTCTTACTTTTTTTGTAGCTTGAAGACTTATTTGTCTGAGAAAACTTCTCAGAAAACCATGTAATATTATTACATAATCGATAAAAACGGTAGCAAAACTACTATGTGATCATATGTTAAAAGATAAAACATATTAAAATGTTAGACGTAATAAAATGCTATATTTTTGATTAATGATATCTTTTAATACTTAACACTAGATCTACCGGAAATTTTAACCAAGTTTTATAAAAATATTCTACACCAGAATATTTATTTAAAACTATTTAAATTATTCATTAATTTTAGTTTTGGTTCAATTTATACTTTACTTATTTCATGGAAAAATTCTGGTTCGAAGCGAGAAATTTTCATTAGGTACCCGCAAAATGACGGCTAATGGTTCTAGTGTTAAAGCTCTTCTAATAATCATAGGAAAAAAGTTTGTTGAAAACCAAAAATCTGCTTTTTAATATGAAATTATAACATTTTGTGATAATCTTCAAATATATTTGCATGTAGCTAGCTGTACATTTCATAACATGATATATTTTTATAAGTTAGTATTTTTATTCTGGTCGGTCTTATATTAACTTTATTATGTTAAAACATTTATCAAAATATATTTATCATTTTAAATAATAATGACATTAAAATAGTATAATACTAAAACAGCAGTTATTTGTTTTACTTCACGAAACATATTAAATGTAATTCCAGCCAATAGATAATGAATTCTTTCGCTAATGATAACATTTGTATTACTTTTAATTTAATTTAATTGTAGTCACCTAGTTGAAATAGTTTTCCGGGGAGCTCTTTATGTTTCAAAAGTGTAAACAATGATATTACGAAATTTCATGATTTAATTTACAACTCAGCAAGTCTCTCACATTGTTAAATAGAAATTATATTACTTGGTGAAAGAAAAAAGAAAAAAAATAATTTGGTAATTTATTCAAAATGTAATAGATTTAAATTGTTAAATAGATGTAGCTTTTAACATATATTATAAAGAAGAAATTTGTTCGTGTGTAATGCTGACGTCACATTGACGATTGCAACATCATGAATAATAAATTTCATTATGTTCAACATTTATTAATTTCAGGAAAAACAATTTCAAACTTTAAACCTTCGAATATGGAAAAAAGTACTTTCAAATAGAAACTGTTTAAAAACTGTTTCTGAATTGACCGATTTTTTGTTAATGGTTTTAAAAATATTTCTCAAGCATGATTTTTTTTCATGATATCTATATCACGTGCAGCCTGCTTATGGAAGATTGACACTTTGCAGTTAAAATAATAGAAATAATTCGGTATTTTTACTGGCTAATATTCCGTAAAGAAATTAAAAATTAATCAATAAATAAAATAATAATATAATTAGAACACAAATTTAACAGATATGTAATCGAACAACGCGCTGAAACACTGAAATAATCAGAATCAAAACAATTTCTTTAAATGTATACTTTTGGCGATTTTTTTAGCTATTAACCAGTGGTATGCGGCTAACGAGAAAGTACCGTTTATCATGAATTTTAAATCTTTATTAGAACATGTAATTGACATTTTTAATATAAAAATTATTTTCGGGGTTTTCATTGGGCAATTTATTGGGTTGTTCGGAAAGATACTTCCGTTTGGGAAAACCAATTCGTACCGGAATTCTTTGCCCGACAATTATTAGACCTTAGATATTGGAATAAATGTCTAATAATTAAGTGATAGAATTTTTCGGTACGGACCAACTTTCTCAAATAGGAAGAACTTTCCGAACAACCCAATAACAAAATATATTAAATGTAAAAAATATGTTAGAGTTTTTAAATAAAAAATTACCCGGCAACCCAGTTTGGCTCCCCTGGTTTTATTAAAGGTAAAAACTGAAAGCGGCCGTTAAGGGATAGTTTGAGAAACAACCGTGGTCATTGAATTCATCACTTAACAAACTACTCACGTTTTTAAATCAGAATAATATTAATTAGTCAAAGGAAATATACTGACGGGAAATATTATAAAAACAACTACAAAAAGTTACCTTATATTATTTTTATTAAGGTATACACACACCTTTAGAACATCATTTTAGATGAAAATATCAATTTTTCATTTTTGCAATAGTATTAAAATCCGATCTTTTATCTATCGAATTCCGCTTTAATCAAATTCAGCTGTACCTTAATTAGAACCCGAGTTACAGCCGTTTAAAGTTACATCTGTTACAGCTTGCCGAAGAATTTTAGAACCGGAAGTATTGTTCTGCAAACAGGAAGTAAGCTGAAATGTATGTTTACTATCTTCTTTTCCTAGATTTAGCATTTAAATTGGATTATATGTCGAAGAAAATACATGACTTAATAATTAAACCTTTAATGAATATTAATTATTTTTATAGTAAAAATTGTGTTTAAAAGTTATTTTCAATTTCAAAATGATGTTTTTCAAATTTTTACTAATACGTAAAACATTCTATAACAAAAAATTATTCATGAAATACCTTGAATTTTTTTTACTTATTTTACAAATATTTATTGAAGGAATAGACTGCAATCGTAATATATTAATTAGCTTTATATTTACACTGGTGAAAGTAAAAAGTTGCAACAACTTTTACGATTTTTTGTTACATTAATTCGTCAAGTGCTATAGCATCTGAGATAATGAAGTTATTATAATGCGAATAATCTATCTCTTAGAGATAGTTATTCTTTTTTATTATGCACAATGTGAATGCATTGGTTTAAGTTTGAGTTATCATGTTTTGCGCAAATGTAAATTTTTCAAAAAAAAGTTTGATTATTTTTCACTTAAAAAAAAATATTTCTGTGTAATTGCTGAAATTTTTATTTGTTTTTCAAAGTTTTAATTTAAATCTCAATAAAAAAAAATTGGTAGAAGGAGAAATTTTCAAAAATTTCAAAAAATCACCACCGAAGATGTGTATAGATACCGTGAAGTACTGTGAAAGGATGTAGGCCAATTTTAATTCACAAGTTGCGTGTCCAGCCTGAACTGTTTTTCACATTTTGTGGGACGAGAAGTGACTGGTCTTCACTCTTTCCGTTCTCGGCCGGGCTCGATCATACTTTTCTCTGACTCATGCCGGGCCGGGCTAGACTTATTTATTTAGGTGCGTTCGTAATTATTCAAGTACCTAGCACCTATAGTCATCGTCTGGTCCGTCCGTCTGTCCGTCCGTCAGCATATAATAGCGCATAAACTACCGAACCAAATGATTTTAAAGGTAATATATATAATCGTGTGCAGAATTTTGTCGAGTCAATCCGATTTTTATGAAAATCAAATCAAAACTTAAAAATATATTAATAAAAGTTTACTTTATTCTAGTAAATTATATCATACGTAATCTATATAATAAAAGCGCAAGTCATGTGACTGAGGAAAACAAATACGGACTAACCACTTCTGTTTTCATATGCCAAGCGGCCATTTTTATTCAAAACTATTTTTTCGAATAAAATTGAATAAAAGTTACATTTTTAAAAAGATCGTTCTTTTTTTTTTTTTTTTTGCTTGAGAGATGAGGTACATTAAAAAATGTATATATTCTAAGATAACTCCAATTAAAATTAATTTAACAGTCGAATATTTCAATACATTAAAGTAAATAAACCCAAGAGATTCGTTCATCGTAGGACATAGAAATATTAAACAATGGAGGTAATCATTCGCAAAAGAAAATCTCCATGGTGAATTCTGCAGCGCTGTCTGGTGTAGAAATAAAAATTCGCATTTGTAATCGTGGCATACGTAATTGTCTGAGTGCAACGAAGACTCATACACAGCGCAGTATTACTTTGCCCCATATATAGCTACAATGGATATTAAAACCTTTCGTCAAGCATAACTCAAAAAATATTTAACGGATTTCGTTCAAATTTTTACAGCAGGTACCTATAAAGGTGACAACGACGTCTATTTATTACCAAGAATAAATGTCAAACCGTTTGGAAATTATATTATAAAAATAGATAAAAAAGCACAATTAAAATACATACGTCACGAAAATTTTGTGCGTACGTCATTTTCACCGGCGGGATATTTTCGTAGACAATCGGAATTGAAAAGTTCATGGAGTACATGGAGCAAAAAAATATGCACGCACTAATATTCAGCACAATAAAATATATTTCAATTTAGTAGAATTCGAAAATTAATCTGTATTTTTTTCTGTTTGAAAGAAAAAACCCGCAATAACTTGGTAGACGGGTATTAGAGATTTGGCGCAAATCTCAGCAATAGCAGCTTTTTTTATTTCGCGTGTGTAAATAAAATAAATAAAAAATTCTTTTGTGTTTACATGAAAGGTTTCGATTTATGGCATTATTTCTTTTTTTTCTCTTTTTAGCATTTTAAATGGGATTAATGAAAGACATGTACTTTAACTTAAATGAGTGAAAGGTTTATATTTAAATGAAATGAATTCAATATGAAAATATTATAGGGACAATATTTGGCGATTTATCAACTGCGCCAGGATAACATAAAAGTACCAATATATCAAACGGTATGTAGTATATGAAATGAAACAATTATATTATAATCACTCATCGTACAAGAAAAAAAAACTAATATTCTGCTTTCAGAGGGAAAAATCCATCTCCTGTGCCGTAAGATTTGGCGAGTTCTTTTTTGGTGATAAGTTTTTCGATGTGATTGTTGGGATCTGCAGGATTTGGCTTACTTTTTCTAAATCTTATTTTTTTGCAGATGTATTATTATGTAAATATATTTTTTTGCAGATATTTTTCTATTTTGTATATTTGACATTCTATTTTGTATATTTTCTATTTGGCATTTGGAAAAGAGATTTTTACATTTTTATCTGTGCCTTCGGAAATATTAAAAAATTAAAAAAGATTTACATATATCAAGCGTATAATGTTATGTTTTGCATTTTTATACGGACCACTTCTCCATTTTTAGATTTTAAATGCTATTTATTATTTACTAGCCGTTTATTAATTGTTTACAATTTACTCCCCCCCCCTGACAATAGCAATTATTTATCACAAAAATGCCTCTTAGGTTTGTTAAATAAGTTTGTTTGTTTATGTATTTTCATTACTTATTAAAATATCGAATATGGCGATAAAATTTTATTTTAGCATCGTGCTTAAATTTTTAAGATGGTGCAAAAACATGCTTTAATAAACGTATGTTTGTATATATTTGAAAAACATCTTTTACCGCTCTCTTGAAAAATTTTGTAAGATGCTAAAACTATCTTTTGGCACCATTTTAAATTTTTTTAGCCAACCGACATAGGATACGAAACTTTTCCCCATTCAGATACACAGGCAAGGCTGGTCTCAAACAAGAGTAAAGCTAGCAACAATATTGTTTTAACTCTATAAGAGTTACAATAATGATATTAAATGCTCCGATTGGCTTTGGGCCCAATTACGAAAGTTTCTCCTAAAAAAACTGTAGAAGAAGTCTTTTACATTTGTTTTAAATGAAGCTCGGTGTACAAGGTATTAGTTAATAATACGAAGAACACTAATGGCATGGAGGCAAAAGTTTTAATTTAAATGTATATATTTGAAACCCTTCCCCCCCCTACCACACCCCCACCCCCCAAAGAAAGAAAAAAAAGAAAAGAAAGGAAGTTACAGTAATGAATTTTAAAATGGTGTAAAGCCACGCTTTCTGACATAAGCAATTGGCTGAAAACGCGATAACGAAACTTTCACTTAACTTAATAACATGTAGCTAATATAGCCCTCAGGGTACTTTACAGTTATACAGACCTTGTGGTTTTTTTAAAAAGCTTGAGACAATTCGGGTTTAAGAAGTTGAGATTTACTGTCAAATGATATAAACAACTATGAACACAAAACTGACGAATTATTATTCAGGTTTATGTATGTATTTAAAAAAAATGCATCTGATTACACTTATTAGATAAATTACTTCTGTTTGCATTTAATAACTGATAAACGGCTTCTGTATATTAAATGAATTTTTTAAATATTGGGAAGAGGTGGCGAGAGGTAGAAAGACGAGTAAACAAACGGGTAGACAGACGGGTAGAGAGACGAGTAGCGACATAGGTAGGCTGACGGGTTGCGAAACGAATAGACAGACGCACACTGGTCAAAAATCGAAAAAAGCTGCCCGAAAGTCGAAAAATGAATGTTTCTTAATTCATTTCAGTACCTCCTTTTTACGTTCAGAGGGAGCATCTGCGCCTTATCCCGCATAGAGTAAGAGGTATCTTTTATACCTGCTTATGTTTCGAAGGTCTTACGCGGTAAATGTTGCGCGCGTTCTACAGTGAATAACTTTTATTGTACGTGTGCAAATTACATTCTGCAAAATGTGTGATCTTCCGAAAGGTAAGAAGAATATTTTCACATATTTATTTTATGTAATTCATTATAAATTATGTCTTAAAAGTGAAAAGAAAAGACACACGAAAAAATCACGTATTGATGCACAAAGTAAAAGTTAATTAACAAAATACTTTTTATCTTGCGTTATCCAGAGTTCTCACTATAATTACGTAATTCCTGATGATGTTTTTTATGAAATATCAAAAAACCAGCTGCATTGGTTTGCATTCTTGGAAGTATAGTTGTTTTTAAGTTTAACAATTTCAAACTGCTTATATGAAATAGTGCACTGTATTTTTATTATTAATAATACAAAACATTTATATTTCACAAAATATAAGCTCTTTTCATTTATTTGCTTACCATATTGAATGCGCTAATGTATTTTGTTTTCATTATAATATCAAATTAGTACAAAGTAACCTCCAGAATCCCCTTAAACAAACTTTTACAGAATTTTTTTTTATAAAAATGTCCGCTATTTTGAATTTTGGAATTTTGATATCAAATACGTAATCAGCGACATCAAAAATCCCCTTAAAGAAACTTTTACAGAAAAAAAAAAAACAATTTTTTTTAAAAAAAAGTCCGCTATTTTGAATTTTTGAATTTCGATATCAAATTCGTAATCAGCGACCTCAAAAACCTACATGTAAAAATTTTTAGAAGGATCTACAACCTTTTTTGATTTTCGGCCAGCTTTTTCGATTTTTGACCACTGTGGACGGCTAGAGAGAAAGGTAAAAAGAGGGTTGACAGAGGGATAGCGAGATGGGTCACGAGACGGGTAGCGACACCGGTAGACAGGAATGTAGAGTGAAAGGTTGCGAGACGCGTAGCGTGGTAGATAAAGAGACGAGTAGAGAGATGAGTACAGAGACGAGTTGACTGACGGGTAATGAGATTGGTAGCGAGTCGGGTACAAAAACAGACGGATAGTGAGACGGGTATACAGACGAGTAGAGAGACCGGAGATGGGTAAGAAGATGTGTAGAGAGGCGTATAACCAGACGGGTAGAGAGACAGATAGACAAGTTGTGAGACAGATAGACAAATGGGTAGCGAAGTGGATAGAGACACGGCAAGGCATACAAGTAGTTAGACGGATAGACAGACGGTTAGAGAAATAGATTGGCGGGTAGCGAGACCGGTAGAGAAATATAGAGACAGGTAGCGAGACGTGTAGAGAGATAGACAATCGGCTAGAGAGACGGGCAGAAGAACGGATAGGGAAACAGACAGATTGTGGAGAGACAGACAGACAGGCAAAAGAAAAGTCTGTGGATTGGCGCAGTAAAGGCGCAGGGGGCAGAGCCTCCTAGAGAATAATCAAGAAGTATCTGTTAAGCTTAACTTTGAAATATATATAATTTTTCAATTTTGCCGATATGGAGATTTAATGTAAAAGTTATTTTACAGAAGTCATCGAAAGATTTTTTGTATACTTTAATAGTAATTTAGACTATAGTTTTGCAATCTGGTTTGTAGCAAAACATGCTATCAATGTGGTTTGAAGTGTAAGTGTTTTTATAAACAGTTATACAAATAATCAAGGAAGAAAATTTTTAAATTCACACACAAAAAAGGTGCAACAATGAAATTAAATTTGCGTTAAACCACGCTTGATAGAATAATCTATTGGCAGCAAATCCAATTACGTAACTTAAAAAGCTTGGCGTTTTAAAAGATCCCGCGTTTTTTTTTTTCCTTCAAGTTTTGCGCAATACGCGCTTAAGAAAATGAGATTCTTTGCCACATGTTAAAAAAAATTATGACAACACATCTGATGAACGGTACTTCTTTTCTATTTTTTTAACAGTGTATATAAATTTATATATGATATTTTGTAATTCTATCATTTAATTTGCTCTTTTTCTTTATATTGTAATTGTTAACCCTATGTTCTCAGCAATATCACTCAGTCTAATCCCTTTGAGGGAAGTCCTAGTAAGAAAAAAAAATGCATGTTCATTTCGCTCATAACAGACGATATAAATCCTTTCACTGATATAATAATGATATTTTGTTTACATTGTAAAACTAGTTATAGTGCGAACGCACCTCATTTGTCACGTTTAACGTACAATTTCAATCTTCTTTTTTGGGAAGCACTTCTTCCTGCCCCTACGTCGTTTCTTTGCATTGTAATATTTTAAAGAAGAAAATTTCTTCGTGGAAAGTAATCGTTTAAAGTACTTTTAAAATTATTTCACTACAGGGTAGTAGGGTAGGGGATGGACAGACTTTACTAATAAACTACATTTTATTTTTTATCGCGATGAGTTGCCGGCAAGTAGATTGAAATTGAAAATGTCTCTTTTTTTTTTTTTTTTTTTTTTTTTTGTTTACTTTCTTCTATCTTTACAAGAAGAAAGTATTGGATTCATGAAAATTTTCGACTTCCGGTTTTCGGCGGATTTATACGTTTTAGAAAGTCCGGAACACCATTTGGCTATTTTTAGAAAATGTCTGTCTGTGACTCTGTCTGTCTGTCTATCTCTCTGTATGTGACAAAAATTTTATGGGTGCTCTATCTCAAGAACTAATGCTCGGAATTTAATAAAATTTTAGATTCAGTTAGTCTCTGATATAAATTGGTGCTGATTAGTTTTTGGTAAAAATCGCCCAGCAGGTGGCGCTGCTATGCAGCAGTTTTCGCGATTTCCGCAATAGCTCTAGCTGAAGAACTAATGCTCGGAATTTACTAAAACTTTATATTCAGTTAGTCTCTGATATAAATTGGCGCTGATTGGTTTTTTGGTAAAAATTGCCCAGCAGATGGCGCTGCTATGCAGCACTTTGCAGGATTTACACGACTTTAGCGATAGTCATGTATCAAGAAAACATGCACCGAATTTAATAAAACTTGAGTTTCAGTAAGACCATGATAAAAATTGGTGCTGATTCATTTTAGTGTATGCGAAACCTGTGTGAGATAGAAGAAATTTTGGATTGACACATCCGACTAGATTTCATCTTAAAAGGGATTCATGAAAAATATCTCCGCAGAACATGATTCTATTCATAATGTGTCGCAATATAATTTTAAACTTCTCAATTGGCACAGAAATGCCACTTAGAGCATTTCAACAACTACAAATAAGCACTGGAAAAAAGATCGATACCGACAATTTTTAAAACTTATATTGAAGAAGCATTGAAAATTTGGAAGTAAAACTTCAGAAGAATGCGACTTAAGAACCTACGCTAGTCACGCGAAGAAACGGTGAAGCTAATGTAAAGAGCCTACGCTAGTCACGCGAAGAAAAGCTCCAGCTAATGTTAAGTCTATGGGAAGGTTATCGCGCGATTTCTCGCTCGCATTTTAATATTTTTAAATGATTTTTTTTACGTAGGATAGCTGAGGTCGATATTCAACGTTGTTAGTTTTTACTTTTTTGATTTTGGTTAAACTTTTTTTATAAGCGGACATTTTTAATTTTGGAACCGGTTGGAACCGGTTCTGAAAATGAAAGTACCCTTATATAAAAAAACTGGAGCCAAAATCAAAAAAGTAAAAACTAACAACGATAGATATCGAAGTCAGCTGCCCTATGCAAATAAAATCATTTAAAAATATTAAAATGCGAGCGAGAAATCGCGGGATAACCTTCCCATAGACTTAACATTAGCGTGAGCGTTTCTTCGCGTGACTAGTGTAGGCTCTTAAGTCTATGGGAAGGTTCTTGCGGATTTCTCGCTCGCATTTTAATATTTTTAAATGATTTTTTTTGCATAGGATAGCTGAGGTCGATCTCTAACGTTGTTAGTTTTTACTTTTTTGATTTTGGTTACAGTTTTTTTTTATAAGCGGATATTTTGAATTTTGGAACCGGTTGGAACCGGTTCTGAAAGTGAAAGTATCCTTATATAAAAATACTGGAACCGAAATCGAAAAAGTAAAAACTAACAACGTTAGAGATCGACGTCCGCTATCCTATTCAAAAAAATCTATTAAAAATATGAATATGCGAGCGAGAAATCGATCAAGAACCTTCCCATAGATTTAACATTAGCTTGCGTGTTTTTTCGCATGACTGATGTTAATGTGCATTGAATGTCAATTTTTACTCTTTAATTCGCAGATGACCAAGTTATAATTGTAAAAACTAAGGAAGAATATGAGAAATTGGGACTTTACATGTACGTTAGTAAGACGAAAAACCTATATATAGGAGGAAATGAGACAGACGTAAATTTAAATAATAACATAAAAATAGGAAGCTGTGAGTAATACAAATACCTTGGTATAGACATTAATAGCGAAGACAGAGACTTGCACGAAATGAAACACAGATTCTGTCAAGAAAGAAAGGCTGTAAAACTATTAAATTCTATTTGGTGGTGTGAGGAGATCTCCAGGAAAAGAAAGTATAATATATACACAGAGATGCCAAGCTCTCACTAATCTTCCGCAATAATGTGGGTTAAATTAACACAGATTTAATACGTTTCGCACCGGAATTTTTTTAAAGAAATTAAATTAAGTATGTTACATGTAGAAATCTGAAATTAACAAAATAAAAATTCATCAAATAATTTTTTCTGGTTCGAAACGTTGTTAAACTGGATTAAATTAATCCATGTATTATGGAAGATTAGTGACAGCTTGGCACCTCTGCATACAATTCTATTGTAAAGAGCATATTGTTAAATGGATAGGACGGGTGAAGAATTTTAGAGACAGAGAGAAAGAAATTAACGACAGTGCAAATGGAGGCCCTAAGAAGCATGGATTTTCCTGCAGGATCATGCAGGATATCAAGAATAGAAATAATAAGAAATGAAAGAATCAAGGAAATGGTGAAAACAAAGGGAATCATATTATATGATCTTCAAAAGAAGCAATTAATTTGGCATGGTCATATTAAAAGAATGAGTGATGAAAAACTACTCAAAAACGCATTTATCTGTATATTAAAAAAAAAAAGAAGCAATTAATTTGGCATGGTCATATTAAAAGAATGAGTGATGAAAAACTACTCAAAAACGCATTTATCTGTATATTAAAAAAAAAAAAGAACGATTTCAAAATGTGCCAAACGATTTGGAAATAGACCAATGAAAATTTGCGTAGATCTTTCCGGCTTTTTTCTCTTTCCACTTTTGCGCGGATAAAATGGAAATAATAAATATTAAAGACACGTGGCTTTTAGGCCGAATTTTTTTTATTTGCAAGTTAAATTTCGGTAAAAATATTTATCCGCGTGCACATTATTTTTATAAGCGAATAAAAATTCATATTTATGGTGACGTCATGGGAATATTGTCCATTGGGTTTATTTTATGATTATACATTTGTTGGTACCATTTTTTCATTATAATTAAATACAACATATATTTTTCTTTTATACATGATGTTTGGAAATGTACCAGTGAAAATCTTCGTAGATTATCCCGGCTTTTTTTTCTTTTCTTTTCTCTAGAAAATAGGGACTGTTGCGGGATACAGAACGGAATTGCGAAGCGATTACGCGGGGGGTTGGAGAGCGTAGCGAGCAGGGGGGGGCGGAGCCCCCCTAGTAATTATAAAACAAAACAAAAAAGGAAACGAGGACGACCACGATAGAACTGGATGGACTGTATAAAAAAAGCGATGAGTGATAGAGGACTGGACCCTTGACCGGAAGAAATGGAATAGTTTCTTGTAGATTTTTAGGATGGCGTCACCTGACGCCATAAACCGAGTTTATATATATAATAAGACAGGTGATTCTTAATCTAGGAAAATATAATGTAACCACGAAGGTAAATATACAATAACCTCTTCCTAGTTACCACGATTCCAAAAAGCGTTTTTTATTAGTACTTAAGTTTCCCATTGCTATTTTCAGTAAATGTCAACAAAAGATAAAATTTTGCCAACTTAAAATGTACTTATTTTATTAAGGAAATTAATCATATTATGATAATAGGCAATATAACTCATTTCACTGAAATAATAACAGTACGAACGCATCTCATTTACCCCGTTTGACGTACAATTTCCTGCTTGTTTTACAGTTTGCACAAAGCTGCATGTTTTGCTAGTAATGTTTAACAATAATACATATTTAAAAAAGTTAAGATAACAGTGCATCGTTACATTTTCTGATACAAAAATAAAAATATTTAAAAATTTGACATTTAACACGCGTTTGAAAGAATTTCTATATCATTAAAGAAAACTTTTTCCAAAGGCTGTTGGCAATTCCAAAATGGCTACTTTCGGATACATATATTCTAGTAATTCATCTTTGCTCGTGAAGGTTTTGAAACTGGCATGTGCTCTTAATCAGGATTTATGAATATCGAATAGTTTTTTACATTTTTCGTTAAAATATGCTGTGAAAAGTGGCGTTTCGAACCGAATTTCTGATTGCGAAAGTCTGATAAAGGTCGCATCGTTCTGCAAATGTTTATAACTAAAGATGTAACTCTGTAACGGCCATCATTAAGTATCAGGCCGTGCGGTAGAGCAAGAGAGAACACAAAAGTTTAGGTTTGTACTAAAACCAGTTTATTAAGTTTAATCGGGCAGGGAGGTTGATCGAGAACTACTCGTTTTACCTAACTTTAACCAAAAAAAGGTTTAGCCTTCGACTTGAAGCGGTATAAAAATAAAGTAATATCCAATAAGCAAAATAGAATATATACGGAAAATATCGTTCGCAGTCCGTCGACAGCGGAGAACCAGGGTGCAAATTCGCGATAAAACAATGTCACGTTTAAATTCTGGTGAGCTCTAATGCAGGCTTACACCAGTTCAACAGGCGCGTAAAGCTATGCAGCTTAATCTCAGCTCCTACGTACTGCTATTAAGTACCGATGCCGAGTACCACTCTAAACGAAAATTCACCGCTTATATATCCACAGTATCGATTGACCAGCTACAATAATATGCATAACTACCGAAAGAAAACAGCAACTCACAATTTCCGAGATTCACACATCCATCGAAGGTTAGAGAAAAGAGAGCATTCATAAACTTTTACGCACATGGATCGTTAGTGGACAAAAATTACGATCACATTCAAAAACATCGCCTACTCACGTGACGAGAGTAGTAAACCTGTCACAACTCATTTATTGGAAAATGAGAAAAAAAAAACATTTGATTTAAATCACTTTAATTGTCATGCCTGCAAAAGGTGTTAAATTTATGTTGCAAAATTTGTCCGTAAATGTGTCAGAAAATTTGCTGGAAAAAATATTTTTCTGAGATCAAGTTTAAAGATTATAATTTGGATAAATTTTAAATCTATATTTACATTCAACATTTGACTTTAGGTATTTTTACGTTTTAGTTGTGAGACATTTTTATAAACGAAAACTTTAAATCCCTCATGGAAATTAAAATTCTAAACCGAATTTCAAGGAATATTTCGACTACAATTAAAATTAAAATGAAAACACCTTAAAAGAGAACATCTACGAGGTTAAATTTAAAGGAAGGTTATGAGGGTGCAGAAATAATTTTATACTTATAGTCTTGAATTTTTGTACTTAAACTATTAATAAAAAAAATCTCTACTAATATTTGATAGTGTTTTCCTTCTGTCAATTAAAGAAAAGTTATGATTTGTAAAATTCTGTATGTATTTACCCTTCTTTTTCTTCTTTCAAATTATGCTTTTGTATTTTAAAGGTAAATAAACATTTTGAAAATTTACGGAGATATACGTTAAAAAATCAACAAAATCTTAACGCGCATTAAAACGTATTATTTGATTTTTTGTTAACTTTTTTGAAAGTTTCATGCTTTTACTTGTTGGGGTTCGTATCCATGAGTGAGGATGTGTAAATGTAGAGGAGAAGAAATAAACTGTAGAAAATTGCTCAGACAAAACATATATTAAATACCGTATATACTCGCGTATAAGTCGACTCGCGTATAAGTCGACCCCCTCACTTTTAAATGCAAATTCTGCAAAAAATCAAAAGCCCGTGTATAAGTCGGCCCCCTAAGTTTTTACTTCAATTTTTCATAAAGTCAAACCAAAGATTTTATTTTCTCCATATGGTAGGAGAGATTCGCCAATGCGAAAAAGTGGTGAGTAAACAAAAACAAATCAATGAAATATTTTTAATGATAAATTATTATTATTTTTATATTTTACTTATTATTTTATTATTCTTACACATAAAGAGCCAGAATTTTGGCAGTATTTGAAGTATTTTTTGTTATTTTAATTGACTCGCGTATAAGTCGACTCCCCAATTTGCTTGCTGAAAATTATCCGAAATTCCTTGACTTATACGCGAGTATATACGGTATAATCTAACTTGCGCCGCCAGAAGCCATGAGGGACGCCCGGCACGTCACAACCGTCGCTCCCATGTCCTAAGGGACATATATCGCACCAGTAGGTTTGTCTCCCTACGGCGCTGCGACCAGCCTAGGGCCGCTACCTGCGGACCCCAAGCCCTCTACCCGAGACTGCGATGACATAGGCTGTTGCGGTCGGCGGAGGATCCCATAGCTTAGAGGAGACCTCCACACAGACACTCGATGAACCGCGGAGAACACACAGCGACTTCGTCGCCGAAACCCCATACGGAGAGACGGTCCCTCAGTCATGTGCCAGGCTTCCCGACGGCCGTTGCTTTCCCATGGTGTCCGATCATCGAGCGCATAGAAGGGCGAACGACGTTCTTTTTTCGTGGGTGAGTATATACGGTATGGTATGTACAAAACAAAGGTAATTGCGGTATTCCTGCGTTATGGACGTAGGAGCAGCATTCTGCTATGAATGCATTAAAAATCAGCGAGTATAATCACTGTGGGGGTCTTTCTGGTGCGGGTGAGATACAACTTCTAAACGGCGTGAGTACAAGTCTCCATGCGGTTGCGAGTGGAATTCTGAAATGTTCAGTTGCGATTGAATGTCTGATGTCAGAGGTTGGGAATGGCCTTCTCTTAGCTTTCACTTTCATTTGGGTATCACAAATAAAGAGTTCATTAAGGGAAAAACTTTGGAAAGTCCAGCTATTGCGTGGGAGTCCAGTTATTGCACCTAATGCAGCTAATCCTGCAATCAGTTTGTTGCATGGGTGGAATGAAGATTGGATACAATGGCGTGAATACAAGTCTCCATTGGAGTGCGAGTGGAATTCTGAACTGTTTAGTTTCGATTGAATGTCTGATGTGAGAGGTTGGGAATAACCTTTTCTTAACTTTCACTTTCACTTGGGAATCACAAATAAAGTGTTAATTAAGGGAATAACTTTGGAAAGTCCAGCTATTGCGTGGGAGTCCAGTTATTGCACCTAATGCAGCTAATCCTGCAATCAGTTTGTTGCATGGGTGGAATGAAGATTGGATACAATGGCGTGAATACAAGTCTCCATGGGAGTGCGAGTGGAATTCTGAACTGTTTAGTTTCGATTGAATGTCTGATGTGAGAGGTTGGGAATAACCTTTTCTTAACTTTCACTTTCACTTGGGAATCACAAATAAAGTGTTAATTAAGGGAATAACTTTGGAAAGTCCAGCTATTTAGCGGGAAGTCCAGTTTTTGCACCTAATGCAGCTAATCCTGCAATCAGTTTGTTGCGTGGGTGGAATGAAGATTGGATACAATGGCGTGAATACAAGTCTCCGTGGGAGTGCGAGTGGAATTCTGAACTGTTCAGTTTCGATTGAATGTCTGATGTGAGAGGTTGGGAATAACCTTTTCTTAACATTCACTTTCACTTGGGAATCACAAATAAAGTGTTAATTAAGGGAAAAACTTTGGAAAGTCCAGCTATTTAGTGGGGAGTCCAGTTATTGCACCTAATGCAGCTAATCCCGCAATTAGTTTGTTGCGGGGGTGGAATGAAGATTGGATGTTCGTATTTAAGGATAATTGATACTTCCTTTATTTAATAGCTCAGTTAATGAGGTTATTTGTTCATTTCGAATATTATTTCTAAGATAAACAAACATCACTTATTTTTTTAATTAATCATGCCCTTATATTTTATAACTAAATAAACATAGTAGTTAGGAACGCTTTCTATTCTAGAATATTATATGTTTTTTTTAAAATTGTAATGCTTGACTGTAGTTTTAATATTAAAATAATTGCACAATCAGATATACTATTAAAAGAAACATCAAAGCATATTAAAGATTATATTTTAGAAAAAATAAAATATAATTTCTATATCTTCTTAAAGGGAAAACTTCAAATCGTCTCTTTAAAATAAAATTCAAAACCATTTCCAAAGAAAACCTCAATTACATTACAAGTAAGTGGCATATATGATGATCCACAAGAGTTTTTCTTTTATGCATCAACAGCTAGTATAAAAATTCCAATAAAATTACTTTGTAAAGAGAGCTCCATCGGGTTAGAGTGATGAGAGAAACCGAATAAAATGACAAGACAGAAATAAGATAAATATAAACAGTATTTATTTTCATCTGCCATAATACTTTGTAGGAATTATATTGCCCTTTTCAATATTTTTGTAAACATTTTATGTACGCTTGTGGATTTTAATATTTTTATAAAATGAAAAAATAAATTTCACAAATACATAAACATCCTCATGTTCGTATTATTTTCCTGCTGTTATTGATTAAAAACTTAGGATTTATACAATTCTATATGCATTTAATTTTTTCCGCGAAAGATGTTTCTTTTTTATTTAAAGAGAATTAAATATTTAGAAAATTCAAGGAAATATAAACTGAAAGCTACCAAAATCGTAGCATATGTTAAAAAAGATCATTTAATCATTGTCTGTTTCATAACCATTAAAGTTTCGTATACTGGCTTATTTTTAATTCAGTTATATTTGGAACATAAATAATCATATTCTGTAGAAATGCATTATACACTCACTATCAAACATTAACCCCTTGGAGGGCAAGCACGTGGTCTAAAAATGCTAAAATTTGCGATGTTGACACCAGTAATTAAAAAAAAATTACCTTCTCAATCTGTAAAAAATAATATTAAATATCTTTATTTAATAATATTGGTGGCAAAGTTATATATTAAAAAGTGGTATATATTATATACCGGTGCCCCTCAAGGGCTGAAAAGTTTCAGCTCATTTGGATAATGTTAACCCGTGCCTCATTTAGGTCAAAGTTTTGAAAAACCGCGATTTTTCGCAATAATTTTTAGTTTTTCCCTTCATAAAATAAATACAAAAGAACATAGAAACCTAATTCTGGTCTCATTTCATAAAAAATGTTTTTGCATTGAAGAACAAAACATCTTTTTTTTTTTTTTGTAAAAAATTATAGTTTTAAAAATATACAGCATTTTTTAGAACCAAACATGTTCCGAATTCTAAAAATTGAATTTTTATGAAAATGTGAAAAAACGATGTAACATTCCATTTGATCTGATTTTAGATTACGATTTCTTTTCTTTTTTTTTTTCTTCATTTTGTACTTAAAAAGGGGTTTAGTTTAAAAAGAAAATTCAAAATAAATGAGAAAAATCGAAATTTAAAATGAATGAATTATAAGAAATAAAGAGCAAAGTATTAAAATGAGAACATATAATGTTCAAATGCACTTCATTATTAAAGTTGCGTTATAAAAAACGAGTCATTATAAAAGAAATAAAATATTATCACTTACAATTATCACATTAAGGTGGTAAGGGCTTCGATAATGTGGCTTTTGAAGAATCTGGAAAAAAATTTCTGCATTCAGATACAATTTGTAACAAACTGCTTTTGTTCTTCGTCTTTCGTTAAACAGGAATTGAAGTCTTAGATTAATTTTATTCCCCTTTCAGCTGCGTCATTGACAACCTTAAAACCATTCACTTTTTTTTTTTTTCAAATAATGTTTATTTTCACACCATACATCGGGATCAGTATTTAAAAATTGCATATTAATCTCAAATCTCCTAAATGAATTTACAGTTTGAGATGAAAAAAAAATCGACTTCTTTATCCAATAAATATCCTACTTCATTGAAACCTATTGTTGCTCTTACATCCTTATCTCATCATAATCATTTTCTTCTTCAAATGACATTAATTTTTCAGCCATACTTATTTTGACAGTTTTTTCCAAAGTATCATCGAAAAATGAAAATGCAACTTGCTCCAAGTTAAGATACCAAAGATGTTTTATCATTTTAGAAAGCGCTTGGTCTGCAACCTCTTTATCAATTTTTCTGTAGTCAACAAATGATTTTAATAATTATAGGTCTTGATTGGGAGCCAAAGCTGGAGGAGGAGCATTGAACCACGCTTTTACATATATACTGATTATAAACAAACAAATGTCTCTAATATCTTCTTCTTCTAAATATGTTAATAGTAATTTATCTCTGAAAAGATATATTTTGAGAGAATAAATGGCCTTAGCCATCCATCTGGCTTGAAGAATAGAGCCAGGTACTCTGAAAAAATGTCTTTTGGTGGAAGACGTCCTATAAAAATTTTAAAAAGTTGGATAAATTCTTTATAGTCATCCTTGGGGTGTCTATGTTTTAAATGCTCGATAAGAAAACTTGAAATTTCATCTGACTTAAGTATTTTATATCTGATATTTTCATATTCAATAGCAGTTTTGTATTTAGTCTTGTGCAGCTTAGACCACCCAGTCTGAAATTTTTTTTAATATATGGGTGTGGGGCAGTGGTTGTGCTCACTTTACAATCAAAAATTGCTCTGAGAATAATTTCTAGAATATAGTGGCGACATGATAAATAGAGAAGAGTTTGTTCTAATAATTGCTGTATTTAGGCTACCTGTGTTTACTGCAGTGGTATCAAAACACATTGCCTAGATTTTACCAACTGCCCCCACCCCCCCATTCTTCAATTGCTGAAAATACAGATTTTGCCTAGGTTATTCCCACACTATTTTCAAGCTGAGGAACACCTATCAACTTTTCTTCACCCCCACAGCTAATTAATACCGCTACCCTCTCTACATTTTCTTTATTCAAAATATATGTAAGTAGTTTTCCATCCCAGTGAACAACAGCTCCCTCTAAATCGGAATTTTTAAATCTGTTTTTTATGAGCTCAGTTCTTTGTTTTCGAAATTGTTGTCTTCGGAGTCTTATTGCACCTCTACTTAAAATTAAAGTAATTGGATTATGACCGTATGAATGCTTCTGCCGTAGTTGAAATTATTTTAACTGCGTCTCTATCAGATGTGCTACACCTATCTAACAGTAAAGACATTTTTTCAGTATTAATCTCTTCGGTTCCTCGTGACACGTGAGTACTTCCTTTTCTTCCAATCATAGTAAAAAGGTATTTACAATATTACAGTGACATTTGACAACTGCTGGTTGTCGGAAAGTTTCGTCGATGATAAAAAAGACTTCTTAAAGATAGAAAGAAACAAATATTCCTTTTTATTAAAAATAGAGTTTCAGAAGTTCGTGTTAAATGAACTTTAACTGCAATACAAATTCAGGAGCTTCTTCTTTCGAGGCGCAAAACTAGATACCTAATAATTAACTATAATTCATGAAATTTTTTTTAAGTTACAATCTTATTTTGTCTTTTAATATAAAAAAACACAAAAAAGTGGTCAGAAGTAATTACAATTATTCTGCTGTCATTTTCCATTTATTTTTCAAAAATGCAGATTTGAGGATATAGTTCACGACTTGACCTAAAAATTGCTAAATGTCATTAAATATAAGTTTTGTTGAGAATAAAAGTTCAAGGCAACAACTTTTTTTATCAAATAAGACAAGAATCAGTGTTTTAGGACAAATGGTTTTCTCTTAATAAAGAAAAAACTGCAATTTTTCACCAAAAATCACAATTTTTCAATAATTCAACCTCGATGAGGCACGGGTTAATATTATTCAATTGAGCTGAAACTTTAACAATATCGTTTTCTAAGTAATTGGCAAATTTTAGGAGGGTCCCCCGAAAGATAAGATGAAAAAAAATTTCCCCATGTAACTTGTGACCACCCTACTGTTCACATTGAGACCGCTACGCGGTCCCAGGTCGCTTCGCTCGCTCGCCCCTTTTTATTTTTGCTGTAATTCTAGCCGGAATAAGTACTATCATAAATAATTTGAACAAATGAAATTGATAATTTTTTTATGTAAAAAAGTAATTGCAAACTCCGTTGAAAACAACTAAAAATGATTTAGTTGGAGATACTAATGGCCATATAAATCATTTAAGTACTATGAAAAAAGGATTTGGAAACATAATTTGTTTAAAACTTATTGCACCTATGATATTGTACAGAACGGCTTAAATTCATTAAAAAGAAAAAAAAAAAACAAAAAAAAAAAAAGAAAAAAAAAAAAACACTACGTGATAGGAAGATAGTTTATCATCAATGATTGTTTAAATTTCATTCGACATTTTACTATTCTAATTGATTATAGATTTCTGCAAAAGAAATTATTTTTACTTCAGTAAGAAGCAACAGATGGCAGCAGGTGCAATCTAGACAGTTGGTATTTTTCTATCTCCGATTTTTCATGTGAGTGAAATTCGTAAATAAATTCTAAATAAGAGTTGAGAATTCATAAACAATTGAAATTAACAATATTACTCATAATTAAAATGAAGAATCATCTCAGACGCTTTTGATTACTTACATGTTATTTTATTTTTAATATTTGCTAGTTTGATTTTCACTGTTCTGACACTGACCGCCATATTGGAGGCGGAGCTGATCTATCTAACACAATCTAGTCTGTTTATTGGTCTGAACTCTGTAAACTACGGTTGTTGCCAACGATAAGCTACAAATTCAGCCTTATTTCCGCGCCACGTAAGAATAAGTACCGCATAAGTAATTTATATAGTAAAAGCGAAAATCATGTGACTGAGAAAATAAATACGGGCTAACCACTTCTTTTTCATATGCCGAACGGCCATTTTTATTCAAAATTATTTTTTCGAATAAAATTGTATAAAAGTATTATTTTTAGAAAGATCTTTTATTTTTATTTTTATTTTTATTTTTTATTTTTATTTATTTATTTATTTATTTATTTTGCTTGAGAGATGAGTTACATTAAAAAATGTATAGATTCTAAGAAAACTTCAGTGGAAATTAGATTAACAGAATATCTCAATCCATTGAAGTAAACAAGCACAGGAGATTCGTTCTTCGTGAGTCAGAGAAATAGTAAACCATGGAGTTAATCATTCGCAAAGCAAGATCTACACGGTGATTTTCGCAGCGCTGTCTGGTGTCCACAAATAAATTCGCATCTGTAAACGGGGCATATGCAATAAGAAAAAAAATGTATGTTCATTTCGCTCATAACAGACGATATTATTCATTTCACTGAAATAATAACGATGATTTTTTTACATTTTAAAACTAGTTATACTAAAAACGCACCTCATTTTTCACGTTTAACGGACAACTTCCAACTTGTTTAATATATAAAAGAACGTTTTGTTATTTTTTTTTTCATTTTTAAATTTTCGCAGTATTTACACATTATTGCTTCACGGTTTCATAAATTTAAATACAAACTTTAGCCAAAATATTAATAATCATAACGAAAAATTGCCAAATAGACAAAAATCCTTTCTGTTGTATGATGACAGGAAAACGTATGCATCGATCACAAAAATAAATATTTGGAAAAAATAAAACACGATAGATAATAGGCCAATGATTCAATTTATGACAAGAAAACACAAATTGTTTAACATTTGGAGATTTACTGTGCGTCTAACAGGATTTCATTTCCATTAACTGAAAACGTTGTTCAAATGTTTTAAAGATTACATGTTAGATGAATTTGTATTTTTGGATATATTTGATTTTTGATTTTTGACATTTTAAGATATAGTTTTAATGCCTTTATAGGGGCAAAAATTTAAATCTTTCATCTAAAAAAACAACGGAAAGCGGATTTCCTATCGAATTTACATGTCAGTGGCGCAGGTGGTATTCGAATAATTCTTCTTTCCTACATAGACATCTGCAATAAAAATTCAAATAAAACCACCTTCAAAGGGAACATCTATCAGGTTAAAGTTAAAGGAATGATATGACAGTGCAGAAATAATTTTATGCTTAGAAAAATTTGGTAAATACAATGTTATGTTTGTATTTTACTATGCATAAAGCTTAGTAAATAACATTTTTAAGTTTTCAATATTTCTTTGTTTTTTATATACGCTTGAAGAATTCCATATTTTAATAAGAATAAAATCAGGCTCTACGAATATTTGTAAATTCTCATTTTCGCAGAATCACTCTTCTGTCATTTAATACAAAGTTACAATTTGTAAAATACATTTTTTTTTCATTACAAGAAAAAGTCTACATTTTACAGATAAATTAACATTTTGAAAATGGAAGAGTATATAAATTGAAAATAAATATAAACTTTGACGCCTGTTAAAGATGACTATTTATTTAATATTTGTTTTATTAAAGTTTTATATACATACATACATACATACATATATATATATATATAATACACTGCAGTTTTGTTTTAAAGGTAGAACTACAGTGCGTAGGAATGCATTCCATTCTGCAGTGTTGTATTTTATGCATTTAAGTTAAGATTACAATTTTAATATTAAAACAATTACATGTTTGTATGTTGTAGAAACTGTATAGTTTTTTTTTTTTTTTTTTTAATATTAGGTGAAAATAAAAATTTCAATGTGAAATAAATAATAATAGTATTATTATATATATTAAAATATAATATTACTATTATATATATATATATATATATATATATATACAGTCAAACCCCGATTTAGTGCCATCTCGAAATAGCGCCAATTCCGTTTAACCGCCAATTCCGTTTATCCGCCAATTGCGTCTATGAACAAATCTGCCAAATAGGAATTTCAATGTAATGTATCCGTTAAAGCGCCAACTCGATATACCGCCAAAAAAATGTCTAGAAATTACTGTATTTTCTTTGCATATCTTTCTTTTTTAAATTTTTTGTTAGAATTTCAAAGGACACTTCCTTTTCATGTGTCTAGATGTTTTCAAGCTCAATTCAAACTTTATTGAATAGCAAAGAATTTATATTGTTCTCAACACCTGCCAAAATGCACCTGCTACCCATTCTACTTGTCATTGGGAGAAGAAAAATAACGCGCACTGAGTGCCGAGCAAGTAAAACTTCTGATTCAGACTGGCAAGTCACGTGATCCGATCCGCTTCTGGAGCGGGGAGAAAACAAGGCATGGCACGCCATTGGCTGAAAGGGTCTCTCCTCTCTCAGGTGAGAACAATGTAAAAAATAACTTCTCCCTGTACTTTATGTCGATTTTATAGAAAGAAAACGGTGTGCAGTGCAAAATCTCTCATTCAAAATTTTGGTCGGACGTTGATTGAAACATCGAAGAATTCACCAGCTAAATCTGTAAAATATCATTCTGTCTCTTTATTTTAACTCATTATGGCGAAAAGAGCAGTTTTATCAATTTCAGAAAAGCGGGAAATTTGTGAATATAAAGAAAGAAATGTGAATGTATCGCAGCAACACATCTCCAATCATTTTTCTACACTCTGGAAAAAGCCTGTTAGCAGGCGCTGCATCGGAGACATTTTGATGAATACAGAAAAATAGATTAACACCAACGAACTGCAATCATCTGTAAAAAGACTGAAAACAGCGAAACATGAAGACTTAGAGGATGCCCTTTGCACATGGATACAACAAATGAGTTCTAAAAATGCCACTATCAACGGAGATGTCATCAGAGAGCAGGCAAAAGTTCTTGGCCAGCAAATGAATATTACAGATTTCGAATACAGTAGTGGCTGGTTGAACAGATTTAAAAAGCGACGAGGATTCTCTCAGTA
This sequence comes from Maratus michaelseni, assembly GCA_963931845.1. Lineage (NCBI taxonomy): Eukaryota > Metazoa > Arthropoda > Arachnida > Araneae > Salticidae > Maratus > Maratus michaelseni. The sequence continues at coordinate 204,801,729 of OZ007595.1, forward strand.
CATACGAAGTGGTGAAACTGCAGGTGTTGATGAAGATATTGTGTCAAATGGTCGCAAAAAACTGAGTGCGCTGATTTTAGAATATAAACAAGAGGACGTTTACAATATGGATGAAAGTGGCCTTTTTTACCGCTTGCAGCCAGATAAAACAATTTCGTGTGGGCCTGCTAAAGGATTAAAAAAAAAAGATCGTGTGTCTCTTGTGTTCTGTACGAATAGTGATGGATCTGATAAAAGAACTATGACAGTGATTGGAAAATCAGCTAAGCCACGATGTTTTAAAAATTTTAATCCTGCTCTTTATGTAGATTATGAGAATAATAACAAAGCGTGGATGACTTCAGCATTATTTCAAAAAATGGTTAGCGAATTTCAACATAGAAATGAAAAGAAGCAAACGCCATATTTTATTGATTTTGGATAATGCCCCTTGTCACAAAGCATATCAAATGAGTAATATCCGCATTGAATTTTTACCTCCTGGCTGTACTGGATTTTTCCAACCTTTGGATGCTGGTATAATAAACTCATTCAAAGCTCATTATCGAAAGTATCACGTCCGCCATATCATTGAAACAAGAACGAAACATCATGCGTCAAGCATAGATTATATAGCACTTTCCAACGCTTCCAAAATAATTTTACAAATCATACCGTTTAATAAGCTAAAAGCTAACATCTAAGTAAACAATTTAGAAAACGCATAACATATTTAAAAACATAATTTCAGGAATTTCCAACATATACAATATTCGGAAAAATATCCGAATACTTTTATTCAGCCCTGTATAGGATCTATAGATTTGTATATATACTACATAGGATGATAATTTTAGTTCAGTTAGGAAACGCGTAGCACAGTTTAAAATTCTCCGTCTGGAGTTTGTCAATAAACAGAAATGTGTTCGCGAACTTTTGTGCTGCCCTGTATAGGATCTACAGAATTTATACACACCACGTAATAGACAAAAAGCAAGTTAAAATTAAAATCGCGTTCAATAACTTAAAACGCACTTCCAGGAATTATTGTTAACAGACAGTAGAGAATTCTTTTGCGTGTCCCTGTAAATGAACGATGACTGCTATACACACAATATTCCGTAGTAAGTCTCTTGTAATGCACCTTAGTGATCTATATAAATTTCAATGCGTTTAAAATAGTGAAACATTATTTAAATAAACCGCAGACGATTTTTCTCCATAGACATAATGTAACGGAATTATTTTTACTGTCCCTGTAAAGTAACTATAAGTGCTATGCACACCCTGTTCCATATTAAGCTTATTCTAATGCACCTTAGTAATATATATAAATTACAATGCGTTTAAAATAGTGAAACATTATTTAAATAAACCGCAAATGATTTTTCCCCATAGACCGCAATGTAACGGAATTCTTTTGAGTATCCCTGTAAAAAACTATAAGTGCTACACACTTCCGTTGAAATAGGGAACATGCTATAGATAACGACAATAACATATAAAAATTGCAGAGCAATACGAGCATATTTACGGGAGTTAGAGCACGGACAGACGGCCAGACGGCAGACGGCAGACGGCCAGACAAACCGAAGTCATAAGCACTTTTCAACTAGGTTGGAAAGTGCTAAAAATCAGTAAAGATGATTTTTCTCCAATCCTTTTACATGATGCTATTCGCATGATAAAAAAAGCATGGGATGAAATTTCATCAGAAACTATTGTTAACTGCTGGAAACATACTGGATTGATTAAACCTGAAGGATCTACTAAAAAACAAAACAGTACAGCACTTCAGGAACTACAAGACGAAATACACAAATTATCAGAAATTGAGCATCCTCTATCGGCAATTGAGTACATCAATATAGACAAAAGTGTTTCAACATTTGAAGATTTGACAATCGAAGAAATTGTTGCCAATCAAAATGAAAATGAAAATTCATCTGACAGCGAAGCTGAAGAAGCTGAAACGCCGCATGTTACATCTGATGAAGTTAAAAATTGCATTGGGAAAATAAGAATTTTCTTAGAAAAACATGCAACTGATAAAAAAATGATGAACAATCTTTTAGTTGTAGAAAAAGATATTGAAAAAATCAATATTGAAAGGAAAACTCAAACTAGCATATTAAAATATTTTCCAGTAAAAGATAATTAAAGTAAAATAATTCAGTGTGATATTTAATGTATGTGTGTGTCTGTTATGTGTATAATTATCTACTTTATCTAAAATTGACTATATAAAGAGGTAAGTGCATGTTAATTTCATACATTAATTGGATAATTTTGAATCATGTAGCATTAATTATATTATGTACAGAGTTGCCAAGTCTCCGGATTTTTGAACACCAGTAATTTTTTAGAGAGAATGTTGTTCTGTTAAATCGCAAAATGCTCCGATTAAAGAAAACAACATTTTCTGTAATAAATTACCGGTATCCAAAAAGCCGGAGACTTGGCAGGTCTGTATGTATATTAATTATATTATATTAATTTATACTATTATAATATACTATATACCATTGGATAATTTAATAAAAAGGCATTACTGATATTTATTTTTATAATAATAATAATATTAGTATAATAGTATGAAAATTAATTTTTATTGTATTTTAATTCGATATACCGCCAAACTCGTTATAGCGCCAAAAATTTCTTGAACGGATAATGGCGGTATAACGAGGTTTGACTGTATATATATATATATATTGAAAACAATATATGTTATTAAATTATATGAAACTTTATAAACCTTAAAAATAATATGCTTTTAAGAGGGAAAAGCACTGTTACATTGTATGACATGAAACTACAAATTATTTGAAAAATTCAGATTTAATACTTTTCTCAAAGTATATCAATACCATGAAGAGAAAACGTTTTTCTGAGGTATTTAATAAATATTAAACTTTAAATAAATTTTTAATATTCATTTATTTAACCATTTTATTTAACATTTGAAGTTTTTAAAATTTACTTTTAAGGTATTGTTACACACACACAAAAAATATATATAACCCTGAAATGAAATAAAATTGAAGAACGAATTTAAAATAAATCCCAATTCCATTACATGTAAGTGATGTTCAAGTAATTCTTCTTTCCCACATCGGAAGCTACAGCTACAATAAAAATTTCAATTAAACCACCTTCTAAGAAACATTCATCTAGTTGGAGGAATTATATGACAGTGGGATAATAATTTTATGTTTACAAAAGTAATAACAAACATTTGATTCTTATTTTATAATAATGATTGATTATATTAGTAATCTGACGATATGAATGTATTTTCTTAAGGTTTTGTATCTGCTCTTTTACAAAAATTCATGTGCCTGTAAATCGTAATATTTTAATAAAGTTTTGTAAAACTTTTAAATTTAAATTAACATTTTGGGGATTCAAAGAAAATCATGCAATTTGTTAAACTCTGTTATTTGTTTTATTACCATCAAGGGTTCATATTACTTTCTTCTATCTATAATAGAAGAAAGTATTGTAATCGAAATTTTTTTCGACTTGCGGTTTTCGACGGATTTACACGTTTTAGGGGTCAGAGATTCCGAAAAACACGTTTTCACAAAATGTCTGTCTGTCCGTCTGTCCGTCCTCATTGTATCATCGAAAACTGTATGAAGTTATGCTTCAAATTGAACCTAATTTTTATTCTATGTTTTTGGCTATGGCAAGCAGATTCTATCAGAATTTGGGGATATTTCGACGAAAGGGGGCGCTGTGATCGATATTTTTGTTCCATTTTAACTATTGTACCATCGAAAAGTGTATGAAGTTATGCTTCAAATTAAACCTAATTTTTTTTCTATATTTTTGGCTATGGCAAGCAGATTCTATCAGAATTTGGGGATATTTTGACGAAGGGGGGCGCTGTGATCGATATTTTTGTTCCCTTTTCACTATTATACCATCGAAAAGTGTATGATGTTATGCAGATAATTGAACCAATTTTTTTTTCTATGTTTTTGACCATAGCCTGCAGGTTCAGGTTGATTTCGGGGATATTTCGACGAAAGGGGGCGCTGCCATCGCGATTTTTGTTCGATTTTCACTATTGTATCATCGTAAAGTGTATGATTTTATGCAGATAATTAAACCAAAATTTTTTAATATGTTTTTGGCTGTAGCTAGCAGGTCCTACTAGAATGTGGGGATATTCCGCCGGAAGGGGGCGCTGTGATAGCCATTTAAAAATTTCAAATTCAAAAAGATGTATAAACAAATTAGAAATCCTAAAAGTTTTTACCGTTAAATGTTCGGCCTTGATCCGGATAATCCGGAACAGTTTTTGTTTTGTCTCTATATTAAACAAGAACGAAAAATCATGCGTCAAGCATAGATTATGTAGCACTTTCCAACGCTTCCAAAATAATTTTACAAAACATACCGTTTAATAAGCTAAACAATAACATCTAAGTAAACAATTTGGAAAACGCATAACATATTTAAAAACATAATTTCAGGAATTTCCAACAGATACAATATTCGGAAAAATATCCGAATACTTTTATTCAGCCCTGTATATGATCTATAGATTTGTATATGCTAGGATGCTAAATTTTAGTTTAGTTAGGAAACGCGTAGCACAGTTTAAAATTATCTTTCTGGAGTTTCTGTCAATAAACGGAAATGTGTTCGCGAACTTTTGTGCTGCCCTGTATAGGATCTACAGAATTTATACACACAACGTAATAGACAAAAAGCGAGTTAAAATTAAAATCGCATTCAGTAACTTAAAACGCACTTCCAGGAATTAGTGTTAACAGACAGTAGAGAATTCTTTTGTGTGTCCCTGTAAATGAACGATGACTGCTATACACACACTATTCTGTAGTAAGCCTCTTGTAATGCACCTTAGATATATATATATAAATTTCAATGCGTTTAAAATAGTGAAACATTATTTAAATAAACCGCAGACGATTTTTCTCCATAGACGTCATGTAACGGAATTCTTTTGACTGTCCCTGTAAAGTAACTATAAGTGATGCACACCCTATTACATATTAAGCTTCTTCTAATGCACCTTAGTGATATATATAAATTTCAATGCGTTTAAAATACTGAAACATTATTTAAATAAACCGCAAATGATTTTTCCCCATAGACCGCAATGTAACGGAATTCTTTTGAGTGTCCCTGTAATAAAACTATAAGTGCTACACACTTCCGTTGAAATAGGGAACATGCTATAGATAACGACAATAACATATAAAAATTGCAGAGCAATCCGAGCATATTTACGGGAGTTAGAGCACGGACAGACGGCAGACGGCAGACGGCCAGACGGCAGACGGCCATACGGCCAGACGGCAGACGGCCATACGGCCAGACAAACCGAAGTCATAAGCACTTTTCAACTAGGTTGGAAAGTGCTAAAAATGGCGGAGATATAGCGGTTTGAAATTTTAGGGTGGTTGACATTTTCAAACAAGACAGAAGAATTCATCCATAAACGGGTTTAATTTATGAGTTTTAGTTAACAGGGTTTCAGCAAATTTTCTTTCATTGTTGTAACCATTGTTCCTATTCTTAAATGCTTAACACTATATATTTATATTCGCCAGCGTCAAATTCTAGCCAAGCTTAGCGCCAATTGACGAAATATCGCCAAATTTGGCGACAAAATAGGTTGCCACAAATGAAGCCAACTTGGCTATAGAAGACTAACTTGGCGATGATCTCATTCAAATTCAATGTTGACGAGAACTGGGAATGAATCTTCTTTAATTGGGTTCCACGCATTTTAGCTTCGTGTTTTTATTAAAATTAGCTAAAATCGTAAAACCAACGAATAGGGATGCTATCTGTTCCGGTCGGTACAGGCCAAAAGAAATTTCGTAGTTTAGTATACATCAGTTGATTGCATCCCGGTAACCCGATGATTCGCAAGCAGCTGACGCACAACATAATGACGAAAAATATTGATTTTATTGGCGATGTGAGGACGAAATTAGAAGTATTAACATGATTGAGATAGAAGAAAGTTTTGGGATTGGCACATCCGGCTCGTTTTCTCTTATATTTGATTTTACAATACAATTATTATTTGAAAGTAAATAATCATACTTTGTAGAAACATATTCTACTCTTGAATTTTCTTCATTTATTTTATGATTACATTTTTATAATAAAATAGTTGCATATATAACCGCTATTACTTTATATCTCTGTATAGTGATATTAATTTTATATCTCTTAGAAATTATATCTCTTAGAAATACTATTTCATGTGTATTTCCTTATTTTTCCTATTATTAACCTTAAACAAATAGATATAAACAATATATTTTATGTATAATATTTGATTTTAAAGTCTTCAGAATTTAGTTTTGAGACATTTTCAAACAGTAAATTTTTGAATCTTTCACAATAAATATCATTCAAGAAGCAAATTTCAAAGAAACTTCCGGTCCCATTAAATGTCAGTGGCGCAGATGATATTGGAATAATTTCACTTTTCTACATCGACAGCTAAAGCTATAATCAAAATTCCAATAAAACCACTTTGTACGGATAGATCCTTTAGGTTAACGTAATGATAAGACAGTGAAGAAAAAAAAATGGCAAATACAAAAAAATATCTTTGTTACTAGCCATAATAAGTAAGCATGATTTTCAAGTTTTCAATATTTATTTATATTTTATATACACTTGAGGATTTTTATGTTGAAAAAAAAATGTAATTCTACGAATATTTGAAAATCCTTACGTTAGCAGCATTTTTCTTCTGACATTTACCACGAAGTTGAGATTTGTTGAATTCCCAATACATTTAAAATCGTTTTCTGATTTTATTCAAAGAATGCTTTTGTATATCTTATAAAGAATAAACATTTTGAATATTTAAGGAGATATAAACTGAAAATAAACAAACGCTTAACGTCCTTTAAAGATTATTATTCAGTTGTTATTTGGTTTATTATAATATTATATATATATATATATTAAAATCATGCGGTTATGTTTTTCTCATAAGTAATCAAATTTATTTATAATCCTCCTATTCTGACATGTTACTTATGTGTGTCTACTTTAGCATTAAAATAATTGTACAATTAAAGGGGTCGGGGCAAGTGAGTGCCAAGCCACATTTTTGAATTTCTGAGATATTTCAATTTGAAAATTTTGATCAAATACTTAAATCAAGATGTATAACCTAAAGTTTTTTCGCCAATGTCTTAGTAATATTTGAGATATTCTCAGTAACAATATGGCATTACTTTAATGATATTACCATTATGTTTTATGTTAATTAGCTACCTTCATTGGGGGCATAAACATCTGGGGCAAAACAAAACCTGTCACAGATGCTGCCACCAAGTGACATTAGAAACAAATTATATGTAGGATATTATAATTTACAATATTAAGCAGTATTAAATTTATTTCACCAAAAATGTGGCTTGGCACTTTCTTGCCCCGACCCCCTCAATTATAGTTACATTGACATTATACACTTCATATATCTTTCCTCTCTTTAACAAATCTACTATAAACTACTTATTTCTGTGTGTCTGTGTTTTCAGCATACCTATAATAATATGTGTATTATTAACAAATTATTACATTTTGCGAAAGTAGGATTATTAACAAATCACTGTCTTATATTAAATTTATGATTGTATTTTGTAACGAAGAGATAAAAAATACATAAATATATAAATCGTTTTATGTTTCATACATAATCATAAAATAAAGATGTGCAAAGAATCTGGCAAAGTAGTTTATTTGTAATTAGCCTCAATGTTTAATTTTTAAAGTATATATTTTTTGGAACTGGACGAATGGTGTTTTATAGAATTTTTAATTGCATTTAATCATTTTTAAAGCTTTTAAAGAAGTAATTATTTCGGAAAAAATATTATTGTTTAGAAAGTATTTTGTAAAAATATTTCAACTACTATTTATTAATGTAAAATAAAATGATTTTTCAGTGTAGTTAGAATTTTTTTAAATGAAAAAAGTATGTTTTCTTAAGATGTTTTCTTGGGATTTCATATATTTAGACTAAAAGTTAAAAAGGACACCACATCTGAATAATTTATATTATAGATTTCATTAAAGTATTACATCTTATTTAGCATTCTGTTACTAAAATGATATTGAGTGTTTAACTTAACATTTAGTTTTTAAACTGTAACTTTAATAATTAAACTTTTGACTGCAACTTACGAAATATAACCTTTAGTCTTAAAATATAATTTTCACATCTGTGTTTATCATGTCACGAATGTCAACAACTTTAATTATCAAACCCCGAAGCATTCATTGAGCTATATTGTCTTATACCTCTTTTACTTCATTTATCAAATTGCAGAAACGATATTTGAATTCTTGCAGTTTCTGGAGAAATTAACTTAATGTTATAAGGATAGCATTGATTTCGAATGGTATAAAATTGCAATCTTAAAAAAGAAAAATCCTATCATAGAAACGTAAGTATTTAGGATGTGAAAAACTAAGTAAAAGTCAGCATCAAAGTAATATTCTTAATAATATAATCTTTATAATTTTGGAAACTAAATATTTATTTCGTAAATACTTTGCATGGGAAGGATAACCAGACTATAAATTATTAGAACCATGATGCTTTGAAATTTTGTATTATATAATATTTTCTACGCAATATATTGCATTTAATATTCCAACAAATTAAAAGAGGTTGTATAACATTATATTTTTAATTTTTCAAACTATAAACTTTTAAATTGTAACTTTGAAAATATAAATTTTAAAATACAACTTCTAGTGTCTAGTCTTTAAAACTATAACTTAGGAATTTCTAATTATGATACGTAAAAAGCTTTATAATTTTGGAAACTGGATATCTCTTTCGTAAATATTTTACACCGTGTTTAGGATAATCAGACTATAAATTACCAGAACCATTATGTGTTATTTTTTGTATTATATAATATTTTACAAACAATAAATTTCATTTACAAATCAAGCAAAAAAATATTTGTTTTATGTCCTCATATTTTTAATTTTTTAAACTCGGGTGATTGCGCTGTGGTATCGTTGACGCATATATATATATAATTAAACGTATCATAACGTAGTACACGAAATTTTTTTATTCCAAAACAATAATTGTAAAAATATGACATGATTTTGAAATTTTAGATGAATATTTACAAGACATGTTCTTACCCTCTCAGGAACACCATAAGACCAGGTCCAAGTCACTAGCAATCAAAATCCAGACTGCCCATCCTGGTGAAATAAACTCCTTCGCCTCCTCACTACATAATCTCTTGGTCTTCTTTGATTGACGCACCCTTCTTTTCTCCCAATACTATTTTCAGAGTACATCGAAATTCATTTCTTTGGACTTGCTGTTCATACAAATAACTTCCTGATACATTTTAAACTACTTCAAATGATCTTGTTATAGATGAAATCCACACACATTTGACATGGCTATTCAAGGTATGAAAGATTTTCATTTTTACTTCAAATGAAATAATAATTTCCTTTCTTCTGGATAATCCTCTTTCAATAGGTGTAAATCAAGAAACTATTCACATTATTCTGGAATTATTTTAATCCCATTAGAAATAATCAAGTTGATGGCCACCTAAGCCATCACAGCTCCAATAATTGACCATTTAGTGTTAATTTCTTCAAGCACATTTTTCTGCAGTTTCCCCTATATACTAATTACAGTATGGAAATTCATATTCCGGAAACATTTTCTCCTTTTCTTTTCTAAAATTTAAATTATTTACTCTATTGCTTAGAAATTGAGATTCCACCAGTAACTGACCACTTCTTTTTCGGTGTAAAAATCAAAATATGAATTATCGTGATACAAAAGCCAGAAAACATTTTAAAACACAATAGGGTGAACCAACTAGTAATTAACCACATGCCAGTAATTGGCCAACGACACATGTAAGTGTTAAAAACGAGAATGATTCATTGTGCAGATATAGCACTTTTGATTGGTGAAAAAAAATCTAACATCCAATGAAATATATAGGAAAAAATTACTTTAACTATCCATATTCTAATTGGGTGGGAAAACACAGTGAAAATGCAGCTTTTAACAATATCAAAAGTAAATACTTTCTTTAATAGCATTGTTTTTTTGTGAGTTGTTTTATTAATCTTGTAGCATCAAGTTGAATTTATTTCTACTAGTGCATCAAGTGATGTATGTAATCAATTTTTGATCGTTTTAAGTTGAATATGATATATTTATTGTTAGACTGATAAATTAAATGGGGTCAATGGTCAACTACTAAATGTGGCGGTATTGAAATAATTCAGTAGTTGACCAAAAGGATCAACTACTGACTTTTTGACTATTTACATCTTTTTTTTATACCTAAAGTAAATGCATTGATTTTTATAAAGAAAGCAAAATTTACCTATTTTTAATTAGATAAATGAGGTCTTTCAGTGGGTGACCAGAATGGCTAGTAACTAAATGCACTTGGCCAATTACTGACCAAGCAAATTCAATTATCAATCACATGTATAATGCCTAGTATTTTTAGATTATTTTTAAGCATCAAGCAGTATTAATTTTAAGCAATAATATAGGTACATTGTGGTGAAAGAAAACAAATTAAGAAAGTAAATTATCCATGTAAAATTAAATAAGCAATTTATTTTTCTTCCATGTTTAAATTCACAGAAATAGAACACAACTACCTCCTACAATGGTAACATCTATGGGGAAAATAAAGCATTTTTCAAATACATCAAAGGTGACATTAGACCTGTAATTATAGAAATAAAGGAAAAATATGCTAAAATTAGATAAACTGCCAGGAAATACAACATTCTTCATTCAACTTTGTTGAATAAATTGAAAGGAAGAACACCTGAAGTGAGAAAAATGAAGATTTCAAAAATCTTAACTGCTGCAGAAGAACGACTTTTATGTAATTGGGGACTGCCAAATCACAAAAGAGATTTCCTCTTAATAATCGCAGGCTTGTTGAAAGAGTGCAAGAAATCATGTTTGCTGATGGTGGCTGTAATACATTTTCTGAAAATAAGTCTGGTGACACCTGGTTTAAATCTTTCTTTAAGCACCATCCGAAGATTGCACAAAAACATGCTGAAAGCATTGATTCAGGTCTCTAGTGAAAGAATCATCGATATGAAAATGGCACAATTATTTATACAGTTATTTAAAATCTGAAAATGCCTTGGACATTTTGAATGATCCGCAAATAATTTTCAACGCAGACGAGTCAGGTTTTTTAATATATCCACGGTCGGGCTTAATGCTGGCACATAAAGGTATGGGCAATATTTATGCTATCAATATGGGACCAGAAAAGTTTATCACAGTACTGATAACCATTAATGTTGATGGTAAATTATACCCACCCATGATTGTATTATACTGTATCAAAAGTATTTTTGTTTTTTAAATGCTTTTATACCAAATTATGTAGTTGGTACTTTCGTACCCCTATTGTTGAACATGCAATTTTATTTAAGAGGATGTATGTCCCTCTATATTCTATAATCGTACAGACTTCTTAATTTCATTTTTAGTCACAAAAAGGATTATTCAAATCTTAAGATTTTATGCTATATACATAAAAGTGGTGTCCAGGTATAGTAAAGTAGCCATGCGCTACACAATGAAACCGCCTACAGGGCCACCTGGTGGAATGCTGCGGAGTTAGCATTTCTATCTCGTAAACGGAAAGAGATAGAGAAAAAAAGTGATTTACAAAGTTGTAGAGTATCATCGATTTAGTACGAAAAGACCCATTGTGGACATTAATGCGAAGAATAGAACGGTTAAAATGCGCATTTGTTTTTTTGTGATTTCCTACACTGTGACGTGACAAAACTATCTTAGACAGAAAGAAACAACCAGCTTTGAAACAGCAGGTCTGTGCGACTCCTCCACAAACATTGCTGGACATTAAACAACGCTATTACGGACGCTTGTGCCACCGTGTCACCATCTATGCTCAAACGTGTGCAACGTGAAATTTAAACAAGCATCCAAATATGCATTGCAGCTGACGGTGAGAAGTTTGAAAATCTAAAATAAAGGTATATTATTATAACTAGTTGCTTTTTTCTTTCTAAGATCGTTTTGTCACGTCACAGTGTAGGAAATCCCGAAAAGACAAATGCATGTTTTAACCTTTCTATTCTTCGCATTAATGTCCACAATGAATCTTTTCGTACTAAATTGATGATGCTCTACAACTTTGTAAATCACTTTTTTTCTCTATCTTGTTCCGTTTTCGTGGTAGGAATGCTAACACCGCAACAGTTCACCATGTGGCGCCGTAGGCGGTTTCATTGAGTAGCGCATGGCTACTTTACTATACCTAGACACTATTTTTATGAATATAGAAGCATCCGTTCCGAGGTTATGAGGGTGGCAAGGGACTTTCGTGGGCATACTGTATATATATATATATATATATATATATATATATATATATATATATATACTGAAGGTTTTATATGATATTTCAATCTTTTAACGGAAACTTTTTGTTTTGATTGGAAATCGTACATTTTCTCTGAATAAACGAAAAATTTCCTTTTTGTCATTACATATTGAATGATAAAAACAAAAGATTCCTTCTAAGACAGACAGACAATCTTTTCAAATTCAGAAAAAAAACGAAAACCGCGTAATTTTCGTAATTGATGTTTTTGCCTAAAACCAAGTCGATGGTTGTGGCTAGGGGACATCCTCTAATGATGAGCACCGATGTTCGAATTTTGTGGAAGGCAAGGCAATAAAAAACGTGTGTAATAACATCCAACCCATATACCTGTTCCGTATACAGATGTATCTGTATATACACTGCTGTTAAAAAAAATAAGAGACAGTGACCGAACGCTTTCGCTTTTTACACGGTTTGTCAAATATCTACTGAAATTCTTGAAAAATCGTTCTTGAAATTCAAGGATGTAAAGCACATGTTTGACTTCAAGAACAGTAGAAACAGTATAATGCAATTAAAAAATTTAATATATTGAATATTTGAAGAGATGTGGGCATTTATATGAAATAATTTATAGCTGCGCATGCGCGGACTATACCAAAGATTTTTTTTCATGATTTGGTAGTGAATTCTATTGAGCAGTGCGGTCCAACCTTTAGTTACCCGAGTGCCAATCAAACTTTAGATATGAATATGACGGGCAGAGACATTCCACAAAGAAAACGAATTGCATATTTTATTCAAAAACGTTTATTAAAATTTATATTAAAAGAAGTTTAATAGACCACTTCATTTTGCAGTCGAGAAATCAATCCGATGATTGATACTGCTTTTCTGATACAAATTTATCAATATCCACTGTAAGTTCAGTAAGGCAAAGTCTCAGGATCGATTCCAGTGAAGCACTTTCAATTCGAATTCTTGTTTTTGATTTAATTCGTTTGAGAGCAGAAACCGCACTTTCGCACACATATGTATTGCCCTGCGCTCCGTTTTATAGGGAAACCGAAACCTTCCAGAAAATCCTCCAAAGCACACGAACGATCGCGAACCTACCGGCAGCCAATTTCTGGCGACCACTTGTCACCGCTTCTCGCTCTTTCCCACCTGCCACCTTCCTAACAGTAATGAGTGAAAGTGAAAATCGAAGCAGGCACGCCACGGATAATAACGGTCAAATAGTGAAGCTTCAATATGACCGTTATAGGAAAAATGAAATTGTAATATGCTGCGGAAGTAAACTTAAAAATAAAACATTGAAGCAGTAATACTTAAAATTTTTAAGCAGTAAGAAGGGTAAACGATCGTTTCCAAATTTTAAATTAAAATATTTTTTTCCAGTAAGAAGGCCAAGAGCCAACAAAAATGAATAGGTGGGCCGCATGCGGGTTGCGGGTTGGACCACACTGCTAAAAATGCCCCTATCTCATGAAATATTCAATATATTATTTTTTTAATTGCAGTATACTGTGTCTACTGTTTTTGAAGTCAAACACGGGCTTTACACCCTCGAATTTCAAGAACAATTTGTCAAAAATTTCAGCATATATTCGACAAACCGTGTAGAAAGCGAAAGCGTCTGGTCACTGCCCCTTAATTTTTAGACAACAGTGTATAAGTATAATAAAGAATAATATAAATATAATGTAGAATTTTTAATACTGTGCTATTGGTTATACTTATTTCTAAAATCAAATATTCCCGTCTTGAATAACGGGAAATTTCCGTCTTGAAAACGGAGATCTATGAAAAAGGTTTTGTGAAAGAACGGAGAATAGACGGTGACTGCGCTATCCGTACATTTTCTGTTTTTTTTTTCTCTCTCTCTTTCTCTCTCTCTCTTTTTTTTAATTTTTTTTTTACAGTTTATGTACTGCAACTCTAACAATATTGAGAACAATGATAATTTTGAGTGGATCAAATATAAAATAGATACTTTAATAGTTTCTTTTTTTAAATAATATTTATCAAAATTACCCCAAAGATATTTTCTAGATGGAATGTTTCAATATCTATTCACTTTCTTCAACGTATTAGAAGTATTATCGTATTATGAAAGAACTAGGACATGTGTATAATTCGTACTGCACAAAAAATATTTGACTTCTTTAACTGACGAAAATCTTGTTCCTCGTAATGCTTCTTTAAGCAGTTCGAAATAAATGTTAGTCAAAAGACGATAAGTTCGGACTATAAGGAAAATGTTCTTTACTGAATTTTTTTTTTCGTTACACTTGTTGGGGGAAGTATTGCATTGTCTCCGTGAAAACAAACGTATAGGAATGGAACGATTTCAGAACCGAGACACATTTTTAATTTTGTCCAAAAATTACCTTTACTGCATAGAAGTATGTCTACGTCGTATAGGAAAAAAATAGACGCAAAAATAGCATGTAAATACCCAGGATTATTAGTGAGACGTTTGTCAGTTTTTGGATTACTGGAGAAGATTCATTTTGACATTTGACGGAGATTGCTTTGAGACCTATAAGCTACAAGGCTGTTGTCTCGAATGATCCGCATTTTTTATTCACAGAAATACATACAGGACTTTGACAAATTACATAAATCTTCTTCTTGGGTACGGGATAGACACAAGGAAGTAGACAGCATTGAAGACACACACTCAATGACATCCATGCCTTACCGGGATTCGAACCACGGGCCCTCACCGTGGCTGTCGCCTTCGCTACCAACCACGCTGCCGGGCCGGCAAGATTCATTTTATGTGTTGTTTGTGTCGCCTTGTTTCACCTCCTTCACGGTCATTTTTAAGCAACTTCTGCATTTACATACTTAAGACCTCGATGGAATGTCATTTCTGAATTGTTCATACAATCTGTACCACATTTTAATAGATTTGAATTTTTAATTTTATGAAAGTTTTATAATTATACTTTGTGCAACTGAATTAGATATTTTGTGTTTATCCGTAATGCTAACGATTAAATAAATGAAATCATGAAGAAAAACAAATTTTTGAGTCTTAAATTAATTACAAAACTTCCATGACAACGGGTACAAAATTTTTTTATTGATAATAAAAAATCTTATTTATAATAAAAAAAAACCTTATTGATAATAAAAAATATCTTATTCGGTCCCGTAATAAATATAAAAATACACTTTCTGACGAATGCATTGCATTAAACTGCATATTTGTAAAGTTAAAAAAATTAATAAATAAATAAAATGACATTCATTACTTTTAGTGTCTAGCAGCTGCTGAAACATTTTTTTAAACTATAACTTTAAAATTATAAATTTTAGCTTTTAAAAATGTAATTCTCTGTTCTTTGGCTTCCATTAAAATAATGTCAGAAACATTCACTCGCGGCATACCGAACAGTTCTTTAGGCTATAGTGACTTGTATTTCTGTGGCATCATTAATCAAACGTTTGAAACGACATTTGAGCTCTCGCAAGTTCTGCATTTATATTATGGATATAGGAAGCACAACATTGCTTTCAAATAATGCAAAACTGTAATCTATGATTTGAAATTCTTCTCATGGAAACATACAAAAATTCCACTGAGATATATTAAGTAAATTTATGATATAAAATAATTTTTTTATAAATTACCCAAGACATAAATATTGTAATTGAATGCTCTTTTATGTTCTTTAAAATGTTACCTAAAGACACTCATAGAACTCTGCTATGTTTATTCCTCTGTATTAATTCTCTATTAAAAAGTGCAAACATTATGTCTGATTAACATAAATTAAGAATTAAAGTTACTTAAAATACAGACATTTTTAACCATAATAGGCATTTAAAAACTTTAAAAACAAGTACGTGTACATTTCAGATGATAACTATTTTACCCAGAACCCGATTAAAGTCATGTTGGGCCCAATGCCCAGTACCTTTTCGGAGCCAACCTCAAACCAAAATAGTAGCTATGAAGTTTGTTTGGGGAGTTTTCGGGGTTTATCATAACATATTATGATACGGTTAACAAGTTAACCAATATCTTTTTTAGGTTTTGGGGGAAATAATTGCAGAAAACTGCTATTTTAATAAAGTTTTTGTAGATCATTTTATTTATTTTGGGGCCCCCATTAGCAGTGGGCCCAAGTCCATGACCTAGTCGACCTTGCTTTAATCAGGCCCCTGTCCATCCATCTGCAGTAAAAATTACGAAAAATCACTAAACATGATAAAAAGAAACTTATCCACATACTATGTAATACATGTTTTTAATGAAAATATGTAATAATGTTTTCATGTTTCACATGAGTAAATTTAATTTTGTCAGCTTTAGGGATTTTTCGTAATTTTTACCGAAGGATGAAAGTTTTCCTTTGAAACTTATACATAGTCGTTTTTTGTGTTTTTATATGCCTATTTTGATTAAATGCATCTTTATTTTAAGTAATTTTATTTCTTAATTATCTATTAATATTTCACCTGCCGAGCAACACGTCTGTACATCTCCATCTTTGTTTTTGAATAGAAATTTTTGTCTTATTTAATCGCTGAAAAATATTACAAATTCTACGACTGATCGCAGAAAAATTTTTAATCTAAAGGGAAAAAAATAGGCAGAGATTTCTCATCTGATATAGTGGTGCTACTCTCCTAGTAAATTGTAACGTCTGTACGCACCTTGCTCTGCTTCATTTATTCATTTTTATTTTTTATTTTATTTATTTTTTTGTACTCCACTCGAGCTATCACTGCGTGAGAGGAAAAAAACTAGCCATGAAATAATATTGAAACATTTAGGAGACACCTATAGTTGCCATTCGTTTTTCACCCTTTTCTGATAGAGTAGGTAAATGATTCAATGCTACAATAAAATAAAATGCATTTTATACATATTTTTTTTAATTTATTTATTTATTTATTTATTTTTTGCTCAAAATGAATATTATAATTTCCCAAAGCTGAGAATCATTTTACCAAAATTTTTACCAAATCATTTTACCATCAAAAAAATTTTGGTCTTTTTTTTTTTTTTTTTTTTTTTTTTTTTTTTTTTTTTTTTTTGTATTGGTAATTAGCTTTTTTTATTTAGTATAAGTCGTCAACTACTGAAACTTAAGCGGCAGATTATTAAAATACGACTCTGGTGATTTTATCTTACATTAAGTTTAATTGATAATAACTGCAAGCTATTGTCTGTTTCTTCATTTAAGCAGCGTTTGTGTGACAGGATGACAAAGTGGTCGTCTGCGGAAATGAACTTAGCATATTTCTGTTTAGAATATATCGGGTCATCGAAAAGTCACAAAAAAGTAAAAATAAATTTCAATAGTTCGAAAAGTATAAGCATTCGTAAAATGCAGTTTTCACAGAAATATACAAAAATACATTTTTTTCAATGATGAAAATTTTAACGACAGAATAATTATATTTGTCAGCAAAAAGTTGCGTTTAATTCATCTGATCAATTTGTTCAGCCGCACAGAAGATCTTCCAATTCAACAAGGATTATAAATGTTCAACTTGGTGGATGCCATTACTGAAAATAACTGTCTGACAGGCCAAAATATACTTTGTAGAGCCTTTCTGCTGTAATTCCTGTAACATGATGGTTTAAATAGAGATAGGCAGCGACTTTGGGACAACTAGAGTGCTAACTGTCAGTGACAAACATACGAGTATTATAGTATACTAAGAGGCTCAACCCCCTACTCGCTAACGCTCGCCAACCCCCGTGAATTGCGAAGTAATTCCCATTAAGACCGCTAAGCGGTCCCTGTTTGCTTCGCTCGCTTACCCCTTTTTGTTTTGGAGGCAATTCTAGCCGGAATAAGTACTACCATAAATCACTTTAACGTATGAAATTGACAATTTTTTGAATGAAAAAAAAGTAATTGAAAACTTTGTTGAAAACACAATTAAAAATGCAGTTAGTTGGTGCTATTAAGGGGCATAAATCAATTAAATACTATAAAAAATAATCTTGTAAATACAATTAGTTTAAAACTCATTGCACCTATAATATTGTACAGCACGGCATAAATTCATTTAAAAAAAAACACTACGTGATAGGAAGATAATTTATATATATCACCATTGTTTAAATTTCGTTCGACATTTTACTGTTCTTATTGATTATAGATTTTTTGCAAAATAATTTTTTTTTACTTCATCTAGATAGCAACAGATAGCAGCAAGTGCAATCTGTACAGTTGATATTTTGATTCCATCTGATTTTCGTATGATTGAAATTCATAAAAAATTCTAAATAAGAGTTGAGACTTCATTTAAAATTAATAGTATTACTCATAATTAAAATGAGGAATCGTCTCAAATGGTTTGGATTACGTACATGTTAGTTTATTTTTAATAATTGCGAGTTTGAATATGACTGCTTTCACACTGACCGCCATATTGGAGGCAAAGCTGATCTTACTCAATCTAGTCTATTCATTGGTCTCAGCTCTGGAAACGACTGTTGTTGCCAAACGATAATCTAGAAATTCAGCCTTATATCTGCGCCACGTAAGAGAAATACATATATATAATAGATATTTGCCACTGCTATTGCACTGATAATAATACATATATGTCTATGTATACATATATTTCTATCAGAATTTTCCATGTCCTTCTATGAAAACCGCCATTAAGCAACTGTCAAGATTTTTTCGAATAATTAAATTTTTATATCTTTTGTGAGGTTTATATCACCTGGTATTTTCTGATTTTGATTCTGCTTCACGTTTCATAAAGATTAATTCCATTTAATTTTTATTTATTTTTCCGGAGTGGCCGCGAAGCATACATTTGAAATAGTCTCTATATACAGCATATTCTAATTAGTAGACAACGGATTATTTGCACCTACAAACTGTCAAAATATACATGCCAATATGTACTAGGAATCCTCCAAATACACTGTTAAGATTTGGAGGTTAGGGTTTAAGATTTATTAAGGACCATTTTTTTGTTCTATTCGTGCCACTTTTTAAAAGATAATCTCTGTCATACACTTATACTAGGATATTTTCAAAATGAATCTACCAAACAATATTTGTAAATTATTGTGCGATTGAATATAAAAATAGTCTCTAGTCATATCGCGGAATGAAAGGTTTCAGATTCAATATATTCACGTATGGATCTAGTCGCCTGGATTCGCCGTTGCTGGCGGGGATATTCAGGACATGCCTGGTGTCTCCACAAATGTGCGTCTGCCCCTATCCCGCAGGTGTGAAACGTGCATTACAGCTGGCGGAAGATCTTTTGAGCAATTTCTTTGAGCATGTACATTAATTAAATTGCTGTTAATAATTTTTTTTTTTTCTGAAGTAACTTTTCTCATTCTTGTGTTGATCCTTTAACTGCGACAGTGTAAAACTACATTTAACTTCTCACCGCCTGTGTTCCATGCATTCTATGACGAAATTTGCTCGTATTGCGGCGTTCTAATACCCCGTAAATTTTTGCCCACTTTTTCAGATATACCCTGTAGATGACTCTGGTGCGCACACAAATGTTAGCTTGTTCAATCACGTCCACAATCAAAACACTAGAATGCTTTTATGAGACAGTTGCATTTTATGAGACAGTTGAAATATGAATTTGCATATTGAGATATGCAACTGCATATAGTATCCTATCTAACAATTAGTATTCTATAAATAAAATAATATTAAATGTCTCATGTTAAACGTTATATTTTTTAAACTCTAACTTTTAACAAAATATCTTGAAACCCATACCTTCAAAGCAACGAATTTTAAACGAGAACCTTTAATTTAAAAAAAAGAAAAACATTTTAATAATATCAGAAACCTTTATTTATTGCATAGAGAAGAACTCATTAGACTCGAGTGCCTCGTATTTCTGTGGCGTCATTTATCAAACTTTTGAAGCGACATTTGAATTCTCGCAGTTTCTGTTTAAATTTACTCAATTTTAGAAGCATAGCATTGCTTTGAAATGATAGAAAACTTTAATCTTTGATTTGAAATTCCTCTCATGAGAACATAGGAAATTCCTACTGTGATAAATTAAGTAAAATGCTGATATAGAGTAAATATTTTATAAAACACCCAAGAGATAAATTTCGAAACTGAATGGATTTTTATTTTGTTTAAAATTTTAAGTAAAAATAGCCTGCTATATATTTTACGTGCTAGTTCATGACTAAATATATTTTTCATTATTATATAATATTTTTGGTGAGACATTTAAAATGGATTTCGTTTGTTCAAATGGTATTTAAAGTATTTTCATTAATATTTAAAATTAACACACTACGTTTTAGAGTTGGTTGATAGACATTTTATTTAATTCTCAATGCATATTCATTCATGTAATATAGTGCGATAAACGTTATATTCTGATTATTTCAATATGTTCTTGGATATTTAGTTGATAATAACTGTTTTTAATATCTAAATAAATAAAACTGCGTGGGTATGAAATACTAAATCAATCAATTAAAAAAACACAAGTTTATATCAAACAATGTACGGTATTTACTCATATTTATTGCGAATTTGCATATAATGTATACCGTTTGTTTGATGTTTTTGTTAGTTTATTTGTTTGTTTGTCTTTTTCAATGGCTGAAAATACAGAATATTGGAGAAAAAAAGATGTAGAAATCCTGATTTGAAATATGTTTTCTGACCAAATTAAATTATGGTATTCACCCATTCACATATATTCACCCTGATTGTAAACTGAAATGTCTAAAATTCAGATATAAGTGTCTGAAACGGATTTTTTTTTTATATGTTCTTGGCTATTTAGTTAATAATAACTAATTTTATTATATAAATAAAGAAATAAAACGAACCATATTTGAGAAAAAAAAGTTTACATAAAATACTGCATTTTATTTATCGCGTACAAAGCGCAATGTGGTTTTTCAATGGCAGAAAATCGGAGAACTTGGTGGGGGGGGGGGGAAGCCAGTAGATATCCTGATTTCCAATTACTTTTCTCTTGAACCAAAATTGCCATATTCACGGGCGTATATATTCACCTTCTAATTAAAATTCCATTACAGCAAGGTTTTGCAATGTTTTCTTTCCTGTCATTAAAAATACTAGGGGATCCATCCCGGGATTCCTGGGTTACAGAATAGGGGCTAAAATCATATTTTGTTTATTGAAATCTCAAATAGATTTATTACATGTAATATATAGTAGAATTTTGTTACAATGAATATCACTTTAACGATTTTTTCAGTTTAACTAATATTTTTGGATTGTTAAAAAACGTCCTATGTTTTCACATTATAAAAGTATTCACTTTAACGAATAACAAAACTTTCATGTTTTACGAATTTCACCTTAACTAATCATTCAAGTTAACGAATATTTTTTTGGGTTGTTATAAAACGTCGTAAGAGGTCGTTCACATTAAAGTGTTCGCTTTAACGAATATCATATTAGCTACTACATTAAAGACGTGAGTATAAAACATCACAAATTTACTAAATGGTGTATACAAATGTCAAATTTAAAACTTATACATATAACAACTATTATTACTAATATAACAACTATTTCCTGAGGATGACCATAAAAGTTGGTCGAAACGTTGATATTTTTAATTTGATTTTAATGTATGTATAGGTTTTTAATTTGACATTTGTATACACCATTTACTAAATTTGTGATATTTTATACTCACGTCTTTAATTTAGTATTGTTTCACGGTGTAATCGTCCAGCATTTATATCATATTAACTATTTTGTTCAAATTAAATAATTTATTGAAAGCTTAAAATAAATAGTTATTTCAGTTTTACGAATGTTGAAGTGACAAGACAAAAATATTTATATTGAAAAACTAGACATTGCAAGAAAACTTTCGTTGGAAATTCAATGTAGAGGAGGTAGACGCCAGTATGAAAATGAAGCTGATGATGATTAGTCATCGAGAACCGCAGAATGTGTTGTACGATCAAAAGGTGCTCCACTGAGTGTACGATTTAATGTGCTCTACTCTCGGTGAGTCAACTCTTAAAAAGTAATTATCCCAGCAAAATAATGTTCCTAAAACATTTTACACACTTTGTTTTGAAAAATGCATTGTCAACTTCAGTGCAGAAAAAAAACTTCTGATTTTTTTAAGTAAAGAAATACAGTTATAATAATGGCAGATGTCAGTGGTGTTTTTTAATCCGTCAGTATTCTAAGATAAATCACAATTCCTTTATAATACTTATGATTAAAATATCGAAACTTAATTAACTTAATAATTATCTTATTTCTAATTACACTGAGAAAAATGACACTTTCAAATCTGAGTAAATCGATGCTTTCATTTTGTTATGAAACTTTTTGTTTCAAATAGGACGACCCAATGTTTTCAATTCTGAAATACCAGAAATATTCAGAATATTGAAACATGGACATGTACAAAACTGAGCACATAAAGGTCAGTTCATACTCATTTTTGAAACATGGACATACTAAAAAATGATTAGAATAAGTTCAAACACATTTTTGAAGCATGGAAATTCTCAGAAATGAGCACATAGAAGTCAGTTCATACTCATTTTTAAAACATGGACATACTCAAATATGAGCACGTGATGTTTTATTTTTGAGTGTGTTTTTCAGAAATGAGTATATACCTGTTTCAAATTTGAGTAAATTTGATTCGGAGCCATTTTGACTATGCGACATACTCAGATTTGAGTATTTTTTGATCAGTTTTGAAAATGTTGTTTTTAGAGTGTAGTTAGTTCACAGTTCATTAATACTGTATATTTATTATTCACAGACATGTTTGGATGTTACTTGATATTTAATATAAGTGTGGTAATAATATACATTTTTATACAATGTGCATGCAGATTTCATTTTAAAAAAACTCCATATTAGAATTTCACATTAATGAATTTCTTTGTTTAACGAATTTAATCGGTTGTCTCCAGAAATTCGTTATACCGAGATTTTACGTACATTCTTTTAGATCGTCTACTAACATCTCCAAACAGCATCTTTATATAAAAAATATTCATATAATATATAATGTGGATTTACTACATAGTTTACTACTAGGTTACTACGTACTTGATTTAGATATATAATATTATAATGTATTCAAATATATTTGAAATATATTAAAATTGATACTTTCGTATTAATTGCTTGCTAGGAGTTATTAGCCAGAAAAATTACCAAAGGTTTTGCTACTTACCGCAGTTTTTTTTTTTTTTTTAAATTCTGATAAGTTCAGTGATTTGCGTAGTTCGGTTACATGTCTGTTAAATTTGTGATTTATTTATATTCATTTATTTATTTATTGATGGAGTTTTAGTTTCGTTATAGGATATTAGAGGGAAACCAAGTTTTAAGTGCAAACGGGTTAATCTTTCATAATCGGGCTGCACGCGATAGATGTTTTAAAAGAAATATATGCTTGAAAATTGTTTAAATATCATTAAAAACAGCAAACTGAGATAGTTTTCAAACACATTGCATTTCAAAGAACATTTTTTCCTCCAATTTGACGATGTCAAAATTTAAATTTTGCGACATTTAGAAGTTAAAGAAAATAGCTTAAAAGCGGAATTTATTGGTAAGGTGTTGCCACCATCAATATGATGCCAAAGTTACTCACGGACATGTTTTAGTCTTATAATATAGATTGATTAAAAATATCTATCGCCACTAAAAATCGTAACCGTATATTTGCTGATAATACACAATCTACGGCACAAAAAGTGCAATTATTTATTTTATTTAACTTAGTAACTCTATAATCGTTAACTTATATCACAATACCAAGACTCCGACTGGTCCGTTTTTTGAATACCAGTATTTCTGAAGAAAATATTTTGTGATAGGTTTCTACAACTATTTCAACAAAGATAACGTTCAGTGTAAGTTTCTAAAAAAATCACGAAAGAAATCTGAAAAGATAATGTTCCTTTGAAAATAGTGGTATTCAAAAAACGAACCGAGCGGGAGCCCTGTAATGCATAGGTGCCTTGTTCATTGACTTAGTTAAAGTATGTGTTGTTTTATATATTTATCAGAAATATTCGTGGATAATGCGCACGGTACATTAATGCCTAAAAGTTTGAAAAAACAAGTAGGTAAGTGTGATCGAAGATCTCTCAAATGGTTTCGTTTAATATTCCTTTGAAAACACTTTATAATTTAATTAATAAATACAAATAATTAATTTATAATTATTAAAGACTTATCAATTAACAATACTCTTTATCAGCAAGAGCTGATAAAGTGTTCAAAACAATTCATTGGATTGATTGGTATGCTGATAAAGTGGCAGCACCATTAAATTTAATAATAAAATTATAACAAGAGAGAGATATCGTTTTAATAAAGTTAAAAAGATTCAAGAACTCCTTTTCAGGCAACTGTAGCCGCATATTTTTGTATATCTGAAAAGCATATCTAATTACTATACGATTTAATTTTAGCTAACAAAAATAAAGAAACCCTTAAAATGGCAAAAATGCGAACGTTCTTTTCATTAAATCCATCGGATAATAAAATGTAGGAAAAATGTCAAAAATTTCAACTTCCGTTGTAGAGAATAGAACTTGGAATCTTTGCTTAGAAGGGGAACACGCTATCACTGAACCACCTAGCCTACGCGAAACAGACTGAAATTATGCTTCTGTTTTTAAATCTAAATCGCAAAAATGGTCGTACGTCATTAAATCAATTCATTTAATTACATACTATAATTTTTTTTTCAAAATTTTATAATTTTTCGTGTAACAGATGGTATCCAGTTACAAGTATGCAAGATTTCAAGTGTCTAACTTATACAATTTCCAAGAACAAACTCTACGACAGACAAAGATGGAGGAGTGAGGGGAATAGGGTTTCGTCAGCTGAATTAAACCCTAAAAAGGTGTACATTTTACACGAGTAAATACGGCAATTTCCTGCTAGCGTCAGGTCATCGAAATGTACATCATCTATCATAACAGCCTTCAAAACTCAATGAATAAACATGCTCCTCTATCTTTGGCGTCTGTTCCGCGATTACACTCACAAAACAAATTCGTCAAAAAGCCTAAAAAGTACATACAGTAGGTTTCCGGAATAAACCTTCGAAAGAAAGAAACTTTTCCTGTTATTTAGAGCGATTTCCGGTTTTTGAATAGAGAATTTCCGAAAAATTTGAGATTCGAACAGCGAATTACAAAGAACGTACGTAAGAAATTTGTTGCTAATTCGAAAAAGTGCTATAGTAATTTGATGAAAATGCAGGTTTAAATTGAAAAATTTCAGATAATTTTTACGCTATACTGGCGAATTATCCGTATTTTGAGGAGGAAATAGAAAAATTAAAGCGGACATTTTAGTGTTTTAACCTCCCACCCCAAAAAAAAACCCCTTCAATTCATGGATTTTGTTTCGTCAAATAAACTCAATTCCATCAAAAACCTTTCATGTTCTGCAATATTCGATCCATTGATACTTAACTCCTCAAAATATTGCAAAAAATACTATATATAATTAACGAAAATCAAAAATGGGCTGGTTCTCGAAATCCAACACAAGATGAAATTCCTTTGGTGAATTCCCAGTGATAATGCTGTAAGAGGAGTGCGAATTATGGATCAATCACTGTACACTGTAAAAAATAATACATTTGGTCTACCAAGAAGGTTCACGAAAATATAATATAACCCTCTTTCAAGTTACCTACGATTCTAAAACCCGTTCATTTATCTAAAGAAAGCCCAGAAACCAATAACTTTCAAAGATAAAAAAAAAAACATTTCTAAAACAAAAGTGCACTCTAAAAACGATATTTTCAAAACTGAGCAAAAAATAATCAGTCTGAGTATGTCGCATAGTCAAAGTGGCTCCGAATCAAAATTACTCGAATTTGAAACATTTATATACTCATTTCTGGAAACATGCACGCATTCAAGGACAAAACATCATGTGCTCGTATTCAAGTATGCCCATGTTTCATAAATAAGTATGAACTGACGTCTATGTGCTCATTTTTAACACTTACCAACCTAGTTGAAAAGTGTTTATGACTTCGGTTTGTCTGGCCGTCTGCCGTCTGTCCGTGCTTTAACTCCCGTAAATATGCTCAGATTGCCTTGCAATTTTTATATGTTATTGTAGTTATCTATAGCACGTTCCCTATTTGAACTGAACTGTGTAGCGCTTATAGTTTTTTTACAGGGACTCTCAAAAGAATTCCGTTACATTACGGTCTATGGGGAAAATCATTTGCGGCTTATTTTAATGATGTTACACAATTGCAAACACATTGTAATTGATAAATATCACTAAGGTGTATTGCAAGAAGCTTAATATGGAATAGGGTGTGCATAGCACTTATAGTTACTTTACAGGGACAGTCAAAGGAACTCCGGTACATTACGTCTATGGAGGAATATCGTCTGCGGTTTATTTAAATAATGTTTCCCTATTTTAAACGCATTGAAATTTATATATACCACTAAGGTGCATTACAAGATGCTTAACACAGAATATTGTGTGTATAGCAGTCATCGTTCATTTACAGGGACACACAAAAGAATTCTCTAATGTCTGTTAACAATGATTCTTGGAAGTGCGTTTTAAATTACTGAACGCGATTTAAAATTTAACTCACTTTTTGTTTATTACGTGGTGTGTATAAATTCTGTAGATCCTATACAGGGAAGCACAAAAGTTCGCGAACACATTTCCGTTTATTGACAGAAACTCCAGAAGGAGAATTTTAAACTGTGCTACGTGTTTCATAACTGAACTAAAATTTAGCATCCTATGTAGTATATATACAAATCTATAGATCATATACAGGGTTGAATAAAAGTATTCGGATATTTTTCGGAATATTGTATACGTTTGAAATTCCTGAAATTATGTTTTTAAATATGTTATGCGTTTTCCAAATTGTTTACTTAGTTGTTATCTTTCAGCTTATTAAACGGTATGATTTGTAAAATTATTTTGGAAGCGTTGGAAAGTGTTACATAATTTATGCTTGACGCATGATTTTTCGTTCTTGTTGAGTATAGCCATGTTTCAAAAATGAGTTTGAACTGGCCTTTATATGATCAGTTTTGAGTATGTTCATGTTTCAATATTCTGAGTTTTTCTAGTATTTCAGAATTGAAAGTATTGGGTCGTCATATTTGAAACAAAAAGTTTCATAACAAAATGAAAACAGCGATTTACTCAGGTATAAAAGTGTCATTTTTCTCAGTGTGCATTTTGCTACCTAAAATTCTCTAAAACACTGTCAAGGTGTTTTTACATTGTATTATCCAATTTTCTCATCCCAGTATCAACATGAAATGTCGAATCTTTGGATGTTATTAATTCTCAAATAAAATATTTTCATGTTTCACCCACAAGTATTCTAAATTAACAGCGTAAAATGAATATTCTTTTGCTAGTCGTTCTGTATAAATTCTGTTACATTTAAATATATTTATTTACTTGAGAGTTGATAGCATACGAAAAACTGATATTTTTTGTTGATACCGAAATTATTCGAAAACGTTTTCAAAACTTACGAGCGGCAAAAGGAACGTCTATTTCAGAAATTATTGTTTACGTTTCAGAACTATGTTGGTTTCTGGGGTTTCAGGACATAAAGTGACGCTTTTAAAAAATGTTAGAAGCGGAAGAGAATATGTTATATTTTCGTAAACCTTCTTTCTAGAGCAAGTAACATTTCTTTTTTTTTTTCAGTGTATATCACTGGGAGTCAATTTATGATGTAGGAAATGAGGATCATTTGATGTTACAAGGGTTATCTACACGGAAAGAAAAAAAAAAAGATTTGTTTTTTAATCTACAAAAGTATAATATATCCACGAACAATACAATCATAAGAATACAATAATCTTAAAAGGAAGAATACCAACGTTATAAATGCACAAATAATACACAAAAAAGTAGCAAATAGCTATTTCGAATCTACAAGCGAGATTCTTCTTCAGTGGAAGAAGAATCTCGCTTGAAGATTCGAAATAGCTATTTCCTGCTTTTTTGAGCATTATATGTGCATTTATAACGCTGGTACGTTTCATTTTAATATTATTGCACAAAGGTTTTATTTGCTATTTTTATATACAATAATCTCTACCGCGTTACCCATTATTCTGAAAAGAGTTCTTATCTTTAGAAACCATAAAACTAATATACACTGTAAACATATATATCCACGAACAATACAATCATAAGAATACAATAATCTTAAAAGGAAGAATACCAACGTTATAAATGCACAAATAATACACAAAAAAGTAGCAAATAGCTATTTCGAATCTACAAGCGAGATTCTTCTTCAGTGGAAGAAGAATCTCGCTTGAAGATTCGAAATAGCTATTTCCTGCTTTTTTGAGCATTATATGTGCATTTATAACGCTGGTACGTTTCATTTTAATATTATTGCACAAAGGTTTTATTTGCTATTTTTATATACAATAATCTCTACCGCGTTACCCATTATTCTGAAAAGAGTTCTTATCTTTAGAAACCATAAAACTAATATACACTGTAAACATATATATCTATCAAATTGACAGAAAAAACTATCAATTTTGGAGGCAGTGGAAAACCCCTTTAATTTACAGAAAATATCTGTATATTTTCATTAAAACAGTTTTTTCTGTAAAAAGGACAAATCTACATTTTTACAGGAAAAAATTCTTTCTTTGAAGTTTTTTCTGTAAAAATACAATATTTTTCTGTCAAAATTACAGATTTTGTTAAAAGTATATTTTCGATATTTAATGCAGCATTTATAAAAATAAAGTTTATTTTGCTGCCACTGATTATCGGAAACGTTTCTGAGTATTTTTATAGCATTAATTGGTCTTCTTAAACCGTAATATCGGCTTTTAAAATGTTACCCATTCTCAGATAACCATTTTCAGCTGTGTAACTGAATTTATACATGCAGCTGTAAAAAAAAAAAATAATATCAATGTTTTTGTTAATGATAATGCTGTTAATTTAAAAGGTTTGTCTGTAACACATGCTTGTTAAAGATGGAAATGATTTTTTGAGTATTAATAGTATTCGAAAAAAATATATTCTGGTTTGAGAAAACTGATTAATACACTATAAAACTACTCGGAGATGTTTCCGAAAAGGAGTGGCAGATAACGAAAGTTTGTCTTTATAAATGCTTCTTTAAATCTCTAAAATATATTAGTTTCTGTGATTTCTAAAGATAAAGAACACTTTTCGGAATCATGGTTCGGAACAGATTAATGTTTATGTTCGTTCCTGGGAATATAATATTTTCGTAGATTAAGGAATTTCCGTCATCTTTTTACAGTGTAGTATGGAGATAAAAATGAATGAAGTTTCTGAAATCTTTAATTTGAGAGAAAGAAAAATAATAAATCGTTTTTCAATTGCAGCCACCTTTTAGTTGATCCCTTCTACATTTTGGTGGATATTGTAGTAATGGATTATTTCTAAATGAAAAAAAGAAAAAAAAAAAGATGAAATGGGAAATCATTTTACAAGGAAGCTTTTGCAAGAGGAATAGCTTCTTTCTTTATTAATTCAACATTTGTCTCGTGAAATCCTTTTTAAAGTGTAAAAATAAATTTAGAAAAAGTAATTTTAATATACAAAACTGAATGAGTTTCTTTAGCAGAACCAGAAAGGTTTTAAATGTTAAAAAAATGGGTTTCTATTATTATTATTATTATTATTATTATTATTATTATTATTATATTAATATCATTTATTTATTTTTATAATAATTATTATAATTCTAATCTTTATTATTATTATTTATTTATTTTTATAATAATAATAATTATTTTTATTTTTATTTTTTTATAATAATTATTATAATTATAATTTTTATTATTATTGTATTATTATTATTATTATTATTATTATTATTATTATTTATTTATTTATTTTTATAATAATTATTATAATTATAATTTTTATGATTATTATTTATTTATTTTTATAATAATAATAATAATTATTATTTATTTTATTTTTTTTATAATAATTATTATAATTATAATTTTTATTATTATTGTATTATTATTATTATTTATTTATTTATTTATTTTTATAATAATTATTATAATTATAATTATAATAATTATTGTTATTATTGTTATGTTTGAATTACGAATGTCGTACAGTTGGTTAGACAGAAAATATTCCTAAGCTTACGGTCATGTGAACTGTAAACTTTGAGTCGCACAGACTGGCGTTACTATAGCGATGGCAAAACTTTAAACTCAGTCCTCCCGAAATCTTGATTTCAGTCGGTTTTGTCATGATAACTTGAAAAAGTTAACAGATTTACATGCTGTTTTTTAAAATAAAGGAAATTGAATTCTCTACAAAATATACCTGAAAAGCGAACAAACCAAACTCTTTTCTATTTATGACAAACTTGTCGGATGTGCTAATCCCAAAACTTTCTTCTACCTAAGACATGTTAATACTTCAAAAATCGTAAGTTTTTAAAGCATGCATTTTATAATTTTAAAAAAATGCAGCATAGCAGCGCCTTCTGTTAAAAATTTACACAAAAACCTAATCAGTACCATCTTATGTCATTATATAACATAATATGAAGTTTGATGAAATTATCTGCATTAGTTCTTTAGATATGACTATCGCTAAAATCGTGTAAATCCTGGAAAATGCAGCATAGCAGCGGCACCTGTTGGGAGATTTAGACCAAAACCTAATCAGCAACAACTTATGTCAATATCTAATAAAATCTGATGTTTGAGGAAAATCCATGCATTAGTTCTTGAGATAGACCTATTGTGCAAATCGCGAAAATTGCGCCACCTGTTGGGCAATTTACATCGAAACCTAATCAGCAACAACTTATGTGAATGTCTGACAGAATCTGAAATATGATAAATATCCATACATACGTCTTGAGATAGAGCTATTGCGGAAATCGTGAAAAATGCAGCATAGCAGCGCCCTCTGTAGGGCGATTTAAACCAAAAACTAAATATCACCAATTTATATAAAGTTCTAAATAAATCGAAAGTTTTATTAAATTCCGTGCATTAGTTCTTGATATGGAGCGTCCAAAAAATGTGTGTCACATACAGACAGACAGACTCACAGACAGATATTTTCTAAAACAGTCAAACCGTGTTCAGGACTTTCTAAAACGTATAAATCCGTCGAAAACGGGAAGGCGAAATTTTTCACGAATGCAATACTTTCTTTTTGTAAAGATAGACAAAAGCAAAAATATGATCAGTTTGTATGGATTTTTAATTTTTTACTATATTCTTTAAATGTTTTTATATATTTTTTTTTCTTGATTCATGTATAATCGAAAGACAACGTAATAAGCAGCACAAAGAAGAAATAACGGCTTAAACATATGAAACTTGGACTACAAAATTGTGGCAAATCTAGTTTTATAAGATTAATTTTGTCGTACATTATTAAATCTTCTGTTAATATTTATTTTCACAATTTATCAAATATATTTTATTTCTATAAACCTTAACTAACGAAATACAAAAATAAAAAGTAATACTCTAAATTAATTACATGCTTCATAACTCACGATTTTCGTAATTTCATACCTTTCTGGTTCCTTTATATTGGATATAAAAAATTCAGTGCAAATACCAGTAAATTATCTTAAAATATTTTCGTATCATTCGGTATTGAATCTTGAAATAAATGTGCAGTAAAGAATGGAACTGTTAATTGACGCGTAGTATTGTTAAAATTATTCAGTTGAAAATAGCGTTTAATCATGTGTGCCTAGATCTACAGTTCTACTGCGACTTTGTGAAATTGACGTAAAAATCTTCATGTCATTTTCGTCGCGTGAAATTAAGTGTGAAAGTTTCGCATAAAATTTGAGCATGCGTTAAGTGTAAGCTGTCAATGTAGCACAAATTTTAGAACAGACTGTTTTTTAAAAAAGAGTAATTAATTCCATGATTGATTTTCGGCAGACGATTGCTTGGTTAGTCGGTTTGCTTTATTATATTTTAGATTACGTCTTTCATTGCTGTATTATTGTATTAAAAACTGTGTATTTATTTTGAAAGAAATAAAAAAATAATTCTAGCATTATCTTTTGACTATTGAACGGGCGCGCTTAAATTATTTACGCGAGAATTTTTTCGGTGACCAGCATTTATTTTGTTACAAATGCAAAATTTATCATAACAATATTACAAGACATATTACAAGAAGATTTATACATATCAATAATAAACATTATATTTTAATTTCGATGCCATGTGTGTGAACATAGTGTTGAAAAAATGATGTTTATCGTAAAATTGGTGATGTTGCGCTCACTGAAAGGTTTAAGATTTTTTGTCTAATATGTGTATTTAATGATCTATCACAATTTTATATTTAAAGAAAAAACTGCATTTTGAAACTTCTTATAAACCACATTTTGTTATTTTTAGTAGTAGAGAGGTTCTGTTTATAAGTGCTTATATAGAAATCATCAGATTATATTGGTTTACTACTTAGTACATACATATATCAGTCATGCTGATATACAATATGAACATACTTCCAATAAAACAAAAAAATATGAATCAAGTAAAGCTTTTAGATATGGCTTTTGTTTCAAAAGAGGCAGCGGGAATATTGAAACACAAAATTTTATTTTCACACTCCATCTTCTCCTACAAACTTTAATTATATAAATGTCGCACTGGGTCTAAGGTTATTTAAAAACACAATTCATTTACCGCCAAAATTTTCTGCGTTATGACATTTTGAACGTTATAAAATTTCAGTGATTTCTGGAACTAAAAACATAAAGACACACATCTTGAAAAATTTTGAATGTTACAGAAAAGGATTAGTACTATGCTTTTTTGAAATGTAGCTTTTATAAATCTAATATAAATAATCTCTTATATAAATCTTATGTAGCCTTATAAGCGCACTGTCTAAATTTTATAAGAATAATTATTACCTTCCATGTTTTCTGTTGCATAAATACATTACCCCTTTTCACTATGTCGTGTTTACCCAAAGTTTTCTAGTCTATTGTAGGTTTATAGCACTTCCTTATCCACGTATTCACCAGATCTTGCGCCATCGGAATTTTTCCTTTTCACTGCACTAAAAAATTAACTTAGTGACTATCATTTCATCTTGAATCATGTGGTCATTTCATGTGGAAAGTTCTCCGGATGTATTAGACTCAAGTCAAATCAATGTATCAGCTAGCTTAAGAAAAAATAAAGCACAGAATTCATATAAGTATTTATATTGGGAGTGAATATGTAAAGTAATTTTAATGTGCTAATCCAGTCGTAGAATTCCATTCCGGTATAGCTTAAAAATTTTCAACCTTTCTTGGTATTATGCGAGGCAAATAGTATGCAGGTATGTGTACGAATTTTTAAATGCTATTCATATGAGGATTTCTTTCGTTTATAATATGTTTGAATATTCTATTTTTCTCTAAAAAATTCTCTCTCTCTCTGGATATGTGTGTGTGTGTTGTGTTCTGCTATTTTTTTAGCCCCATCGAGCAGTCGATGACAAAATATGGCAAACATGTCAAAAATTAATGCAGTCGTATTATGAAGTTTAAACTGTAGTAGTTGAGTAAAATTTACGTAGAAGAAAAAAAAAAGTACACGATTTCACTCTAATCTGTTTATTTAAATCCAATCATCTTAAAAACCGGGGGAGTGCTCTCTCTCTATATGTAACTATAATTTTAGCAACTCTCGATGTTGGCACATACTAGAATTCTACTAGGTGTCTGATTGCTCACTGCAACCCCAGATACAGTTTATTTTATCCCCCACTTCGACAGCAAAATCCCTTCTCTCTCTCTCTCTCTCTCTCTCTCTCTCTCTCTCTCTCTCTCTCTCTCTCTGTCAGTTCGTTTTAAGAGGAGCACGGAAGAAGCTTTTCGTAGAACGTGAGCTATTTTAACCAATGCATGTTCAATTACACCTCGCACTATCTTTTATCTGTGATTTAATATTGAAGAAATACGTCTCTTCTATGTGTTTGGCGCGAAAAGAATTTTCTAGAACATTGTGGAAATTAATAAGCGCGGGAAACTAATGGAATAAGTTTCAGCTTTTGCGTATTCAGAATATAAGTTTCCCGATTACAAAACAATTTAAAAGAATGATTTTTCGTTTATTAGGAAAGATAAAAGGGTGAACGTACACAGATTAAAAGAAATAAAAGAGGGATAAAATACAAACGGGAATAAATAGAAAATCTTTAATATATATAAACAATTAATTGTTATTTATTTAATTGATAATAAACAATTTAAGAAAATAGATTTTTTAATAAGACATATTATAGTCATAAGAAATATTTTTAAGAAATGTGATTTTTACATCTTAGTTGTTGGGAAATAAAAAGTGAATTTAAGTAGATTAGGATAAAAAATGTTTTAAATATGGACAATAATGGAATATTTTTAAGAAAGGTAATATTTTAATAAACTACGGTTGTAAATAGAATATTAATAAAAATAATTTGCTATAAAATAAATTTAATAGGGTTTGAAATTTTAAATTTTGTAATATATATATATATATATATATATATATATATATATATATATATATATATAAGATTTGTTTAGATTTAGTAAAAGAACTTGTTCGTTGTCGTTTGATTTCAAATTGTATATATATATATATATATATATATATAACTGTTTCGTATAAGAAAAACCACCGAATGTATTACAAAATGGCATGTAATTATATTTCATATTTATTGTTATAGTAAAAATATATAAGTATAAACTTTTAATAAATCAAACCTACCAGGAAATCTCAATATATTTAAAATATAGGAATATTTTAAAGGTTTAAGATTTAAAGAAAGAATTCAAATAAAAAGGATTTAATCTTAAACAAATATAGTAAAATAAATTTTATTTAACAAATTGGATATTGAAATATATGATAACAGAAAATTGAAACAATCAAGTGAAAGCGGAGTATTTAATCTTATTTTCCAAGAATGACCCACTTGCCGTATAAAATGTATTATTTCACACAGCCTAGTAGGCGAAGTTATTCTATTACTGCCAATTCGGTATAATGCAATGAAAGGAAATAAAAAAATGAAGATACATAAATGAAAAATCCTTTAATAAGAACTGGTAGGAAAGATATGGAAAATGAAAATAAACAAAAAATTCCAATAATAATAATAATAATATGTAGGGTCCATCGAACCAAACCGAGACAAAATTTTAAACTTTTCCAATGAGTTACATTGACTCTATGTCTAAATAAAAATACTGTAATTTGTGTTTCATTTCCTTTATCCGATTATGAATAGAAAAAAATATTGCTAGTCATAAAAATAAAGGGAAAAACAATTAAAACAATATATACCCTTAGCCCCACCGAAGGTGGTTAATATGAGACGGCTACTAGACATCATTATTTTTAAGTGGTTGTAAGCACTAAAGAAATGAGACAAAACATTCTAAATGTTGATACTGGTCTAATGTTTCAGTTGTATTAATTAGATTATTTATCTTTTATTGTGACTGAATTTCGGGAAGACTTCTCGTGTCCACCAGAATAGTCATGAAAACCCCACTATAATAAACCCCTTCCATAATTTATTAAAGTGTAATTTATGGTTAAAAAAAACTATGAAAATTATCTACTACACTTAAATTATATTTTAGAATGATTTAGTATTAAATTTACAATGGTATAACACTTCAGTTGGAAAAATAAAAAAAACAAATAAAAATGCAGTCTATGATCTTGACTAATAATTATTTGTACAATTATATTTACATATATCATCCAGGAAAAGTGTAAGTAATTTTCCTGTTTTGTAATGTTTTTTTTTTTTTTAGGAAAAAGCTGAATTATTTTAGTCAATAGTTGTGGTAGTCTTATAGATTTTGTTTTTAAAATATTACTGGTGTATTTTTATAATTAGTAATATTATACTTATCATTAATAATATTATAATTATAAAACATAAATGATAAGAAAAAAGACGAATACATGGATGTTTGGGTAAGACTGCTGCAGCAGCGAGGGCAGCACTCAAAGCACTCGAGGGCAACACTCAATTCGTCTATTACTGGACATGACCCACTCCGCCTTGCTACTTAGAATTCCGGACTCTGATAAATAGGGCCTCCCGTTCGTATGTATGAAAGGGGCCGGATCACGTTCGGTTACCAAAAAGAGTGAAGCACAGGCCGCACTATACCGCATCCGGATCGCTTGCATTTAATTTCAGTCCATTAAAAATTGTTAACAAACGTAGAAAAATATAATATTAAGCTTGGAAATAACGAAAAAACATGTCTGGCATATTAAAAAATATATAAATATAAATTAAATTAAATTAAATTAACAGTGTCTGCTTTTATTTGTGGTGGATATTTCAAGTTATATGATAAAATAGTATTGTCACAGCCTCTCATATAAGCCCCATACGCCGTTTCCTATTGACCCATATACTGTCCCGCATCAGCCCCACTTACTATCTCACAATAGACCCTGGGTTTATTGGTTTATAACTCAAACTACCTTAATCATATTCCAAAGTTTAAGGGCTAAAACGACTCATGATTCCTTACTGAATAAACACCAATTAGAGTCATTTGCCTAAAAGTTTATTTAATTGTTGTACAACAAATGTTTTTAAATCTGACAGAAAAGATTTTTCATAAAAAAGTAAGGTAATGTAATGTATATTTTTGGAGATTTTTCTCGAAATTGTGACCATATTCGTTGGATATAAATGAAATGAATCTTACTAAATAACCGCAAAGCTAACTGATAACTATAAAATTCGGTAATTTTTTTTTTAATTACAGTCAAGCCAGAACCTTTTCAAATCCCATAAAAATTGCAGATAGCTTGACAAATTCACAAAATTGTAACTATTTTCAATGGAGAAAATAATTATATAGACATTATCTTGATTCGGACAATGTTTTTGAAATGGGCAAACCGATAGTTAATAATAACTTTTCTAATATATTTAACATCAAACCACCAATCAAATTAATGTATTCCATGAAAAAAATGAAAAAAGCGAATTGTTTGAATGTTGTTCATGAACACAGAATATATTTTTACAATTGCTATTTATAGTGGATGGAATTTATTCCTTCTTCTTGGTTTCTCAGTATTTATACCTTTCTTTAATTTAGTTAAAAAATATATTGCAATGGGTCATTAAAAAAACAACAATATTTCGTACAACATTTAATAATTTAAATTTAAGAAATCATAATTAAATTTTTGATGAATTGATTTAGTTACCTTTTAAAAGAAAATTTATATTAAACGCCTCTTTTATCTCTTTATCTCTTTTAATATTCCATTTTTTCTGAATCCAGAAAATAATGTGACAGGGTTGATTCTGAATCTTTATATTTATTAAGATTGAAAAATTGTGATTATGAAAACATCTCTGTTAGAAATCTCTATATAGAAAGAAAGATTTAGTTAACTTATAAAAGATAATTTACATTAAACACCTTTTTAATCTCTTTGACTCTTTTAACATTCCATTTAATCTTATTCCAAAAAAATAATGTGTCACTGTTGATTGTGTATCTTCATATTCTTTAAGATAGAAAAATCGTGATTATGAAAACATCTGTGTTAGAAATTTCTATATAGAAAGAATGATTTGGTCACCTTTTAAAAGATAATTTATATTAAACACCTTTTTCGTCTCTTTGACTCTTTTAATATTCCATTTCATCTTATTCCAAAAAAATAATGTGTCACTGTTGATTTTGTATCTTCATATTCTTTAAGATAGAAAAATCGTGATTATGAAAACGTCTCTGTTAGAAATCGCTATTTATAAATATAGCTGTCACTTAATTTCAAAGCTATGAATGCTAAAGTACATTAAATTATGAACACATGTATGTAATTTTACAAAACGGGAAACTTCTGACCCTTTGTAAACAGTATTCAGATACAAATACAAATTATCGTAGAAAATTAATATTTCTGATCGAAATGTAATTAGTTTGACTGATTGCTTTATAAAGTAATTAAACGGATTGAAGGATTTTGATGATTGCTTTAGAAATTAATTAAATATATATATATATATATCTGTGAATTGATTTCAGAATAAACTCTGACATAAAAATTATTTTTATGCTATTTTCATTGTCATGTTATGCAGCAGCTAGATCACAAAATCAGCTAAATTACTAAATGTTTAATAATAACCAATTTAATTCAAATTAATAATAACTTTTTCGCATTATAACTGGTTAATAATAACATTTTAACACTACTGCATTAAAACTCAAGCGTATAGTAAACACATATCTGAAAACATTCTCTAACTACGTTCAGAGTCTATTTACTATTTTATAATAGTTTTTACAGCATATGAACTAGTGCTCTCTACGCGATACGTATTTTAGTTATAAGTTTAAACGATATAGGTTAATATACGTAAAATACGTTGGTATGAAATACGTATATCTTAAAATATACTTTTAAACGTGTACACGTAAAGTACACGTATATTTCAAGTGCCGTATACACTCGTGTACAAGCCGACTCCCATATTCGAGATGAAAACGAATTTAATACCAGTAATTCAGAATAGTTTTCTACGCCAAATTTCATCTCATTTAATTAAAAAAAATTTAAGTAGTAGAAAAATTTAGTAAAATATTGGTATTAAATCTGTTCTCATCTTGAATATAGGGGACGGCTTATACGCGAGTATATATGGTATACGTACAGTCGTGGAAAAAAAAAACTGCACACCCCCAACTAACTCTGCAACAAATTGTAGTAGAAGGAAGTGACTGGTACCAAACGATTGGAAATAAAGTCTACTTTTAAATTATATATCTAAAATTTGCCTAAGGGGCCATCTACATATTAAAACAAGCCTAAAATTTATTTTTTTCAATGGCAACACCCACTTTTGACATGATATTCTAAATTTTCGGTTCAAACTATGCCTAGATACAAAATTTTAAGTCATTTGGATGATAAGTTTTCGAGTTATAAACATTCAAATTTTAGAGCATCTAATGTTAAATGACATTTTCATATTTTTATTAATATCTCCTGAGATTATAATTCTAATATGTTAATTTTTTTTTGGTTATAATACTAAAAAGCCCAAACATAAATATGTCAAATTTGTAATTTTTATAATTTTATAATATGAATTATGAATTATGAAATTAATATTCGAAAAAATTATGAATTGCAACCTACAATTTTTTTGATGGATTTATATTTATTATGTATTTTTTTTTAATTTTTCTACCAAGTAGTTTTCAAATTACGCTTAAAAAACGGCAAGATGCTGCTTTAAGGGGCCGTCTATGATGTGCATTAAAGCATAGTTTGAACAAGGATGGGAGCGCTTCGACTTGAAATCCCGATTGACACCACTAAATTTTAATAGTATTTGTTACCTTATTCAAGAACAAAATTTCTGAAATTATTTACGTTGGAGAATACTATTAAAATTTAGTGGTACGAATCGATATACGGGTCGGAGCGCGCTCATCCCTGTTTGAGAAAATATTATACTCATAGGCTGGGATTAAAACAAGATTTTCTCAAATCTTG
The DNA here is from genome assembly GCA_963931845.1 of Maratus michaelseni. Classification (NCBI taxonomy): domain Eukaryota; kingdom Metazoa; phylum Arthropoda; class Arachnida; order Araneae; family Salticidae; genus Maratus; species Maratus michaelseni. The sequence goes on from OZ007595.1 coordinate 204,841,680, forward strand.
TTAAATTGTTTGCAATATTACACTAAATGGTTGTTAGATAAAGTATTAACGCGAAAGTATTTGTTACTTAAAAATGAGAATTTAAACTTTTATTAACTTTTGTATATCAATCAAAAATTGTAATCTTTACAAATATGTATGGATGTTCAGTTTTTATTCCATTAATAACGAACTTAAAATAATTAAACTTTTTCTTCTATAACTTTCGTATTCAGATCTATTCGATTAAACAGGCTAATTGAAAAAAAAAATACAAGTTATTTTTATGGTTTTCTGATAGGCAAGATTATTTCCCAGTCGCTAGCAGTGTGCAAAAAAATCTAATAATAATAATAATAATAATAATAAATGGCAAACGGTAAGTTTTCTTGCCAAGAGGCATTAATGAGTTAATTGTAAAATTTCAAATTAACTACCAGAATAGGTTTAATCATAGAATTATTAACTCTATTCCGAAGGAGAATAACGAATGTAAAGTTATTCAGATGTCTTTATAACATAGATTTAGTTTTAGGTCTTCAAATAAATCGGAATATAAATTCCTGCGACACCCCCCCCCCTCGCTACTAAAAAAAAAAGCAATGTCTGGATTTATTTTCAGACTAAAAAACAATTTATCTGCCTTTTTTTTTTTTTTTTTTTTTTTTTTTTACGCTGCTTTATACTATTTTTTTTAATTCTACATTTTGTATTTGTCACTATTATTCACGTTTCTGACAATAAACAAAAAAAAAGGCGAGTTAAATAGATGCAAAATCTGAGAAATAGCATTATAAAAGCACCTGTAAAATTCCAATAACATTTACATATTCTAAAACTATTTTAATTACAAATAATCTTATGGTTTTTTAACCCCTTCGTAAAGTGCGTCTATTACAGAATTTTTAATAATTTACCACCGGTTTTTTAAAACAGAAATTTTCGTCTGATTGAATCGTGGAAATGCTAAGATATAGTAAGGCAAAGCTTACAATAAAAAATAACTGGTGGGAAAAATCGAGGATTCTGAGCATCTTATGCGTCACGTATACGTGTCACTTGTCCCCAAGGGGTTAAAATCGGATAATTCAACAGTTGTAAACATTATTTTACCGCATATAACAATAACCGAAACTTATTAAGTGAGTAAAATGGTCATATCGGTAAAACATAATACATTAAAAGAAGTGACATTCTGCAGCATTGCAACAATCGAGAACCGAACTTCAATTTGGATACAGCCCCTTAAATATGCTCATTATAAAGTAATTAATTTCTCAGAAACTAATCGTAGGAATTTAATGAAATTTGGTATCTAGGCATAGTTTGAACTGCAGATTTCAAATATGTTGTCAAATTTGGGTCTTGCTATTGAAAAAAACAAAGTTTGGGTGTGATTTTATATGTTGGCCCCCTAAGCAAATTTTATATACATCATTTAAAAGTAGACTTTATTTCCAATCGTTTGGTACCAGTCACTTCCTTCTACTATAATTTGTTGCAGAGTTAGTGGGGGGGTGTTCAGTTTTTTTTTCCACGACTGTACTTACTTTTAATACCAACCAATGGATCTCACCAGTCGTCCGTCACCGAACGAAGACCAAGCTGGAAATCGGTGACCTTACCTTAGCAATCTGCGTAATATTAATTTTTTTTGTCTTAATGCTTTTCAATGGCATTTCGGACGATTTTTATATTTTATCAGGGACTGAAATGAAAATAACACATTTGAACAGTTGATTTAAATGTTATATTGTGGATGCTAAATTTTTGCTATGCAATGTTTTAAATGAATGAAGTTGGTTCGAGATTTTGTCAATAACTTTTCCGGTCATTCGCGATTCTCTGTATAGATATATTTTTGGAATTTTGTGCATATGTTCAAATAATGTGAGACATTTTTCTTTATCACTTTTACAATTTTGAAATATTACGTTGGCCTATTTTCTTTTTTTTTCCTGTTTTTATATATGGGTTGACTAGCAACTGAATTTCATAGAATATGAGAAAAAAGAAATCAGGCTCTAGCAGGCGTTTCTTAATGTGTCTCTCTGAGTTGCAGACAAGCTGCAGAAAAGCATCATTTAATCGGAAACCGTTTAAACATTTATACGTTTAACCGCTGGGGGAAGTTCCGGATATACGCTGGACCATATATACTATTTCGTATAATACGTATAACCGCCTTGGCCGTATCATACGTATCTAAAATTTGTACCACGTTTAATACGTATCATACGTTATACTCGTATAAACGTTTAGTATGGAGCACTAATGTGAACCAATAATGGAATTTTCTTGATTTTTAAGTACTGTTAAATAATCAGAAATATAAATATAAACATAGTTAAACTTTATTACATTTTTGTCTTTACAACTAAATTTGTTTTAAACTAATAATCTCTGAATGTTTTCTCTTTCAACTGAATGAAAAAAATAAAAACGTTATTAATATTTTTTTTCACTTTAGCTTTATATTAATTATGTTTGAATAACTCCGATTATGGAAGAAATCTGTATAATGATTAATTACTAAATATAACGATAATAAATAATTCAGTTGATTTATGTTATTACTAAAGTAAATTGTATTGAAGAATATTGAATACATTTATGTAATTTTCCTAAACGGTGAACTTCTCAGGCCTTTAAGTAATATTCACATACAAAAGCAAATGAGAAAACAAAATTAAATTTCTGATATTAATAATGTAAATAACAAAGTAATTAGTTTTCATGATTGGTACAGAAAGTAATTATATGGAAGATATTTCTTTTTGTGCAAATTCCTTTCTTTAATGTAATAAATATGTATAAATGTATAAATCAAAAATTAATCATTGATGTCATATTTTAAAACCTCTAGATCGCTTTAATAAATTTTATGAACATCTTCCCAAACTTCCATAATAATACTAAAAGTATTAAAATTTAATTGTTAAAAATTTATTTCATAGTTAAACTATTTAATGCTGTAAAGTAATTATGTGAACCACAATATCATTCGTTTTTAAATTAAAAAAATCTTGAATAATAACGTTTACGGAAAAATTCACATTCAAACATTAAATTTCTAAAGTAAAAACATAACAGTTAATTAATTCGATAGCTACCAATGCTCAAGTAAACTGGAATAATGAATATATTTATGTCATTTTCCTATACGGTAAACCTCTGAGGTCCTTGCTAGTAATATCCACACGCAAATGTAAATAATCACGCAAATTTGATTTTTCAGATATTAATAATTTAAACAGCAAAGTAATTAGTTCTGATGATTGCTTTCGAAAGTAAATATAGGTATAGTTCCCTCGGTGTAAATGGATTTTATAAATGCATTTTTATTGTAATACATGCTGCCCAAAATTTGTTTCTGTTGTCATAAATTGAAGATTTTAGATCCTTTTAATAACTTTTATCAATGATATTTCGCATTTGTCTATTAATACTAAACAGCATTTTAACTATTTAGGCAATATTTTCTAGACGAATTAAATAATAAAAATATTTGAAATTGCTGCATATTTTCTAGTGATGAATCATACTAATTAATTAAATAACGTTAAAGCGGAGGATAAATTTCAAATGATCAGAAACACCAATTATTGTTATTGTATTATTAACTAGTTAAAATTAGTAACGTAATAATCATACACTTCGTGTATGTTTAAATACTTTGTGATGGTAAATAGTGAAATTATCTTATTAAAACATACATATGCATTTTTCTGAAACATTTAAAAAAAAAATCTAATCAACTTTAAAATCCTCCACGTATTTAAATGTATGCTAAAAATTATCAATATGTCTAAGGCACAATCTTGTTACGCATTACGGCAAGTATGTGCATCTGTTTTGAAATGTTGTTTATTATCTCTTTCAGGGGACAAAGAACTTCTTTGCAAAAATGTTCAGGTCTCAGCCCTCCTATATTTGCTGGACAGCAATTCTATTGTGTATGTATTCGCATTCCAAGAGGCTATAATCCCTTCCCAATGTCATTGTGAATGCTACCAAAACAGCAGAGTAGACCATGGGAGATTTCGTTTGATCAAACACCTAGAGAAAATTAAAAGATTACATAAATAAACACAATAATACATGATCATAGTTAAATACAGTTAATTAACTAGTAATTTATACAAAGCATAGTTTCTATTAACTTCAGGAACTTGGCAGTAACACGAATACTTTATGTTTTAAAATAAATTATCATATGATATATGGTATTTTAACATCATTTTTTTTCAATGTCAGAGATTTAATATAGGATTCTCTATTTAACTTTAAAATTAGCGATATTTGTAATAGTTGGGTTTTAATTTAAGGTGGTTGACAATGACCAGTTCCCACAAAAACACACTGTTATTCCAAGTCACTCTCACTAAAATATGCCACCTGGCGTACATTAATTCATTATCAGTAAGAAAGTAAGAAACAATCCCCTGTAGTCTTTTGTTTTTTGTGCTAAATAATAACTGAAGTTCATTGTATATTTAAGAGATACTGTATATTTAGGTATTTAAAAATATGTACTTGCATATTATTCATGGCAGGAAGATCGATCGCCAAAAATGGTCGTCAATGGTTAAGCATGCTTATATGTGAGATTCCGTTTTTGATTCAAAATTAATTTAAGACTGCTCAAGAATGATCAAGCCTTTTATAAGATGTAACTAAATTTATACTGAAGTTTCTTACTTTATATAAACCTTGACAAAAATAAACAAATATCATTTAAGAGGGTCGTTTTTTATGTTAATTTTTAGTAAGTATTTAAATTGATTTCTTCAGCTTATTTATTGACCACATTTTAACCCTACGTTGCATGAATGAATTTTCCTTTTAGAATTGTGTTTTTTTATATTTATATTAATAAATCGACACCAGAAAATTTAAGATTGCTTTTTAAATTTATTTATTAGCATAATTATATTATTTTACACCATTAATATTTTTATATAAATATAGTGGTTGCAAAGACCTTGATTAATTATTAAAAGTAAAATAGAAAGTGTTGCCAATTGGCTACACTATGCACTGTAGGGTTAAACAAGAAGTTCTTCTAACTGCGGTAAAAATAAAATGCGATTAAAGGAAAAGCATTTGAATAGCCAAAAGACAATTATCTCATTTGTAAATATTGGCTTAATAAGTTAGCTAAGATCTATGGCAAAGAGCACGGAATTTGCATTTGCGGCTACCTCTATCTTGGGCTTGGCAACGTGAAACAAAAGTTTTTTAAGCTAGTTCTTTACTCCAGATATATATAAACTATAATGCATTTATGAATGATATTGTCCTTTCTTATTCGAATACGCTGTCTACATTTATCTACATTGCATCTTTACACCTTAACATACAATTTCCCTTCGTGGTATTCGAAAAATCGCTTATTTTTGTTACAATAGTACCACATCCCTGCAAATAAAGAATATCTTCTGTTCAAGTTCTTTAAAAAGCCTACAAATGCTATGATATAAAATCATTTATACATATTTTTATTCAAAATTATTCTCTTCCTAACCTAATTTTTAATTCATTAATTAATATTCTATTCGCTAAAATATATCTTTATTCTAAAATCTCAAATGTTATTTCCTTTCTTCATATAAAATGCTATCTTTATTAAATGCGTCATGTACGTTAAAATCTCTTCTTGCTTTCAACTGTGGTTATGTCTGTAGATGTAATATTTTCCTGATGCTCCTTTTTACAGCTGCATGACAGTCCTACCTATTTCTGTCCATAAACAATTGTGAAAAATAAATGCAATTTTACAGCAGCGAGGTAGCCTCTTTCCTTTGTCTAAAATCCATTCCCATGGGGTTGTCCGTTCAATTGGGTTGTGTTGTTCGCCAAAATTCACTAAAATTACGATTTTGCCAAATGTGGTAACCGTTTCAATCCTCCCACTCAATTATTTACATTAATTACCCGTAACATACAAAGAAATTTTGCAATGTGTCTGGGATCTGTTGGTTCAATGTCTATCGAATGTTGGCAAGGCAATTTATTACTGAAAAGATCAGATCACTTCAAACTCTCTGCCTGCTAACAACGGATTGATTGTTCTGATAGCGAGACCATCCCCTCTCACCACCTTACATCTATCTATATGTCTCAATAAAGAAAAACTTTCAGCTGGATGACTTTGTCTTCATTCAATATTTATGTCTCCCTTTCCCCTGGATCTCCGAACTATGTGTTATTAGCATTTTCAACGCCAAATAATGTACTAAGTTACGGCTTGTAAAAAATATTCTAATTTATCGTTAAACATAATCGCTTCGGTAAAACAAATCCAGCCTAAGAAAATCATCACAAACTCAATATTCAATATTAAAAAAAAAAAAATCTTCAAAGCCCTGTTTCAGTCGTAGATCATTTTGCGTTATCCAGGGTGCACCACGTGGAGGCGATCTACAATACACCCCCTTCAATTGGTTTGGTGGCATATAATAGTGTATAGATGTTTGTCTAAGTGCTTTGAAAAAATATATATGTTAAAAAAATGTAAAAAGAAAATAGCTTACAACTCACATCGCAATTCAAAATACAGAATATAATATTGCACAATGGAAAAGAAAAAACAGGTTAATGCAATTAGTATATTGGGGCCATCTGACCTGTCACGGATAATGGGCAGGTGCCAAAAAATTCTAACATTACTAAATATAATAAATAACATATTTTACCATTTACCATCATAAACTAATACTGATTCTCTTTATAAGTTTCTCGAAAAACAATGCAAATATTTTAAATCTATATCCCCACACGTAAACTCAAATCGATTTAAGTTCTTTTATTTTCACTTACCCAAACTATTTCAGTTTTACAACTCTTGAAACTTGCTGAATCACAAGTTAAATAATGAAATCGCCGTTTGCACTTCAACAATTTTAAAACTCGAAGTGCACCGTGGAAAGATATTTCAACTGAATCCCAATATTTAAATTAGTTTTGAAGTATTACAAATGCTATTTCAACGGAATAATGCATTCATCCGCTGCCTGAATTATTTTTGCTACGCTTCATTAACGATAATTTTAAACTGTTATGTAAATAATCCTCCTATATTATTTTTATTATAATTTATAATAACAAAAGTATTAAATAAATGTTTTGACAATTTAATGCCTAATGTATGAGTAATCATTAATAAGAAGAAAAGTACAAGTTCAGAAAGAAATAATCTTTAGAGTGCTCTGGAGGGCATTCATTTGCTCTGAATCGCACGATATTTAAACTACAGATAATTCAAAAGATAGTACGAAGATTCAAAAGATTTGACAAATAAAAATTCTACAAATGCAAATGCATAAAAAGATGATGCTGCACTAATTAAAAAACCGTGGCTTATATATTATAATGTCTAATACACCTTTGCATAAATATTTTTTAGGATACTAATTTGCATAAATACTAGCTGACTCCCCTGGCGTTACCCTGCCTGTCATAAAAAACCTTAAATAAATCACATATTTGTATGATTTTATATATTTAATCAGATTTTGCATGAATTTATATTTTTAAGTGATTTTTCCCCCTTATTTAGTGGTTAAAGCTGTCGCAAAAGAAGACATTTTCTAGTTTTTCAAGGTAGGGTCTTTTAATAGTTATAAAACAAAAAAGAAAAGTTATTGTTGTCTGAACACTTTGAAATTTTTATCTGCTGTAAGTATAAAGGTTTTGCAGCTCGTAAATATTATTGGTATCTAGTTGTAAAAAAAGTATGTTTTCTTATTTTATTTTAGTTTAGTTTTTGTTTTCGCGTCGGGTCAGTTAACATAACAAAAAAAAAATATTTCTTATCGTCCGAAATCTCGAAAATTGCAATCGGTTATAACTATAAATGTATACAATCCCTCTTTGAAATTTCGTAAAAAATATGCATACTTAGTAGTGAAGACATGAGCCAAAGTAGCTCCGAAACAGCTCGCGTTTTAGCGTTTCCATCGAACATGTATCAGATTTTATTATTTTTGCCAATACTGCACCGAACGTTTCGGAAATTTAAATATTTTACCATTAAGAAGCTTAAATAAATGAATTTATACATGCAATAGTAAAAAAATAATATTAATTCTAATGTTTAAGTTAATGGTGTTACTTTATCATGTTTGTCTGTAAAACATGTTTTTCATTATGTAAATATTAACTTCCGGAAAGCATTTTTTATTTTTAGAAACCTCAGAAACCGGTATATTTTCCAGATTTGAAGAAGCATTTTTAAAAACAGTTTCTTTTTTCTGCCACTATAAACGTTTCCGAGTAGTTTTAACAGAGTATAAATCCGTTTTCTTACACTGGAATATCGGTTTTTACGATGCTAACAATTCAACAATTAAACATTTGTATCTGCGTAATTCAATTTATTTAAGCAAGAGTAACAAAATAATGTTAATTTTAATGTTAATGGTGTTAATTTATCATGTTTGTCTGTAAAACATGTTTGTTGAACATGAAAATATTTACTTGAGAATGGATAGCATATGTAAACCTATATCCCAGGTTGAGAAAACTGATTAATATACAGGGCTCCAAAATGGTCCGTCTGAATAAAAATATTTTTCTTACAGAAAATTTCATAGTACGTTACTACAACATTTCCGCAAAAATTTACCTCTGAAAGTGGTTTCTGCAAAATTTTCAAGAAGAATCTAACAATATTTTTTTCTAATAAAATACCGGTATTTAAAAGGCGGACCATTTGGGATACTATAAAAACTACTCGAAAATGTTTCCAAAAATCAGAGGCAGCAAAGGGAACGTTTCTTTTATATAAATGCATCTCTAAACCTCACCAATAGTTTAGTTTCTGAGGTTTATAAAGATAAAGAACGCTTTGAAGAATCGTGTGTAACTCAAAAGCCGTTATTGAAAATTTTCGTTTGTAGTAGTTGTATTATATTTGCGGCATCAATAGTCTGTAATATTTACTTTACATTCTGTTTAATTGTTGAAACAAAACAAAATGTTTTCAATTTGAAATTCGAAGACATAAAGCAATAAAAATTATATGCAATATATTGAATAAAATTTCATAACAAATGATATATATGTTTATAATCAATAAAAATTAAATAAATAAATGAAATTTCTTAATAAAAACCAATATTAGCAAAGGCAACAAATTATACAGTATGCCCACTAAAGTCTCTTTTACCATCCTCTTAACTTCGGAACGACTGCTGCTATATTCATAAAAGTAGTGTCTAGGTATAGTAAAGTAGCCATGCTCTACTCAATGAAACCGCCTACGGCGCCATCTGGTGTAATGCTGCGGAGTTAGCATTCCTATCTCGAAAACGGAAAGAGATAGAGAAAAAAAGTGATTTACAAAGTTGTAGAGCATGATCGATTTAGTACGAAAAGACACCTTGTGGACATTAATGCAAAGAATAGAACGGTTAAAACGCGCATTTGTCTTTTTGTGATTTCCTACACTGTGACGTGACAAAACGATCTTAAAAAGAAAAAAAAACAACTAGTTATAATAATATACATTTATTTTAGATGTTCAAACTTCTGACCGTCATGCGTCAGCTGCCATGCATATTTGGATCCTTGTTTGAATTTCACGTTTCACATGTTGTACCACAGATGGTGACACGTTGGCACAAGCGTCCGTAATGCGTCGTTTAAGGTCCTGCAATGTTTGTGGAGGGGTCGCCTACATCTGCTGTTTCATAACTGGATGTTTCTTTCTTTCTTTCTTAGGTCGTTTTGTCACATCACAGTGTAGGAAATCACGAAAAGACAAATGCGTGTTTTAACTGTTCTATTCTTCGCAGTAATGTCCACAAGGTGTTTTTTGTACTAAATCGATGATGCTCTACAACTTTGTAAATCACTTGTTTTCCTTATCTCTTTTCGTTTTCGAGATAGAAATGCTAACTCCGCAGTTTTCCACCAGGTGGCGACGTTGGTGGTTTCATTCAGTAGCGCATGGCTACCTTACTATACATAGACACCACTTTTATGAATATAGCAGCAGCCGTTCCGAAGTTAAGAGGGTGGCAAGGGATTTTAGTGGGCATACTGTATATAACATCTGTGTTATATTTCCTTGATTAAGAAGCTTTTTTTCCTACAATGTGGGCAACACTTCCGTTAAACAGACCGTAAGAAAAAAAATTTCTAAAGCAGTATTTCTTTAAAGAAACCTCAAATATCAAACATCTTTAAACCAGGTCATCTAAAAAAGAACAGATGGAAAACAGAATTCAATAATTTAACTACTGTAATAAATATAAAGACAAAATTAAAGATTTTAGGATTAAAGAAAATATTTTAGGTAGTTCAAACATTTGTACATGGCAATTCTAAAAATAACTATTATTTTTGTCGGTAGATGTCATTAAGCTGTTTTAACACTTACGAATTTTCAAAGTAACATCTAAAAACTGGCATCAATAGTCTGTAATATTTAATTTATATTCTGTTTAATTGCTGAAACAAGACAAAACGTTTTCAATTTGAAATTCGAAGACATAAAGCAATAAAAATTATATGCAATATATTAAATAAAGTTTCATAACAAATAATATATTTTTATAATGCATAAAAATTAAATAAATAAATGAATTTTTAAATAAAAAATCAATATTACCAAATTCGACAAATTATATATAGATAGATATAGATATGTATATATAAATAATTTGTTGCCTTTGCTAATATTGTTTTTTATTAAGAAATTTCATTTATTTATTTAATGTTTATTTATGATAAAAATATATTATTTGTTATGAAATTTTATTTAATATATTGTATGTAATTATATATGTATATATATATATATATATATATATATATATATATATGGTGATGTTCAATTCATTTGCATCAAAAAAGAAAATCGTCTACAACAACACTGAGATTAAAGATGTTGAAAGTTATGTGTACCTTGGACAAGAAATATCATCAGACAACAGTATCATGAATGAAATCAATAGAAGAATAAGAAATGGATGGAGTGCTTTTGGGAAGAACAATATTATTCTGAAGAGTAACATGCCTCTTTGTTTGAAAAGAAAGGTGTTTAACCAATGTGTTTTGCCTGCACTAACTTATGGAGCAGAAACTTGGACACTAACAAAACGGATGGTACAAAGATTACAAACAACACAGCGAAGTATGGAAAGATGTATGCTAGGCATAACCAGAAGAGACCGAAAGAGAATAACGTGGATAAGAAGTCGGACGAAAGTTTTTGACATCATCGAGAGAATTAAACGGCTAAAATGGAAATGGGCTGGGCACATTGCAAGAAGACAAGACAATAGATGGAGCACAAACACCCTACAGTGGTATCCCAGAGATGTAAAACGACCAAGAAGACGACCTCAAGTAAGATGGAGTGACGAAATCAGAAAAGTGGCTGGTGTTAATTGGATGACTAAAGCACTAGACAGGCAACAATGGAAAAATCTGGGGGAGACCTACATCCAGCAGTGGATTGAAAACGGTTGATGATGATGATGATGATGATGATGATGATGATATATATATATATATATGTATATATATATATATATATATATATATACTTCTTCTGATATATATATATATATATATATATATATATACTTCTTCTGATATATATATATATATATATATATATATACTTCTTCTTCAAAATACTTCTTCTGATTTGAAATTTTGTTTAAGCAAATAAAAAATGGTTCCAAATATTTATCATAGATGGCGCTGCTTCTGGAAATGTATCGAACAGATCGAATGCCTTTATAAATAACAATGGTGAAGGTGCACGACGCATATGCACAGTTTTTGTCCAAACTATGGCAACCTACATTTCCCAGCAATCCTCACTGGTCTAATCGAACTCAGGAAGGAGAGTATTGTTACGTTCTGGAATGTGGGTTGCCATAGTTTGGACAAAAGCTATGCATACGCATTGTACGTCTTTCGCCATTGTTATGTAATGAGCATAAGGCAATCTACCTATTCGATATCTTCCCAGAATCAGCGTCATCTGTGAGAAGTTTTTGGAACTAATTTAATACTAAATATTTACAATAAATATATACTGTATACACTATAATATAATACTAAAATACTATAAATATATACTATAATACTAAAACATAATTTGCTGTACAAAAAATTAATTTTCCATTTATGTACAAATATTCCAATTAAAGAATTAAATATGTGTCAATGTAAAATATAAACTCAAACTGACACACTCGTGATATCGTGAATTATACCTATAAGAGTCTGAAAAAATAAAATCATAACGAAGAGTCTGCTCTTTGTTCTTTTTCATTATCGGGATGTTTAATATCGATAAATCCTGTAGTTCATTAGCGTCTTATACAAAGATCATAAAGGAACTAACGCCAAAGATAGGGAATAGAATAAATCTTTTCTAACTGTAGTAAGTATTTCTGTTGAGATCAATACCTGGGTAAAACTAAAAATTCCAAATATAATTTTGTTAATTACAACTAGATTGTAAACAATTTTCAAATTAAGACAGATATATTGTTTTTGTTAACGGGATTGCAAATAATTACACATTATTATAGTGTGTAAATATAACTTTTAAACACTTCCTAACATAGAAAAAAGTGTTTATGAATTCGGTTTGTCTGTCTGGGAGTCTGGTCCTTCTCTAACGCTCGTAAGTATACTTGGACTGCCTTGTAATATATATGGGTAATATAAATATTAAGACTTGCGCGGCAGCGCAAGTCTTATTTATTTTCAGCGCGACTTCCCCATGCTATTCTAACACAGCAAATCTCGTTGAACGAGTTAATTTACTAGAGTTTTTCCCACTTTTTGTACGCGCTTCCACAAATTTTCTACAAAACACATAATTCTGAAAAAAAATAAATCCTCCAATCAAAAAACTGGTGTTGTTACTTTCTTTACAGACCTGTCAGGCTTCGACCAGGAAGATAAACTATTATTTTATCCCTTATTTCTATCTCCCTCGCTTCGAAACTGCATTATGGGTAAATTAAAGCTTTCTATTGCAGTGTGGGCGAGATTGCGAGATATGATTTTAAGAATTACGCCGCGTCAAAAACTATGTGGAGGGGGTTGGGGGGGGGGGGTGGACGTTTTCTTTTTTCGGCAGGGGAGGTGGAAGAGCGCGAACACAATTAGGAAATACAATAAAGCGATCTGTTTTAAACTTTACGATATTTTATAACACATAACATAATTTTAAAAAAATGAAGCCCCATCATAAATTATGGGGAGGGGGGGTGGCGTTTTGCCCACAAGGGGGGACACTTTTTTAAATTTTGCCGAAACCCCTCATGTGATATATCGTTGGAAAGGTCTGTGACCGCTTAATCATATTATGCTTCTCCGGTGTCCATCGCCCCACTTTACCCCCCAAGGGGGGCACTTTTCTAAAGTTTTCCGATACCCCTCATGTGATATATCGTTGGAAAGGTCTGAAACCGCTTAATCATATTATGCATCTCCGGTGTCCATCTCCCCACTTTGCTCCCCCCCAAGGGGGGTACTTTACTAACATTTTGTACACACCCCTCATGTGATATATCGTTGGAAAGGTCTGTGACCGATTAATCATATTATGCAGCGCGTGCGCAGCGCGACTGCTATACGGTGCCGCAGGCACTGTATAGCAGTCGTATAAATAAATAATACTATAAATTAATATAAATAAATAATATATAATTAATAAATAATAATAGTATAAATAAATAATACTATGTATTTTACAGGGACCCAAGCCGGAGGTTCGTTCAGTTAGAGGTTTATGCTATTCGATGTGCAAATCAAGGGATCATCCGGGGCCGAAGGCAGCGGGGACCCGGGTCGGAGGTTCGTTCGGTTAGAGGATTATACTATTCAATGTGCAAATTAAGGGATTATCTGGTGCCGAAGGCAGCGGGGACCCGGGTAGGAGGTTCGTTCGGTTCAAGGTTTTACAAGATTCGAGGCACCGATGTAAATTAGGGGCCCGTTAGCAAGCGATGCCAGCTAGTTTTCTTATTATTTGTATTATATAACAAAAACTCTTGACACATTCACTGCTCACAATTATATTTAATAACATTCTGCACATATATACTCGTTATTATTATTTTCTTATTATGTGATAAAACAACATAAGATTTTATGGATAGTTTTCCCACACCGCTAACTAGTGTCTTTTTCCAAAGTGGTTGCAAACGTATTTTGCACAATTGAATAAAATTATTTGCATAAAGTAACATGATTCGTTTATTATAATTATTATGAAGATGAGAAACACACACACCCACAATCCGTTGAAGTCCGTTATATATATATATATTTTTTTTTTTTGTTAAAAATTACTTGTATTATTTTAATTGTTTACAGAATAATCAATGCTTGAACTGTATATTTATATTACCAATGCTGATTTTGATCTGTGCAGTCTTTTACATACTTGCCTCGTGCGAATCTTATCTGCTTCATATTAATTTGTTATTAAAAAACTTGAGATATTAAAAAAAAGTAACTTGCAAAGCAAATTAAAAAAATTAATTTATTTCCATATTGTTAAACCCGAGAAGGGACAGATATTAAAATTATTTTATTTAGTCAATGTTACAATAATGTTGCATTTTTATATTAAATCTTGTTCAGTCTATTTAATCTTTAAAAATTAAATTTAAATTTGAAACATGATATTAAAGCAACGTAAACATGTCATTTAGTTGAAATGAAATCTAAATAAATCTTCATCTTTTTTTTCAGTTTTACATGCACTATGCAAAATTTGTATTGTAGCAAATTCTAACACACAAGAAACATGAGAAATTCAAATTATTAAAAAAGGTTGAAGATTTATTTATATTTCATTTCAACTAAATGAAATGTTTTAAAGTTGCTTTAATATCATGTTTCAAATTTAAATTTAATTTTTAAAGATTAAATAGACTGAACAAGATTTAATATAAAAATGCAACATTATTGTAACATTGACTAAATAAAATAATTTTAATATCTGTCCCTTCTCGGGCTTAACAATATGGAAATAAATTTATTTTTTTAATTTGCTTTGCAAGTTACTTTTTTTTAATTATATATATACAGGGTGATTATAAAGAAACTTTGCCAACATCTGCACTTCTAGCGCCCGTTCTATTTAACCGATCAAGATGAAATTTTAAATATAGTTGTTTGAAGGTATGCGCTCGAGATTCTGTGAATGGCAATACAGTGGTGCTCACGGTTACGGTTATAGTTACAGAAACTCGAAAATTTCGAATGGCAACGCCTACTTTTTCCTGTCTCAAAATGTTCAGCGCATGCGAAAACCCTAAATAGCGTTGAAACGGTACCGATATGTCCAAAAACCGACGTGTTATAGACATACAAACCGTTCTTTAAGGCGCACCGAGCAATAATGCATTCGACAGAGACAAGAAACTGCTGAATGATGAGAACACATATCAGACAAAAGAAAACCTTTATTGGCATCAAACATTTTCCACATGGGTGCCATCACAAGCAATTACGCATTGCATGCGGGAGACGACGGACAATACCGCTGAACGCAACATGACGCGAGGAATGTTTCTAATCTCACGCCGTATAGAATCCTGCAAGCCCGACAATGTTTGCGGATTGCACAGGTAAACTCTGGATTTGAGATATCCCCAAAACCAGAAATCCATAGGCGTCAGATCTGGGGATCGCGCAGGCCACGGAATAGGATAATGGCGTGAGATGATGCGATCACCAAAATGCTGATCTAGGAGCCTTTTAACTGACCTCGCTATATGTGGAGGTGCACCATCTTGCATCCAAACAACGTCATTGAGTGCATTCCGCCGACGCAACTCCGGTAGTACAGAATTTTTCAGCATGGCTGCATACCGAGAGCCTGTTACAGAACATGTTGCAGGACCCGCTGGGGTCGTTTCCTCAAAGAAGAACGGGCCGAGAACAAATGTAGCTGTAATGCCGCACCACACAGTCACTTTGGCGTCAAATAATGGTACTAGTGCCACAGCGTGAGGATTCGTCTCTCCCCAGTGCACACAATTCTTTGTGTTAATGTTGCCATGTAAGGTGAAATGCGCCTCGTCCGTCCATAGTATGCGAAGTGGCCAGTCGTTATCAGCATCATATCGTAATAAAAATTCATTTGCGAAGTCCAGACGTTGTTGTGGGTCACCCGGCTGCAACATCTGGACGCGCTGAAATCGATAGGGAAACATGTGAAGTACTGAGCGCAAGAGCTTGCGGACCGTTGTGTTCGGAATATCCAACAAGCGCGATAATCCTCTTGCAGTTTCTGTGTGCCCTGTAGTCACTGTATGATGCACTTCCATGACAACGTCCTCAGAAACTGTTGGCCGTCCGGAGCGCGGTTTGTCACAGGTGCAGCCTGTATCTTCGAATTTGCGCACTAAATCACGCACAGCTTGCAGAGTACATGGCCCACGTCGTTGTCGATGATTGCGGCGATACACACGCAAGGCTTCCGCAGCGTTCATCCCATTTAGATAATAGAGTTTGATCAATTCACCGCGAACTTTCCCAGGAAGAGTCATATCGTCGGCATGTGCGAGTTCATGAATGACGACTTCGCATACCCGCTTGGTATTTTATAGGCTTCCTCCGCTGAATATCTGGCGAACGGCGTTCTGTGATTGGTATCTTGCCTGTGTCATATGCAAAGTTACTGCGTGCGCACAGATCGTGTTTTGTTGGCCGGTTTTCAGAACTCTTCTTTGTGTATGCATAACACGTTTGTTTTTGGACATATCGGTACCGTTTCAACGCTATTTAGGGTTTTCGCATGCGCTGAACATTTTGAGACAGGAAAAAGTAGGCGTTGCCATTCGAAATTTTCGAGTTTCTGTAACTATAACCGTAACCGTGAGCACCACTGTATTGCCATTCACAGAATCTCGAGCGCATACCTTCAAACAACTATATTTAAAATTTCATCTTGATCGGTTAAATAGAACGGGCGCTAGAAGTGCAGATGTTGGCAAAGTTTCTTTATAATCACCCTGTATATATATATATAGTTATGGAAGGCAGGAATGCATAACATTTATATTAATTTACAGAGATGCACAAAAAAATCGGTTACTGGACTGATTATGATCGTTGTGGTCAGAATTGATGAAAATGGAATTTTACACAATTATCTGTTTTTTAAATTGATTATTAAGATATCTCGTTTAATTGTATGAAAAAAATGAAAATTTTAAATGATATTCTGTTAGTGCTAGAAAGCATTTTATAAACTATGAATAATACTTAACATTCATAAAGATACAACTAAATGTAAATATATTGCGTGAAGGTGCGTAAAAACATACATAAAACATTTAAAAGCACATTAAATTCCTTTTAAAAATTCAAAACGTTTCTACCGAACTATTCGGTCATCATCAGTGAAAAACTAATAGTTATATTGAGTTGTTGTCTCTTCGCGTTTTCTAGCTTGCTCGGAACAAACTATTTTATATCAAGGGTGTAGAATATAAGGTGGGATGGGAAAGGTCATTCAACACTTTCTGTAATAAAATTCTGTTGTAAAATGTTGAATGACCTTTCCCAGTGAACCAACAATGAACAACAGTGATCAACAGTGAACCTATATCATTACTGAAAAAATGAAGATGATGAGAAGAATGTATATGATAATGTCTAATGGGAAAGAATAGCTTCTCCGACTTAAGGTGTATTGCCACACAAAACCTCAAAGATTGTTAGAAGAAAAAGGGGTAAGTGATAATATTTCCCATGAAATTATCTTAATTAAGCAGAAAGTAAGAACATGTGACAGAAAAGGATAACACAAAAACAGAATGAGGTAACCTTTATTACTTTCTTTTAATTTTGAAATAATAATAAGCAAAGGATGGGACTTCTTACTTCACAGCATATTTCTTGTCATTCATTTATTCATCATATGAAATGTTGCAATGATAAATTGAATACTGCGTTGTAAATAACAATTTAATTTCATATATTTAATTAATGGATGTTAACTTATCTCTACAAGTATAATAATTCAGCTGATTTTCAGATTTACTTAAATTTCCATGTATTATTAAAATTATTTAATTTCTATGCAGAGTAAATGAACAGAGTTTTAATTCGCTTATTACAAAATATCGTTTATAACGAGCAAAAGCATAGGTCTATTGATCTTCGTTATAACGTAGTTCGACTGTATAATAAATTTGTTATTAAGCTTGTTTTAGGCCGATGTTTTTTCGCTAGACGCGGATCGTGTCTGCTAGCAGTAAATATTACAAACTGCAAAAACAAATTTAAGCTGTTTTACATATCTGCAAGGTCGAAATAAATAATTTTGTTTATTACATTTTAAAGAAATGAAATCGATTTTTTGAATGACGAAGTAAAGTTGGGTGTCCCCAGAAGACCCGGTCCTCGGAGATGGTTTAGTTCAGGTAGCCATCCACTGTGGATGGCTAGTTAAGGTGATGCCTTAACTCGGTCAAATATTATCTGAAATTATAAAAAGCATAATGTTTTTACTCCTAATACTTAAAAGTAGAGAGTCGTCGTTCGATTAAAAAAAATGATTTTGGACTAAATGGCGGCCGTTTAAAGCTATGGTATTGATTTTCACAAAACTTTCTAGTGTTTGATGGTGTATGAAAAATACAAAAAAAAAAAAAAAAAAAAAAAAAAAACGAAAGGAACAATTCGCCGACAAGAACAATTTAACTCTAGATCAGTGCTTCCCAACCTTTAAAACTATCGGGATAATAATTTCAAATTAAATAACTGCATTCTCTACAGCAGGCCTGTCCAACCTTTCAGTAAACTGGGGCGCATCTCAGCTGTTGTTAAACAATGAGGTGATGTTGTTTAACATCACCTCAAACACCTCATGTTGTTTAACATCCCACACTGTTAATGGCGCAAGCCATTATTCACATGATTCAAATCCTGCAGCAATAGTATCTCGCTGTAGCAGTAGCAATACACACACGTCTTATAAGATGCAAAAGCGTCTCATACTGGTAGACATAAGGCCGCTATGGTTCAAGAGCTCTATTTAAAAATAATTTTCAGAGAAAACAAAAATCATAGTAAATTTCGAATTACACATTTTCTTGCGAGAGGTCTATTTCATACATTTTTGTAGGGCAAGATTCCAAAAAGTTTAATCTCGCCTATAATAATAAAAAAAAGTGGAAATCAGAGATATTGCTAGGGTTTTTTAGGACGTGAAAATACGCTTAAACTTGTTTTGGAGATGCGAAAATTAACTTCATGCACATGTCACTTTCATAAGAGAAAAAGAGTTGAAAAATAATTATTATTCTAAGTTTTATTTCTTAACGTATTAAAATTTCTATTAGCAATTATTACCAAATTCAATCATTATAATTACACTAGACAAAACTTTATAAATAATAACTCAAATCGTGAAAATACGCATGATTCAATTTTTAAAGAATTACTGGTTTTTAATGCGTGGAATACACTTTCATAAATCAAGAAAAAATCTCTGCAGCAAATATTAATGATTTTAAAGAAATCATCCTTCGAAATGGAATTTTATTTTTAAAAAGGCTTTTAACAGAAACCTTCAAAAGGGCGCCAATAAAACCTCCAAAGAGCCCCATGACGCCCGCGGGCTCCGCGTTGGACAGCCCTGCTCTACAGACATGGTATGCTAGTCTGATCAGTCAAATTAAATAACTAATAACAAGTAATTATAAGTAATTTCCAAATAAATAAATAAATAACAGAATAAATAAAAAAAGAAAAAAAGAAAAAGAAAAAGAAACTTTTTTATACTCAAACAAAATACAGGGTGCGTCAGAAAAATGAATATATACACTGTATAACGGGTTATAACTTTCAAATTTTTCTTTCTTTTCATGATGTAAGTAATTGGAAATAATGAGTGGACTTGGTTGGATTAACTTTTGAAAAATGAAAATTTATTTTAAAATACTATTGTAAGTATGAACTAGTCGTTGGGGCCACCGTAATACTTACCCATCATGGATATGCATAATGTAAAATATTAAAATAAAAATGTGTAAACTACTTATAAAATGCATTGCAATTCAAATAAAATCGTGGCTTGATGACGTCACAAACTTTAAAGGCTCGATTACTGAATTGCTTGAAAGAAACCTGCTTATAACTCTAAAAATAATAATCCTATTAACTAGCGGTTTATTGCATCTGATTAAGCGTCAAATTTCCAATTAAAATATATCTTTAAAGTGAAATTTGGATGAAATACAGGGTCATGAAAAATCGAAGAGTGTGGAAAATAGGATTCCAAATATCTCGGCAACTCATTATCCGATCGACTTCATGCTTTATGCAAAATTTATGTTTTTTTATTGTCTTTTATATTCATTTCTTAAAATAAACAATTTCAAAACATTTTATATACCTTTTATCAGAACGAATATTTCGAGAGTCCGAAAAAAATAGTTCCGGTTAATCGAGGTTATTGAAATGAAATAGGCTTCTTCCCATTATTACATACTAAGTACATACCAAATTTCAAGTCTCTATCTCAATTTTGTCGGGAGATAGAGCGTTTACAGACACACAGACACACAGACACACACACAGACACACAGACGGACGGCAATTTTTTTTTTTCTAAAAATATGTTTTTCGGAATCTCCAGTGTCTGAAACGTGTAAATCCGTCAAAAAAAATTTTTCGATTTTCAAAACGATTACAAGACTTTCCCTATACTACGTATGATGGGTAAGTAAAATGTAGCAGAAGTACAAAAACGATATCGCAGGGAATTTCAGGCAGATCTACCTATGCGACTTACGATTAATCGGATAAAAGATAAGTTTGAAACGAATGGATGTTCATATGTTCCGGAACCGCAATTGAGCAAGAATGCCCCAGAACACCAAATGAAATGTTTGTTGAAGTGTGTGAATCAATAACCCATCGTTATAAGCAGTGTATTGACAAAAATGGTAATAATTTTGCACAACTGCGACAGGTGGTATAGTTATACATTTTATGTAGATTCTTTTGCAATTTAAATATTAATTTTATATGAATAAAAATTGGATTTATGATCATTTAAAGTGTGTATACATTTTTCTGACACACACTGTATGTCATATTTAATGTTTTAACAAAAATACATCACTTTTACAGGATATAAACAAAAAGATAGCATTTGTCTTAAAAAACTAATCCAATACACCTTTATCATGTTGTTTTGACGTATTATTATATTACGCTGAAAAAGGGATTGTTAAAATATTTAATATTTTCTGTTCTTGGGAGTATAAAACTGATTAAAGATCTTACTCTTCATATTCCAAATATAAATTTCATGTTATTGATTGAAACACACTTGCAAACGTAAGCATGATTTATTGGCTCATGGAGATTTCATGCTTTAGAAAACATCTTGCATCAGTTAGTTATTGGAAAAGAATATTTTACGTACAAACCAACATATTAATCCCAAAAGATTGAAAGCATCTGTTACCCAAAAGCAAAAATATTGAAAATAAAATCACAAATTACTCGTTCATGTAACATATTTTACAATAATAGTGAAAGTAAAATAAAGTTTTGAACACAAATTCAGCCTAAATTTATTATTTCTTTAATTTGTCAGTAAAAATAAATGTAAAAATTTCGACACTTTCTGTATTTGTTGAAATAAATTTGGTAAAATATCTTACTCTTCATAATCAGAAAGGATTTTTCATATTATTGATCGATAACAGACTTGCAAGAGTAAATATAATATTTTGAGCTCATCGTGATTTCATGCTTTGAAAATTTCTGGCGTCATATATATATTAAAAAATAATACATTAAGTAGAAAATAAAAATTTAATATCTCTCTAGATTAAAAGCAGCTGTTACATAACAGCAAAGATAGTTAAAAGAAGGAGAAAGCCTAAATTACTTCTACACACTGTAAAAATCTGATACTAAATAATCAACTTTTATTCATCTTAAGTGATTTCTATACTTATAATACTATACAAGTGGATTATGTTTCCATATTTTTATAAGCAATATTACCGAACGGCAATATTCAACTTATAAATTCTGCTATTGACCCGAAACTGTACTTTTTTTCAAGTACAATTTTTGCACTTATATACCAGAAAATTTAAAGATATAATCTTCACTAATATTCTGCCGGAGTAGTTATAATTGTGCTAGTGCTTTTTGTTTTATCTTTAATATTTAAAATATTAAAAAAAGAAAAATAATGTTTATGTATTTCCTATATTTATTCCTATACTAACTTTAATTAAAATATATGTTAATGTATGGCAATGAAAACTCACTTTTAAATAAAAAACATGGGTAGATTTACGCTCTTTCCTGCTTTACTTTTCCTTTTTGCTTTCTCCTTTTGAAACAGTTAAACAACTTTCTCATCATATCTCTAATTTTTTTCTACGTAATTTTTATTTTTTAATGCTTTACTCATTTTTCTATTTTTTTCCTTCCTCCTTACATTCTTATGATGCAAGTTAAATTTGATTGGTTGTTTTCCGCAAGCTAAATTTGATTGGCTGCCTTACTTATGTCTGATTGGCTGATGAACTTCTCAGTCGAATCTCTTTACTTTTCCTTCGTTTTCTAGTTCTAAAATGCTACATTTATACTTTTTTTCTGATGTCTTCTCTATGATGTGATATACAAACTACTCATATTGGAGTTGTATTACAACTGAGGTATCCCATTGAAACAATAAACTGTTTTTGTTTCTGTGATTACGTAAGGAGAATATTTATTATTTAAATAAAACCACTGCTTGCAACTGAATTTATTTATTAAAAGTTAAATTTAATTGATTCATATATGAATCACTGCGCCGTGTATGTTAAATAAGGCGAAGATTACTATTCAGTTATTGTGGTTATGAAAATCCTGACCACATTTGATAATAACTCAGAGTATTTAGGTTTCAAATTCATAAAATAAACTCATCACTTTCAGCATATAATTAACTTTTATGTAACTTCTCTGCTACATAATTTTACTTTTTGGAATGCTTTTATGATACATTAATGTACCAGAATAAAACGACACCACATAGTCACACACGGGTCCTGTGCAACTGCCATTATTTACAAGCGTTTCGGATATCATACAAGCTATATGATATATCGTCATTTACAGACATGTTCGAAGACCCATACCACTAAAAAGCACACTTTTCGAGAAAAATGTGTACCTAAAAAGTATGACTGCGAACTTTTATGCTTTTTTGTTACTGCTAGAATTTCAAAGATTTTGTTTCTTACTTCACTAATCGCCGAACAGTTGCCGAACAGTTGATGTCGGTTAAGGGACTTCCGAGTTGCGATCAACTTTACGCCCAGTCTATTTGAGAGTAAAGTGTCATGTAAATATTCAGCCGTTGGTAAAAATTAAATGTAGTATTAACTACATAAGAAAGAACAATTAAAAGTAGAAGAAAAATTAAACAAAGGGAATAAAAAAGTAAAGCAAAAGAGATTAAGGAGAGAGTTCATTTCGTTGATGAATAAACACAAAATTTACTATTAAATTTTAGTAGTATCAGAAAGTTTAAAAGTTGGCAGCTGTGAGACGATACATCCCGAGCACGGAAAATAGGCTTTGTTCAATCCCATTGAATTGCAAACAAGATTTGAAAGCTTGTATGAGAAACAAGATTTTAAATATCTAAAGGCATTAAATATTAAAAATTTTATCCTATAGGCTTGTGAAAGAGGAACAATTTAAAAAGAGATGGACACTAGACTGGTGAGTAAAATGCAAATGAACAGCTCACTTTAAAAGGTGGCAGTTTGAAACTATCATCAATCTTCGCATAATGATAATGAGTTCCGTTCGTACGTTTTCTCATACGTGCTTTCTGTTCAGTACAGTTAATAGTTGCTCTGTTTGATAACAGATGGCGCCACTATGTAATTCTAAGAACATTTTTATTCAGAATTCTCACATCAGTCAGTCTTTTGAGTTGGATGGTGAAGGTGCTTGCAGGGCATGGATTGTCCTTGTTTTATTCTATTGTACTGTATTTCCCCAGTATTATGTTGGCTGGGAACTTCATAATTTATAATTTAATTTAAGGCTTTCATGTTAGATGAAAGTAATTTGAAATAGGTTTATTTCTAAGAATATTTTTGCATTAGTGAATAGAATGTGAAACCAGAAGTTCCATTGTATATGTTTGTGGATGTCAACTGTGAAGTTTTTGTGTTTTGTCAAGTTCATGTTTTTTTTATGTGTTTGTGACAATAAAGAAGAAAACCAAGAAAGAATCTTTTCTTTAAAAAATCTACATAAGAATATTTTGGAGGCACTATGGCGAGATATGATCTATGATGTGAGTACCTTTGTTTATACTGTTCTTTGATGCTGAAATTTGGTTGCAAATACAGTTAAATATGAAAGTGTATTCAGCATATATTAATTTGCAATATGAGAACAATTAAATTTTGGTTTATTGAAAATGATAGAATAAGAAAGTATTCTAGAATTATATTGCTTGGATAACTGTTCTTGAAAAGAAAATTGTTCTGAAGAACATTATGATTTTTTATTTATTGTTCTCAAGAATATTATGATTTATTTAATTGAAAAATTTGAATATTTAATTATTATAGTGAATTATTATATTGCATTGAAGAATTTGAAGATTATTTTTAAGTTTATGCAGAATGTAGAACAGAACATTCCACTATTGCTTGTATGAAACAGTATTCTTAAGTGATTGAATATTGTATAGTAGTTCTGTTTTTGAATTTAATTTAGTTCTGGTTTTGAACTTAATTTGATTATTATTGTTTTGAAGCAATTTTGATTACTTTTGATTTTGAAGTAATTTTTATTAGTTTTGTTTTGAAGTTAATTTTATTTTGAAAATCCTTCTGCTTATAAGTTATTGTATAAAATGGAAGATTATGAAAAGAAAGCTGTTCAAATTAAAATTGAGAGAGGTAGCGTTAAAGGCTCTGTAACTAGATTAGAGAATAGTTTTGATAATGTGAATACAAAGAATGAAATTTTGATTAGATTACAAAGATTAGATGATTTACTTAAAGAGTTCTTAAGATTAGATTCTAATTTGAATGATGATGATTCAGAATTATCAGAATTTGAAGAAAGGTATTTTCAGTTAAAAACTAAATATCAAAACAAACTAGATTCTTTGGATTCTTCAGAAGTTATTAATACTGTAACACAAAATCCTGTTCAAGGTCCTTCTGTTGTTGTTCCAAATCAATGTAATATTAGATTACCCAAATTAAATATTCCAGTATTTTCTGGAAAATTTTCAGAATGGACAAATTTTAAGGATATGTTTGTTTCCACTGTCCATTCCCAAGTAGCTTTGAGTGGTATTCAGAAATTTCAGTATTTAAAAGGGTTACTTTCTGAAGAACCAGCTTCATTAATTAAGCACATTTCCGTTTCTAATGAATCGTACCAAGAAGCTTGGGAAAAATTGTTAGACCGGTATGATAAAAAGAAACAGATTGTCAATTCTTTGATTAAATTATTTTTAGACCAGAAATCAGTTCTTCAACCTAATAGTATAAATATAAGAAATTTGCTTAATACTAGTGATGAAGTTATTAGGGGTTTGAAAGCTGTTGGTGATGAAGCTACAAATAGGGATCCATGGTTAATATATTTGTTATTCCAAAAACTTGATCCTGAAAGTCGAAGACTTTGGTCCATTGAAAGTACAGAAAATGAATTTCCCACTTTGAAAGAATTTTTTGATTTTTTAAGTGTAAGATGTTCTTCTTTAGAGCTCATCTCTAACAATGAAAGTGATATTAAACATTCCAAAAGCTCAAATTTTGTTGGTTCCAAGTACACTTCAAATAATAAACAGTCAAAGGTGTGCTTAAAGTGTCAAGGGATGCATCCACTGTACAAATGTATGAAATTTAAATCTATGGATGTTTTTGCCCGAAAAAACTTTGTTAAACGTAATAACTGTTGTTTTTTGTGTTTAAATTCTCATAAAGTTAAGGAATGTCCCAATTCTCATTTAAAATGTTTTAAGTGTGAAAGCAAACACAATACACTCTTACATGAAGAGAGTAAGGGTAATAATGCTTGCACTATTCAGACTGAAACTAAATTATTTCCTCATTCATCTGAGAATAAAAACCATCTTGCAAGTAGGGAAGTTGTACACGAGTCAACATCTCATGAATTACAAATTAATTCTAGTGCTTCTTTCAATAATTCCAAATGTGTTTCGTTTCTTCCTACTGCTAGAGTTTTGTTATATAATAATGAAAATAAAGCCTATTCTTTCAGAGCTTTGCTGGATTCTAGTTCAGAATGTACCTTTGTAAGTGAAAATGTCATAAGAATTTTAGGGTTAAAAAGAAAAAATGACAGAATTGTTCTAAATGGAATTACCGGAGTATCAGCCGGACAAACTCAAGGTTCAGTGATTCTTACAGTTGGGTCAAAGCTTTCTAATTAGTGCTTAAAGGTTCAGGCGTACATACTGCCTAAAGTAACATCTCAATTACCAGCTGAATTACTTGATACAAAAAATATGGAGTATCTTAAAAATATTGCATTAGCAGATGAAAATTTCATGAAACCGCAAGAATGTGATGTTATTTTGGGATCTGACTGTTTCTTTACTATTTTAAGATATGGTAGAATTGTGAGTACTGAGAATGAGCCAATTGCCCAAAATACTATGTTTGGTTGTGTGGTAGCTGGAAAATTGGAACCTAAATGTAAATATTCTTCTAGTATCAAATCTCATTTTCTTAGTGTTGCAAGCGAATTAAATGTTGATCTATTATTGCAAAAATTTTGGCAAACTGAAGAAATAAACATTAAAATTCCACAGTTGTCTGATGAAGAAAATTTTTGTGAACAACATTTTTGCTCAACTTACAAGGTAACTCCAGAGAATAGATTTGAAGTTAAGTTACCAATTTATAAAGATGTAATGTCATTAGGAGATTCTAAATCCATGGCAGTCTCATGTTTGTTTGCTATGGAGAGAAAATTTCAGTTTGATAAAAATTTTGAAAATGAGTACAGAAATTTTATGAAGCAATATGAAGATCTTGGTCATATGACACTTGTGGACAAAAATTCAAATTCTACAAGCAACAAAGTATATTACCTTCCGCATCATTCTGTTATAAAAAGTGACTCTATTTCAACAAAGTTACGTGTGGTGTTTGATGGTTCATGCAAACCATCTAATGGTAATTCTTTAAATTCTGTTTTGGCTGTTGGACAAATTCCACAACCAAATCTTTTTACTATTCTGATAAGATTTCGAACAAATCCTGTTGCTTTTACTGCTGATATTCAGCAGATGTATAGACAAGTTTTGATTGCTCCAGAAGATCAAGATTTACAACGTATTGTTTGGCGAGAATCAGCATACTCAGCTTTAAAGGAATATTGGCTGCGAACTATTACTTATGGTACATCTTCAGCTCCATTCTTGGCTACTCGCTGCTTATATCAAGTTGCAAAGGACATAGAGAAAGACGATCCTGCAATAGCTGCAATAATTCAAGAGAGCTTCTATGTTGATGATTGTATGTCAGGTTCAATCTCAAGTGAAGAAGCTATTAGAGTGATTGAAAAACTTTCACTGGCTTTAGAAAATAGAGGTTTTCATTTGCGAAAGTGGAGATCTAATTCTTCTGATGTATTAACTCACTTATCTTCAAATTCTCTTGAGTCTACAAATTTAGAAATCCATCCTGATGATTGTTCCAAAGCCTTAGGGCTTAGCTGGGATTCTTCAAATGATATTTTTATCTTTAACGTTAATTTACAATTTGATGATAACATAACTAAAAGAAAATTTCTTTCACAATCTGCCAAATTATTTGATCCGTTAGGATTTTTGGCACCATGCACTCTCTATAAAAATGTTTTACCAGCAATTGTGGTTAATGAAGTTAGATTGGGATACTGCGCTTCCTGAAATTTTCCAAACAAATTGGAAAAAATTCCAAAAGGAATTTGAACAAGTTTGTTCTATTCGAATTCCCCGATGGATCCAAGTTTCCAGTAAAGAGATCATATTGCATGGATTTAGCGATGCTTCAGAATCGGCATATGCTGCAGTGATATATGTAGTACAATCTGGTGAAATAAAGTCAAAGGTAACCCTATTGGTTGCAAAAAGCAAGGTAGCGCCACTTAAACCAGTTTCTATTCCTAGGCTTGGGCTCAATGGTGCTTTACTACTTTCCAGACTATATTCTACACTTGTGACTATTTTGAATACGTTCGTTATTAAGTTCTACGCATGGACGGACTCCCAGGTAGTACTTTCATGGCTGTCATCTCATCCTAGGTGTTGGAAGCCTTATGTGGCCAATAGAACTTCTGAAATTCTAGATTCAGTCCCATCTGACTGTTGGAGGTATGTTCCAGGAAGGGAAAATCCTGCTGACATTGCGTCTAGAGGGTTATCTCCCAGGGATCTTCCTAATTGTTCCCTTTGGTGGGATGGCCCAAAATGGCTTTCTTTGAATCAAGAACATTGGCCTCAACCTCAGATTAAGACTGATTTAGACACTGTAAATAAAGAGAAAAAAAACTCTAAATTTTGTCTTCCAATAACTTTAAATAATTCTCTGTTTGAATTATATTTTGAAATTTATTCTTCTTTTACCAAAATTATTGATGTTTTAGCTTTTTGTATTAGGTTTGTGAAAAATTGCAAACAGAAAGTTGGCAAAATGAACACTAGTCCTTTGAATAAAGGTAAATTTCTTCCATTATCAACAATCGAAAGAAGACATTCAGGTAATTTGATTATTTCTTATGTTCAGCAGCTATATTTCGCTGATGAAATTAGTTGTATTCGATCAAATAGATCAGTTTCTAAAAAAAGTTCTCTTTTATCACTTTGTCCTTTTATTGATAGTGACGGTTTGCTAAGGGTGGGAGGTAGGCTGCGAAATTCACCTCTCCAGTACAATGCAAAACACCCATTTTGCCAACTCAGCATAAATTAAGTGTATTAATTGTTAAATATTTTCATGTTATGCATTTTCATGCTGGGTTAAATTTACTCATGGGCATCATTAGACAGAGTTATTGGATAATACGTGCCAAAAGGATAATTAAAAATTGTATTCGTAAATGTGTTACTTGCTGTAGGTATAGAGCAGCCTCTTCCAAACAGTTAATGGGAGATCTTCCTCTTAGCAGAGTTACTCCTAACAGGCCATTTTCTGCATGCAGAATCGATTATGCAGGGCCTATTAATATTTTGAAATATCGAGGTAGAGGAGCTAAAACTACCAAATGCTATATTGCTTTATTTGTTTGTTTTGCAACTAAAGCTCTACATTTGGAGCTGGTAAGTGATTTAACCTCTGAGGCATTTATTGCTTCATTAAATAGATTTTGCTCTAGAAGAGGAGCTCCTCAGCATATTTATAGTGATAATGCCACAACATTTGTAGGTGCTAAAAGGCAACTCTCAGATTTATATAAATTTATTTGTTCAATTGAAAGAAATGAAGAAATTTGTTATTTTCTGTCTCAAAGAAATATTGAGTGGCATATGATTCCTCCAGTGAGTCCGCATTTTGGTGGACTATGGGAAGCCACTGTTCGTTCGGTAAAATTTCATATGAAACGTGTAATTGGAAGTACTAATTTAACATTTGAAGAACGTTATACATATTTGACTCAAATTGAATCTATCTTAAATTCCAGACCATTAGTAGCAATTGATAGTGATAACAATTCAGACAGTATGAATATATTGAATCCATCTCATTTTTTAATTGGTGATGTTATTACTTCCCCAGCTGAACCTTTAAATGAGGAAAATTTGTCTTTACGGTCTCGTTGGGATATTGTGCAAAAATTAAAATTATGTTTTTGGAGAAGGTGGAGTATTGATTATTTGAGTTCTTTACAAAATAGAAAAAAATGGAGAGTGCATACTGAAAATTTTAAAGTGAATGATATAGTAATTTTGAAAGAGGATAATGTTCCTCCGTCTGTTTGGCCATTGGGCAAAATTATTGAAATTCATCCAGGTAAGGATGGAATAGTCCGTGTAGTGACTGTTAAAACTTCTAGGGGTGTCTTTAAGAGACCAATTGTAAAACTTTGTTTACTTCCTTTGCATCAAGAATAACTTCTTGATGGGTGGGAGTATGTTCGGTACAGTTAATAGTTGCTCTGTTTGATAACAGATGGCGCCACTATGTAATTCTAAGAACATTTTGATTCAGAATTCTCACATCAGTCAGTCTTTTGAGTTGGATGGTGAAGGTGCTTGCAGGGCATGGATTGTCCTTGTTTTATTCTATTGTACTGTATTTCCCCAGTATTATGTTGGCTGGGAACTTCATAATTTATAATTTAATTTAAGGCTTTCATGTTAGATGAAAGTAAATTGAAATAGGTTTATTTCTAAGAATATTTTTGCATTAGTGAATAGAATGTGAAACCAGAAGTTCCATTGTATATGTTTGTGGATGTCAACTGTGAAGTTTTTGTGTTTTGTCAAGTTCATGTTTTTTTTTTATGTGTTTGTGACAATAAAGAAGAAAACCAAGAAAGAATCTTTTCTTTAAAAAATCTACACTTTCTTTTCGGTTAGTGCATTGCTAATGCATTATAAACTACTAGGATGTATATGGCGACATACTTTTTCTTTTGCATTTTACTCGGAAACTATACGTCGCGTCGTCGAGCTATGACTTTTTGGAAATTTTTTATGCACTCATAGCCAGGATTATCGTTTTGCACAGTTTGTGTGGTGGTATCCGAACATGCTGAACAGATCATTAAGTTTGAAGACTGTAACTTTTATTTTTAAAACTACTCGGACAAAGTACATCAGAATTGTACATGCACATTTAAGTACTTTTTCTTCTAATGCATGCAGTATGGTGTAATGCGAGATTATATTTCTATTATCAACATAATTAAATATCAATGATTACTTACAATTGAGCCCATTATGAACTCGTTTATGATGCAATTATACTTAAAATAAAACATTGTTTTAATCATGTTCGATATTTTAAAATAAAAATCTTTTAAGAAGTGAATAATATTAAACTTTAACAATGAAGGAATTTTTACTTTTAGTGGTTTTATACAGTTCTGAAAAACAAAATATGCGATATTAACACTTTGCCGTCCGCATGTCTCGTAAAAGTACTTCTATTCGTAAAATTGAAATGATTGATTGACACCAGAATTTAGAAACAAATTTATTCGAAAATTAGTAAAATTTCTTCTTCATGTACTTGATAAAAGGGAATTTTATATTCGAAAATTCTGGTGCCAATTACTAATTTGAAAATAACTACGACAATAACTCGACAATAACTAATTCGACACAAATCATCAAATATAAGCGAGACCTGTGGTAATGTATTAGTAATAACATCTTGAAATTAATGCTACATTTTACCCTTTGTATCATCGTATTGCACATCTGCAACATATCCAAAAGTCAATCTTAGTTATACAGTGGACTTTAAAGGCGAGTTTATTTATTGCTGTTATCTTCCAACACAGCAGTTAATGTAAATTGTTCATAGAATTCAAAACAGATGTCCATGCTGAGTTATTTTTTCATGCCACAGCTTTATTTATCATTTGAGAAGTTTCACGTCGTTATAGCTAAAATGAAATGAAAATATCCACAAATAAGGCTGGAGATATCCAAAAATAAGTTCGAATTCTTTACAGTTTTGTATTAGATAATATTTATGAGAAGTATGTAATTTTCCGTTTATTGCAGATGTGAAAAAAGTACATTTTAGTCAATATATATTTTTTCTTTTTTACATGCTTAAATTTATGTTCTCTAACATCTGAGTAAATATTACCCAAATCAGTGTTTTTGAGTCATAAAGGGGTAAAATGGGGTTTCAGGTTCGTCTAGTAAATTTTAGTTTCGGATATCAAACGGGAAGGCAAGTTGCTTAGCAATTATGCAAGCAGCAAAGGTTTGCGCTCCCCATCGTAAATTCATTTTTAATCATTGCAAAACACCGGTCAGTCTCTTGAACAAAACTCAAAAATTACTTGGCGGATATAGTACATTTGGATTCGAGTAATTGAAAAGTTTAGAAACTGATTTCCGTTAAAAACATTGGTACATTCGTGTTATAGCGGTCCCCAAGGATGAATCGCTAAGCGACCAATAGTTATCGCCAAATTATAAAGCATATATGACACCATAATAAAATATGATGAATATAACATTTCGTGACGTAAATACGGCGACGTTATAGTCATATATGACGCATATATCATGTTTATATATATGACATGTGTATAAGAAGTATATGATGTATAATAGCATATAAGATGTAAATAATATGTAGGATATAATGATGTATATATCACATATATGAGTGTTTGGAGTATATAGTATATACGTATATATGATGCATATATAAGATTTACGGTGTTCTTGGCAAAATCATGGCTGCAACCTTGGCGTAATTGTGGTTGCTGCTTTAACATGATAGTACCAAACCTTTATAGGTTATAATACATATATTTTTAGAATATTAGCGCCATATATTAATTAATATTCGAAACAATACGTATTGTAACTTATAAAGAATTTGACAGAAATCGATTTAAATAAATTTAAAATATGGAAATAAAAAAATTACATCTTTCGCTAAAGCGTTTATTTCCGATCTGACTAAAAAACTAACATCATGTCAATCGGTTTTGCAACAATTAAAAATAAATTTATCATTATGAGTTCTAGATTTTACATCTGCATAATTCCTAACCTGCTTGGTCAAACGACGTCCATTTGATATCTGAAAGTATTATTTACCGAAAAATCCAAATATGATGTCAAACTTAGGTGTTAGTATTCAAAATTTTAAGTTCCTATATTTAACAATTTCAAAATATAGATGACTACCAACGCATAATTTAATCAAAGCATTTATTAGTAGATTTTGTTATTTATTGGTTAGAGCCAAAGTCATTTTTATAGGATGCTTGTGACAAAGTTAGTACGGGGAATCCTTAGCTTTCAGGACTGTAGAATTAAAATTGAATTAAGTTACTTCCTTTTACAATTCACAAATGAGTATTCACATTATTGATTGAAAAAGGTCTTACAAACGTCGGCTTATTTAAAAAAAAATCCAAATCTGATGTCAAACTTAGGTGTTAGTATTCAGAATTTTAAGTATATTTAACAATTTCACTATATAAATGATTACCAAATCATAATTTAAGCAAAGCATTATTTAGTAAATTTTATTATTTATCGGTTAGAGCCAATGCCATTTTTATAGAATGCCTGTGGCAAAGTTAGTACGGGGTAACCTTTGCTTTCAGGACTGTTCAATTAAAATTGAATTAAGTAATTTTTCTTTCACAATCCCCAAATGAATATTTGTATTTTTGAGGCAAACAATCATACAAGCGTCAGCTTATTTAAAAAAAAATCCAAATCTGATATCAAACTTAAGTATTAGTATTCAAAATTTTAAGTATATTTACCAGTTTCGATATA
Organism: Maratus michaelseni; assembly: GCA_963931845.1. Lineage (NCBI taxonomy): Eukaryota > Metazoa > Arthropoda > Arachnida > Araneae > Salticidae > Maratus > Maratus michaelseni. Next base: position 204,875,161 of record OZ007595.1, read on the forward strand.
TGAATGACTACCAAAGCATAATTTAATCAAAAGATTAATTAGTAGATTTTATTATTTATCTGTCAGAGCCAATGTCATTTTTGTACAATATTTGCGGCAAAGTTAGTACGGGGTAAACTTTTTTCCAGGACTGTAGAATTAAATTTGATTAAGTATGTTGCTTTCACAATTCACAAATGAACATTCGCATTATTGATTGAAACAATTTTACTAAGCGTCAGCGTATTTTTATTAAGTTCGTCGTGATCTCGAGATTTAGAAAATTAGTTAGATATTGGAAAAGAATATTTACGTGATTATCAACAGTGCAAAATTTCTATTAAATTAAAAATGTATGTTACAAACAAGCTAAGATATCGTTGCGGGGAAAAGATAAATATGACATTTATGTGAAAACTGTACCATTAACTTTTAACTCAAAGCAACTTTAAATAACTAATAGACTCACAAAAAATTTATAAATGAAACACATAAGGACAAAAATTTATAAACATTTTTTTATATAAACGTTAAAAATAAAAAGAGAATAGTTAAAATTACTTGTTCACGTGTTACTTTACTGGTAAAAGTAAAATTAGTTTCTTAAATTAAAAATATTTCTAATATAAATTAAGCATATACTTTTTATCGATTGAATACTATTATCATTGGAATCGACCTTAACATTGTTACTCTTTTGTGTACGTGTACGAATAAAATCGATTAAAAATATTCTCTGTATTTTCATACATACAGGAATTATTGATTGTTAATTGAAACAGACTTGCAAGCGTCAGCTTATCTTAATATATCTCGTTCTACTGTAGTGAATTGGACAATTTCTTTCGTCATCTTGATATTGAAAATAATTCTTTACGTGTATATCGACTGTCGATATATCCCATGGATTAAAAGCGTTTGTTTCAGTAAAAAGAAAATACTTAAGAATTAAAAGATAAACTTACCATTTATATGGAACGTTTAACATTAACGTAAACACAAAAAAACTTTATTTAGTTTCTAATAGATGCGCAAAAAAAAGAAAGAAAAGAAAGAACGAAAGAAGGGCAATAAGTTGTAAATAAAAATAGATATCGTTAAGGTAAAAACATAGTAGATAAATTACTTTTTTTTGCTACAAAACTACACTTCTAATGACCGTTCGAAGAAAACAAAACACAAATTTGGATAGCTAATTGTACCAAATAAAACCTTAAAAGAAAATTGTGACATCTGCCAAAAATTATCTATTTAAATTATAGCGGGATAGTTTAAGAATGAGATATAAAAGTTCTAGAATTTATAACAATCTGTTTAAATCTTATTTTAGTATATCAAACATCAGGCATTAGTATAGATATTTTAGAGCAATAGTAGCATAGATGTGTCTCTTAATATTAAGGTTAACCTTAAAAAACACATTACTTCCTTTTAATAATTATTTTATATTGTCAGTAAAATACATACATTATCAGTAACTATTAAAAACATATTTAGTTATTTCCTTTAGAAACACATATACATACAATCTGACGTCTTAAAAGGTATATTACATACTCAATTCTTACACAAATTCTTTACAATTTTTATTCCAACTTCATTAATAATCATTTCAAGTTTCTTGTGTCCTTATTCGTCTGAAGAACTGTAAACGTCATCCTAAGTATATAGATACATCTACACTATGCTGACTCTTCGAAAACGTTTTAACCTCTTTCCCAAGGCTTCCTCAGTTCAAATGCTGTTGAATTTCAATTTCTTCAGTTTTCGCACGAGATCATAAATATTTACCCTATTTTTCCAACATTTATCCCTCAATCTTTCTCTCTCTTATAGCAATCAACAAACAATCTGTTATTTACAGGTAAATATATTTAAGAAAATAACAAATTAGATAAGTTACATGTTTTTATTTCACTTAACTGATGAAAGTAAAAATTATTTGTTAAATGAAAATAATTCTTATTAATGATTAGCTTACATATATTTCTTTCTTCAGGGTTATCAGTGGAAGTAGCATTAAACTTTTTATTATTTTGTGTATGTGTACGAATAAAACTAAGTAAAGTTCTCTACATTTTCACAAAGGATTCATTTCGTATTATTGATTGAGACAGGCTTGGAAGCGTCAGCATATTTTTATTGAGCTTATTGTGATCTCGTGATTTGAAACATTTCTTGCGTCATCCAGATATTGGGGCAGGATATCTTACATGAAAATCAACAACCCATAAATCCTATTAGATTAAAGCACCTCTTTGATAAATGATAGTCAAAATAAAAGTAAGAAAAGGTAAATAAGTCGTTCATGTATTTTACTTTAACTGTAGAAGTAAAATTTATTTCCTAAATAAAAAGAAAATACTTTTAATGCAATTTCAGACTATATTTTTTTCCGATTATCAGTTGAAGCAGTTTTCGTAAAATGTTTAATGTGTTGTGAAAATAAATGTTAATAAAGGTTTTTCTCATGAGGTTGACATTTTAATATTCCTGTTGGATGAAATACTAGATTTGACAACGTAAGCATGAATTTAAACGTGGTTTATAGCTGAATTTATTTTCATACTATGCATTAGTTAAACATTTTGATAATACATTTTACGTACAAACCAAGAATTCATAGATACCATCGTATTAAAACATCTGTTACACAAAAACGAAAACAAATATTTAAGATAAAATCAAAAGTTAATTACTAACTCTTGTACGCCTTTAAAATAATAAAATTTTCCTCATTTTTAAGAATTTTTCCACATATGAGATCCGAATATTTTAATTTAATTTGAAAAAAAAAAATCATGTTATCATAATTTGTAGGTGTATGAGGCACACAGAGTTTGCAGAGTAGATCAACATAAGACATTTATTTACAATTAAAGGAAGACAAAATATATACAGCTCGTATGCGACTGAGCGCCGACATCTTTCTTAAAGTAACAACTGCTCTCGCTCTCGGAGCATCATCATCGTAACGGTATGCCCAGCGCCATATGTACGGAGAGGAGAAAATGAACGTTGTTTTCCAACAATTCCCCCCTTACAACGTGCATTTTCTTAACAAGGCATTAATTACTCTCCTATTATGCAAATATTATATGCAAATTACAGAGAAACAAAATATAAAATTACAAATACAAACAGTATATACTTTAAACTTATATGAAAAAGGATACAGAATAACATTGAATGTTTTTAAACACTTAGTCCTATTAAATCACAACATTTCTTATGTTTATAGGCACTTAAAGCTTTCGTTAAAATGTCTGCTGCCATATTTTCAGTTTCTAGATATTTAACCTCTATTTCTCCATTCTCAAATACTAGATGGAACCCGTCAAAATTTGACGGCAAACAACTTGATAATACCATAAAAGTAAAATTTATAGTTGCTTTAACTTGACAAATTTCATAGTGGGGAGCATAATATGATTAAGTGGTCACAGACTTTTCCATCGATAAATCACATGAGGGGTGTATGCAAAATTTAGAAAAGTACACCCTTGGGGGTCAAAGTGGGGGGATGGACATGGGAGATGCATAATATGATTAAGTGGTGACAGACCTTTCCAATGATATATAACATGAGGTTGTGTGCAAAATTTAGAAAGTACCCCTTGGGGTGGGGGGGGCAAAGTGAGGAGATGGACACCGGAGATGCATAATATGATTAAGTGGTCACAGACCTTTCCAATGATATATAACATGAGGGTTGTGTGCAAAATTTAGAAAGTACGGGGGGGGGGCAAAGTGGGGAGATGGACATCGGAGATGCATAATATGATAAAGCAGTTACAGACCTTTCCAATGATATATAACATGAGGGTAATGTGCAAAATTTAGAAAGTACCCTTTTGGGGGGGGCAAAGTGGGGACATGTACATCGGAGATGCATAATATGATTAAGCAGTTACAGACCTTTCCAACAATATATGACATGAGGGGTGTCAACAAAATTTAGAAAAGTATCTCTTGGGGGGGGGGGGCAAAGTGGGGAGATGGACATTGGAGATGCATAAAATGATTAAGTGGTCACAGACCTTTCCAATGATATATAACATGAGGGTAATGTGCAAAATTTAGAAAGTACCCCTTCGGGGGGGGGTTGTGGGGAGATGGGCATCGGAGATGCATAATATGATTAAGTGGTCACAGACCTTTCCAATGATATATGACATGAGGGGTGTCAACAAAATTTAGAAAAGTATCCCTTAGGGGGGTGGGGGGGCAAAGTGGGGAGATGGACATTGGAGATGCATAATATGATTAAGTGGTCACAGACCTTTCCAATGATATATAACATGAGGGTAATGTGCAAAATTTAGAAAGTACCCCTTCGGGGGGGGGAAGTGGGGAGATGGGCATCGGAGATGCATAATATGATTAAGTGGTCACAGACCTTTCCAATGATATATAACATGAGGGTTGTGTGCAAAATTTAGAAGTACCCTTTGGGGGGGGAAGGGGGGCAAAGTGGGGAGATGGACATCGGAGATGCATAATATGATTAAGTGGTCACAGACCTTTCCAATGATATATAACATGAGGGTAATGTGCAAAATTTAGAAAGTACCCCTTCGGGGGGGGGGGGGGCAAAGTGGGGAGATGGGCATCGGAGATGCATAATATGATTAAGTGGTCACAGACCTTTCAATGATATATGACATGAGGGGTGTCAACAAAATTTAGAAAAGTATCCCTTAGGGGGGTGGGGGGGCAAAGTGGGGAGATGGACATTGGAGATGCATAATATGATTAAGTGGTCACAGACCTTTCCAATGATATATAACATGAGGGTTGTGTGCAAAATTTAGAAAGTACCCTTTGGGGGAGGGAGGGGGGCAAAGTGGGGAGATGGACATCGGAGATGCATAATATGATTAAGTGGTCACAGACCTTTCCAATGATATATAACATGAGGGTAATGGGCAAAATTTAGAAAGTACCCTTTGGGGGGGGCAAAGTGGGGAGATGGACATCAGAGATGCATAATATGATTAAGCAGTTACAGACCTTTCCAACAATATATGACATGAGGGGTGTCAACAAAATTTAGAAAAGTATCCCTTGGGGGGGGGAAGTGGGGAGATGGGCATCGGAGATGCATAATATGATTAAGTGGTCACAGACCTTTCCAATGATATATGACATGAGGGGTGTCAACAAAATTTAGAAAAGTATCCCTTAGGGGGGTGGGGGGGCAAAGTGGGGAAATGGACATTGGAGATGCATAAAATGATTAAGTGGTCACAGACCTTTCCAATGATATATAACATGAGGGTAATGTGCAAAATTTAGAAAGTACCCTTTGGGGGGGGGGGGGGCAAAGTGAGGAGATGGACACCGGAGATGCATAATATGATTAAGCAGTCACAGACCTTTCCAACAATGTATGACATGAGGGGTGTCAACAAAATTTTGAAAAGTATCCCTTAGGGGGGTGGGGGGGCAAAGTGGGGAGATGGACATTGGAGATGCATAATATGATTAAGTGGTCACAGACCTTTCCAATGATATATAACATGAGGGTTGTGTGCAAAATTTAGAAAGTACCCTTTGGGGGAGGGAGGGGGGCAAAGTGGGGAGATGGACATCGGAGATGCATAATATGATTAAGTGGTCACAGACCTTTCCAATGATATATAACATGAGGGTAATGGGCAAAATTTAGAAAGTACCCTTTGGGGGGGGGCAAAGTGGGGAGATGGACATCAGAGATGCATAATATGATTAAGCAGTTACAGACCTTTCCAACAATATATGACATGAGGGGTGTCAACAAAATTTAGAAAAGTATCCCTTGGGGGGGTGGGGTGGCAAAGTGGGGAGATGGGCATCGGAGATGCATAATATGATTAAGTGGTCACAGACCTTTCCAATGATATATGACATGAGGGGTGTCAACAAAATTTAGAAAAGTATCCCTTAGGGGGGGGGTGGCAAAGTGGGGAGATGGACATTGGAGATGCATAAAATGATTAAGTGGTCACAGACCTTTCCAATGATATATAACATGAGGGTAATGTGCAAAATTTAGAAAGTACCCTTTGGGGGGGGGGGGGCAAAGTGAGGAGATGGACACCGGAGATGCATAATATGATTAAGCAGTCACAGACCTTTCCAACAATGGGGCGGGATGGACCCCGGAGATGCATAACATGAATAAGTGGTCAAAGACTTTTCCACCGATATATCACATGAGGGGTATGTGCAAAATTTAGAAAAGTGTCCCACTTGGGGGGGGGGGGGATGGACACCGGAGATGCATAACATGAAAAAGAAGTCACAGCCGTTTCAACTTGCAACCTTTTTCTCGAAGTCATTTGACAATATTAAATTTTTTTTTACCCAAGACAATTTAATGATATTCTTATTTTTTTTTGCGTAATTCGTCAAACGTTCATGGAAAAAATCAGGAAATTCGCTAATCAATAGTTGATAAATTATAAAATTCAACAATCGATAGCAGTAAAATTGGTCAATCGATAACGGAAAAATCACGAAATTCATCAAATGGTCTCCCGTAAAAAAAATTGTCCTGCACACTGATGTGATGATCAAAAGGGTTTTGAAGTATAGGACAAAATTAGCACTTGCCAAACAGCGAGTAATACTGAAAATTTGGCAATGGACTTTATTGCCACCATACATAATAGTCACACTCACCAATTGCGATGATTGAATGGAAAAAGATTTTTTTTCTCTGCTGTCGCGCGACAAATTTTGAAACCATTTGGTAAATTTCATCCCCGAAATTGGCAGATTGTGAATTTTTTTCTCGAAGAAATTCGACGATATTCGAAAAATTTTTCTCCCGAAACCAGTTGATGAATTTTGCGATTTTTCCACTGTGTAGATTAATGAATTTTGCACTTCCGCTATCGATTGACGAATTTCGAATTTTATCGACTATCGGTTAACGAATTTCACGATTTTTTCCATGAACGAACAAATTGCGCACTTTTTGCTAATTGACACATTTCGCCCTTTACAATTCAGTCAATGAGTTGAACGTTGTTTCTTTCGAGAAATGTCAGGAATGAAACAATGATTCTTTAGGTTGAATTTACTTCGTTCGATGCCCCATGGAAGAATGTGTGCGATGCAGCAACGGGCGTCACAGACTTTTTAGGGCACCTGCAGACTAAAAACATCTAACCAATCTTCGCGGGGGGAAAATAACAGATTTTGTCAAATGATTGAGGAAAAAACACTACTTTATCAAAGGATAATGGGAAAACATGACTTTTGTTAAAAGACCACAGAAAAAACGTAATTATGCAAAAGGATCGCGAAAGATAAGCAAATTTTGTCAAAGAATCGCAAAAAAGGAAATTTCACCAAAAGATCACGCTTTTTTACTAAATTTCGTCTAAAAATTGCGGAATAAAATGTATTTTATCAAAGAATTGCTGGAAAATACGAATTTCGTTAAGAATCGTGAGAAAAATGCGAAATTCTTCAAAGGATCGCTGAAAAAACACTAATTTCGTCAAAGAATTGCTGAAAAAACATGAATCTCGCCCAATAACAGAAAAATCATGGTTCATAATCATTATATCTAGTAGTATATGTAAATACAGTTTGTGATATAAGACAAAATTAACATTCACCAATCGGCGAGTAATACTGGAAATTGGTGATTGATGTTATTGCCACCACTGGCTAAACTTAGTCACACTCGCCAATTGCGATGATTGAATGTAAAATGAAATTTTTTTTCCCGCTGTCACTCAAAGAATTTTGAAACCATTTGGTGAAGTTTTTTCCGAAACCATTTTGTGAATTTCCCGATTTTTTCTTCAAAATCATTTGACAAAGAGACTTTTTTCTCGATGGCATTTGACAATATTCAAAATTTTTTTACCCAAGACAATTTGACGATATTCTTAATTTTTTTTGTGCAATTCGACAAATGTTCATGGAAAAAATCATGAAATTCGTTAATCAATAGTCGATAAATTGTGAAATTCAGCAATCGTTAGCGGTAAAATCGTAAAATTTGTCAATCGATAACGGAAAAATAATGAAATTCATCAAACGGTTTCCGGTAAAAAAATTGTCTTGCACGCTGATGTGATGATCAAAAGGGTTTTGAAGGCATTTATTTTATTTGTTGTATTGTGTATAAATACCTAGGTGTAAACAGTTTGCTTATTTTGTCAAATGTTTCAACAATATTCGACCCAATACGCATGCATAAAAAAAAATCTTCCGGTAGGACCGGCCAATGAGGTGAAGGTCTATTACGGTCTCTAGAAACGTGTTTGGGATCATCTCCTGTTGTTTTTTTCTTGCACTTTGCGTTAAACCTAGGAAGGTATTTATATAGAACTCACTGTGGAGTGTTTAGAAGGTATTTATTTATTTCATTTATTATAATTTGTATGAATACTTAGGTGTCCATTTCGGATTTACTGTTTAAAAATGAATTTAGGCTCTTTTAACGTTCGCGAAATCAATCCCGATGGAAATTGTCTTTTTAGATCTCTATCATTTTGTTTATATAGTACAGAAAATGATTATTTAAATGTATGTAAAAATATCGTAGAACACGTAATACAAAATTGGACCACTTATAGTCCGTTTATTATCGGGGATGAATCTTATGGTGTTCCGATTGCTAATGAAGACAACTATGTAAATATATGGTTCTTCATAGAGGTATATGGTTCTTCACACTTCAATAGAAGCATTGTTTAAATTAATATAATTCTACAAATATGATGCAGTTTTAAAATATCGAGTAATGATTAATACTGTCAAAGAATATACTCATATACGTAATTAAGTTTTGGTACTTCTCTATTATCTCATCGACCACTTTTCATAAAAAAAAAAACTATCGCCAAATAAATGGGAGAACGTTGTCATTGGAATATCAAAATAAATAAATAAAATATAAGAATTTAAGGATACAATTGTTATTTTAATTAATGAAATAACTAATAAATCAAATAAACATAATGAAAAATACACGCAAATGTTGAATTAAAAACCACTTGATGACATAAAAAACACCTATAATGTTTTCGACATCAAGTAAATGGGACTGCAATTTTGGCATTTAATCATACAGTTTGGCGATAGTATTTTGTTATGAAAAGTGGTCGATGGGATAATAGAGAAGTACTCAAGTTTTTTATACCAAGTTTGAAAATTTATCTTTTTTTGACATTTAAAAAAAATAACATAAAAAAACATTACAAATTTGCCCATTTAAAACATTCAAGATTTGTATATATACAAACAATACAATGTAAATATTAATATTGTTACATGATACATTATATACATTGTTTGCATATATACTTCTTTGTATACATATATTGTTTGTATACATACAAACAAATATAATGTAAACATTATTCAAATATTAAGAGTTTGCAAATCAAAACATTCTAAAGATTTGTATACATACAAACAATATAATGCATACATACTCTTTACAAATAAAATAGCCCACTTATATAATGACAAAACTTTTAAATCGAATAGAGATAATATATTTCTGTTTTGTTATGAAAAGTGGTCAATGGGATAATAGAGAAAAGTACCTAAGTTATTTATACCAAGTTTGAAAATTTATCTTTATTTGACATTTAAAAAAAATAACAGAAAAAACATTACAAATTTGCCCATTTAAAACATTCAAGATTTGTATACATACAAACAATACAATGTAAATATTAATATTGTTACATGATACATTATACATTGTTTGTATATATACTTCTTTGTATACATATATTGTTTGTATACATACAAACAAATATAATGTAAACATTATTCAAATATTAAGAGTTTGCAAATCAAAACATTATAAAGATTTGTATACATACAAACAATATAATGCATACATACTCTTTACAAATAAAAAAGCCCACTTATGTAATGACAAAACTTTTAAATCGAATAGAGATAATATATTTCTGTTTATTTTATAACTTATATTCAGATGCTCAGATTCTGCTTTTTTCGAACACATAATAATAAAAATATTACTACCGTGCGTACTGTCTTTTGACATTATATTTACATAATCGAATTCATTATCAATCGGAACACCATAAGATTCATTCCCGATAATAAACAGACCATAAGTGGTCCAATTTTGTATTACGTGTTCTACACGTTTGAATAATTATTTTCTGTACTATATAAACAAAATGATAGAGATCTAAAAAGAAAATTTCCATCGGGATTTCGCCAACTTATGAGCCTAAATTCATTTTTAAACAGTAAATCCGAAATGGACATCTAAGTATTCATACAAATTACAATAAATAAAATAAATAAATAAAATAAATACCTTCTAAACACTCCACAGTGAGTTCTAGATAAATATCTTCCTAGGTTTAACGCAACGCGACAACAGAAAAAAACAACAGATGATACGATCCCAAACACGTTTGTAGAGACAGTCATAGACCCTCACCTCATTGGCCGGTGATTTTTTGACGCATGCGTATTCGATCGAATTTCGATGGAATAGATTTGACAGAATTACCAAACAGCTTTAAATATATGGATTTCGCGCACAAAGTGATGGCGAATGTCAGTATGTTTTGTGCGAGAATGATAAATTGGATTCCTTACTAATTTTTGAGCAGACTGATTATCGCAGAATATTAAAGTAGGTGCAGACACTATTTCAGGAGAAAGTTCATTTAAGAACCGTCTGAGATGTAAAGTCTCTTTAGCAACCTCTGATAAAGCCATATATTCTGCTTCAGTTGTGGATAATGCAACAGTTCGTTCCTTTCTTGATTCCCAAGATATAGCACCACCGGCATATTTAAAAATGTATCCAGTATAGGACTTTCTATCGTTGACATCTGAAGCCCAATCAGCATCAACAAATGCAACTAAGGACTTAGTATCACGTTTAAAAATCAGTCCTTGATCTTGAGTACCTCTTAGATATCTTAAAACTCTTTTTGCAGCTATCCGATGAGATTTGCCTGGGTTGTTGTTGAATTGACTTAGAAAATTCACAGCATGAGTTATATCAGGTCTAGTTGCTACTGTTAATACATAAGAGAACCAATTAGTTGACGATAAGGAATATTATTCATTTCAGATTTTTCTTCTTCATTTTTGGGACACATATCTTTAGTAAGCTTCACATTGTTATCAAAAGGTGTAGATATTGATTTTGATTCTTGCATATTAAATTTGCTCAGAATATCTTCAATATACTTCTTTTGAGTAATTTTAATACTGTCCCCGTTTTGCATAAATTCTATGCCCAAACAATAGTGTAACAAACCTAAATCTTTCATTTTAAAAGATTTGGCTAATTCATCTCTAATATATTCGTAATCTTGTTTACATTTAGTAAGAATTATGAGATCATCAACATAAACAATGATAATAGCTTCAATTGGAGATTTTGAAAAATAAACACATTTATCAGCATTTAGTGATTCAAACTTCATTTGTTTTAATTTTTCATCTAATTTATTGAACCATTGTCGACCTGATTGTTTTAATCCGTAGAGAGATTTTTTTAATAAACAAACTTTGTCAACATTAGATTCATATTTAAAACCTTCAGGTAACTCCATGTATACTTCTTCAGTTAAATCACCATTTATATAAGCCATAATAAAATCTAATTGATAAGCTGTAAAACCATTTTGAATACCATAAGCGATCGCAGTTCTGATCGAACTTAATCTGGCTACAGGCGAAAAATTTTCTTCAAAATCAATTCCAGGTTTTTGAGAACACCCTTTTGTAACTAATCTCGCTTTAAACTTTTCGATTGACCCGTCTTGTTTATATTTAGTTTTTAAAACCCATTTACTTCCTATAATTTTCTTATGTTTTGGCCTATCAACTATTTGCCATGCATTTTCTTGCATTAAAGAATTAAATTCTAATTCCATTGCATCTATCCATTCATGTTTAAAAGGCCCGTTTAAAGCCTAAGAAAATTCCGGACATGAGTCAGAAAATAAATTTTCCATTACAACTTGGGATCTTTCGTCTTTTGGAATTATCATTTTAAATTCTTTCCTGGGTCTACCTTTTTTACCAGTTTTTATTTTCTCGGCCGTCCTCGCGCTCTTGTAGGGCAAGAAAGGGGGTCGGAAATTTCATCCGTTTGCGTATCAACATCACTGTCGCCATAGCTGTCTGGTTCATTTTTGACGGGAGGAGATATTGCTGATTCTTCGGTAATTGTGTTATTTTCATTATTTTGAGAGAAGGGAAAATTAATTTTATTTCACTGTTTGAAGATAAATCGTTTTCAAATTCGTTAATAAATCGGACGTCTCGGCTTATAACAATTTTTCTGGAATTCTTATTCCACAGCCTATATACGCTTTTGATTTATTTGAATATCCAACAAAAATATGCTCTTCTGATCTAGGATCAAATTTTCATTTACTTTGTCTTTTAGGTAGCTTTCAATACAAAAAAGTATAAAGCTACCTATTGCAGCCGTTCGGAGGAAAGCAGTTCCGGAAAATTTCGATATATTTTCACCGATCATGACCCCCAGACCCCAAAACCACCCACCGTTCAAATGTTGATTTATATATATAGATATATCCATATATATATATATATATATATATATATCTGACCTATGTCATACGATAACGCCCGTATTTATGAATCGATTTTGATGAAACTAATTGTGTGTATTAAGCTCACCAATGTCTCGACCGAGTTCGTTGGCCAGCTTGGTCCGCCATTTTGTTTCAAGATGGCGGCCATTTAAAAATTTAAAACTAAAATAAATATACAAAAAAATAAAAATTCAAATTTATTTTTTAATTACGTGTTAGGCCTTGATACAAGGATTCCAGAGCATTTTTTGGTTTACCTCTATCTTAAAAAATGGCTGATATAGAGCAGTTTGAAATTCTAGTGTGGCTGACATTTTGAAACAAAACAGCACATTAACGCGATTACTCGTAAATTATTTTCTTTCATTGTTGTAATAATTTTCCCAATCATACGCATAAAACAATATATTCATATCCGTTAGCGCCAAAATTGGTGACATTGGCGGCAAAATTGACGACATTTGGCGAAATATCGCCAAATTTGGCGACCAAAATAAGTCTTTATAAATGAAGCCAATTTGGCTATTGCTCAATAATTTGGCGAATTTCTTATTCAAATTCAATATTAACGAATCTTTTGTAAACGTTTCTTTGCATTTTAACTTGCTGTTTTCGTGTATCATTAGCTAAAATTTTAAAACGAAGATATAGGAAAGCTACCTTTTCCTCCCGATACAGGCCGGAAGGACTTTTATTTAGTACAAAACATTTTTGCCCAAATATTTTAAAATATGATAAAGTTGGCTTGATGCCAAAAAATACTTCGTAGGGTGTTTTGTTATCACTTAAACGTCGTGAAGGGCAGCGATTACGTATGTATACCGCACAATTAATAGCTTCAGCCCAAAAAGATTGTGGGAGATTGCTTTGTAATAGTAAACACCTCGCCATTTCAGTTAAAGTTCTATTGGCCCTCTCTGACGTTCCGTTCTGTTGTGGAGTTAGTGGTGAGGAAAATTCTCGTTTTATACCGCTTTCTTCGATATATTTATTAAATTCTTCACCGAAATATTCTTTACCATTATCCGTACGAAGAATTTTTATTTACATTCCAACACGGTTTTCAACTGCTGCTTTGTATTTAACAAATGCATTTTTAACTCATCTTTGGTTTTAAGAAAACTGACTTCAATGTAACGTGATTTATCGTCAATAAAAGTAACGAAATATCGTGATCCTCCGTGGGATGGAACTCTCATAGGGCCACACAAATCTGAATGTATAAGAGTCAATAAATCGTCACTTTTAAAGTTTGATTCTTTAGGAAAAGAACGCACAGTTTGTTTACCTTGAATACAAATTTTACAGTCTTTAAGAGACTCATTATCATTGAAATTTAAATTTCTAACCATATTCTTTGATTTAAGTCTTTTTAAATCAGACTCATTTAAATGACCTAATTTAAGATGCTATTTTAGAAAATCGCTTACATCTGCTATCGCAGCTCTCTCGATGCTTGGGTATACGTAATATAAATCCCCATGACGGACAGAATGTACTAGTGTAGAACCATTTAGTTCGATGATTTTAGAAAATCGTTCTTTAAAAATCACTCAACGATTATTGGCTGTTTCTTTAGATGTTGATAGCAAATTACATTTTAATTCTGGAACACACAGAACGTTCTTGAGTGTGAGATTAGTAATTCCACCCCCGTTAGGTACCGTAATGAAAACTGTTCCTATTCCTGTAATTTTCGCTGTTTGATCAACTGCAAGCTGTATAGTAGAATTCGTACGTGGATGAAACTCTGAAAATAAATTTCTATCTTTACACATATGAGATGTACATCCACTGTCTAAACACCATGCAGAAGGCTCTTGATATGCGCCATTAAATGCCATGCTAGTCGTTTTTTCATAATTAGTGGCTATCATCGATCCTTGATTTCCTTTGTTTAAAGATGTAAGCTTTCTATCAGCTATTTCCTTTCTGCATTCGGAAGCTTTGTGCCCGATTTTCGAACAATAATTGCATTTGAAATTTCGATAACACCTTTCCGAGGAAAATTTTTTATTTGGATTCATTTTCCATTTTTCATTCTTCTTCTGTTCTTGATTATTTCTTTTATTTTCTATATAATATGCGTTTTGTGAATCTTGAGTGGATTTTCCTTTTCTGGCATCCCATTCTTCTAGCATTTTAATTTTCAAAGATTCGGGTTTGGGTAACTCATCTCTGGATTCTATAGCGCATCTAAAATTTTCGAAGTTCTCAGGAACACTGTAAAGAAGTAGAATTGATAATAAATCATCCGCGATTTCTATTTCCATATTTTTCAGTTTATCAACTATTTCGAAGAAAATATTTAAATGATCAGCCATCGTTTCATTTATGGACATTTTTCTAAACAGAAGTTGTTTTAACATAGTTGCTTTTTTCGAGGGTCCCCTCGATTCATAAACATCTTTCAGCTTATTCCATACAGCACTTGAAGTCGTACAATGCTTTATATGACACAGTTCACTAGGATTTACAGAAAGAATTATATCTGCAGGAGATTTTTGATTAGCTTGGAGCCACTTCTTTTCTTTTGCGGTTCCTACAGCCGGTTTGATTTCTTTACCAATTACGTAATCCCAATGATCATTTTTGATTAATACAGCTTCGATTTGAAGCTTCCAGCTATCAAAATTATCTTTTCCGAGCTTTTCAATTGTCGTTACATGAGACATGATTATGCAGAGTCTCTCACAGCCAGAAATAATACAAATGCTAAACAGAATGAAGAACAATTCTTATTTTCGATTAGGCTTAAGAGTTCCAATTTCGAATATTCGAATTAAGAATATTTTCGGCTAATTATAGCGCAGTGGAATAGCGTCTCTGGGCCCATAACAATATGTAGGTGTATGAGGTACACAGAGTTTGCAGAGTAGATCAACATAAGACATTTATTTACAATTAAACGAAGACAAAATATATACAGCTCGTATGCGACTGAGCGCCGACATCTTTCTTAAAGTAACAACTGCTCTCGCTCTCGGAGCATCATCATCGTAACTGTACGCGCATGCGCCATATGGGCGGACAGGAGAAAATGAACGTTGTTTTCCAACATAATTTCCAATATACATTTAACTTTTATGTAATTTTACTACTATATTTTCCCTTTCAGAACTGTGCTTATGATACATCACTGTGCTATAAGAAATATAAACGAAAAGAGACATACTTAGTTGTATATGATTACGATATATCTGCCACAAGACATACTTCATAAATTGAAACAATACAACGTTCATTCTCTCAAAATCTATCAATAATAATGTAATACGGACTAATATTTATAATTACTAACAATTTTTTGTTGTTGTTGTTGTTTCTGCGTTGTAACCACTTTTATTTGACCTTGTTATACTATTATGTTTGTGATATCATTTTGCTAAAATAAAAGAACGTCCAGTTTCTAAAGTTTGAACACCGTTATTTTTTTTTCCACAGTTTTATATATGTAACTTTAACGATGAAAAAAAAACTAATTTCTTAAAAAAGCTAATAATAAATCTAACAAAAAATCAACTTGTAATTTTTATTTCGTTACTATTATTAGAAGAAATGTCATTATATTTTATAACTTTTGTGCATTTGTCTACATAAAATTTACTAAGGATTCATATTCACAAAGGAACCTTTAAATTCACAAAGGAAATTTTCGTACTGATAAAACATACTTGCAAGCGTCAGCTTATTTTTATTGAGCTCACTGTGATCTGATGATTTGGAAAAATGTATGCGTCAGCTAGATATGGAAAAGAATATTTTAATTGTAAATCAACAGACCATAATTCCCAGATTAAAAGCATCTGTTACGACAGGAAATACGGAAGAAATTGTTGTGAAAAAATGATAAAATATAAACATTTTCGTGAATATTTTCTCAAAATAACTCAAAATAGCTTTAAGTGAGTAAAAAATCAAAACATCACAAATAAATAAATAAATAAATAAAAGAAAAATGAAAGAAAAGAGGAAATGAATTATACGCAGATACTTAATATATAAATGTAACAATAAAAACAAGTGGGTAAGTGTGATCGAAGATCGCTGGAAGGGTTTCGTTTAATATTCCTTTCAAAACACTTTATCATTTCTTTAATAAATCCAAATAAATTTCATTTACCAATAAAAAAAAGTTTTATAAAGTAAAAATTTAACGGTCTATTTTTTCGTGTTTTCGAATATCTAAACGAGCCGGATAGCGGGCAAAGCCCGCTATTATATTCTGTCATAATAATATCTGTCATGCGGACTAAATGCAATATTTAAAAAAATAATTTCAAAATTAAACATATTGTACACCTTCAAAATGTTAAAATATGCGAATATTTCCATAATCGGATTTTTATCATGATTCCATATGTTTCTCAAACTCATATATTTACTATTCTCAATTACTCATATTGATTCTCGCTTTGTATTATTTTCAAACATTTAAAAAATTCGTTAAACTTCCAATAGGACGTCAGATTTTCTTTTAAATTATCTAATGGCGTGATATTAATCTGCTTTGTGTACATACACATACTCATACTCCTTGTATTATTGAGAAATCTTTGAAAAATTCTGTTTTATATTACCACTATGACGTCAATCATTTTTATTTTATATTAATCTTTTTTTTTAATTGGTGAAACATTTTATTTCATTTGCATTTTTCACGTAGAAATTGTTAAATAGAAAATTAATTATTGTAGGGATTTTTAATTTTTGGCAACTGCTATAACGAAAAATGTTTAAATTTAATAGGAAACGACTGTTAGAATTTGGTTTTTTACCTCTATTTATTAAAATAACACGATTTTTTCAAATTTTAATATTTTGTGCTTCATAGCTGGTATTCATCTATATACACACAAAATTTAAACTCTGTAAGTTACATAGTTTCTGAGAATGGCTCTGTGACGGACAGACAACGAAGCGGGAGTAATAGGGTTTCGTGAGATGAACGAAATTATATTTTTACTTTACCGGTGACTATGGAATTATTTTTTATGAATGAAAATCAATCTAATAAAAATTCAGCTTATAATTTTTATTGCTTTAGCAATGCGTCAGTGGAAGTGACCTTACAATTTTTATTATTTTTGTGTACGTGTACGAATCAAAATAAATTACTAACACTATTTCTCTGACACAAAGCCATTTTCATTTTATTGATTGAAACAGTCTCGGAAACGTCAACTTATTTTTATTGAGCCTCACTGCGATCTCGTGATTTGGAAAATTGCTTGAGTCATCTAGATATTGGAAAATAATATTTTATGCGCAAATTAACAGACCTTTCATGCCATTGAATAAAAAAAAATACAGGGCATGGTATGACTATATTAATTGTTACGATCAAAGGAAATGGATAAAATTAATAGTCATGATTAAACCGGTTTAACAATGTTAAGTTCAAATATAAATTTATGCACACCATTATAATTTTTCAATAATTATAAAAACTACGTTGCCAGATGTGCGCGTTATTTAAAAAGCTCCAATTTTATAGAATATGTCGAATCATTAATGTTAATTATGGCATTTCATTGGCTCATTTGTTTTTAAAAGGACTTCGTATCCTTCACTTTACAAAAAGAATGAAAATATTAATTTTTCAACTTCTTGCTTAAAATGAATTTAAGCACCCCTCGTATATTCTGAGGAAATGCCGTAAAGTTACGATTATTAAAAATATACGAAAAGTGATTTTTACTCTATCGATTTCTTTTTAAATGATTTACAGTTGCAATCTTTGTATTCATTTTTCCAGTTTTTGTCTGTCTGCCGTCTGTCCGTGTTCAAACTCGAGTAAATATACTCGGATTGTCACGCAATTGATATATGTTATTGAGGTTTACTATGGCATGTTCGGTATTTAAAATGCAGTGTGTAGTCCTTATAGCTCTTTTACAGATACACTCAAAATAATTCCGTTACACTACGGTCTGTGGGGAAAAATCATTTGCGGTGTATGTTAATGATGTTACACTATTCCAAACATATTGAAATTGATATATATCACTGAGGTGCACTACAAGAAGCTTAATATAGAATATGGTGCGCATAGCACTTACAGTTCCTTTAGAGGTACACTCAAAAGAATTCCATTACTTTACGGTCTATGTGGAAAAATTGTTTACTGCCTATTTTAGTAATGTTTCGCTTTGTCAAACATATTAAAATTCATATATATCATTGAGGTGCATTACAAGAAGCTTACTATAGAATTCTGCATGAAGAACATATATCGATCATTTACAGGGACACACAAAAGCATTTTATTAAGTACTGTCTGTTAACGATAATTGATGGAAGTGAGTTTTCCTTTTCGGAACGCATTTTTAAATTTAACTAATTATTTTCTTATTACTTAGTGTGTATAAATTCTATAGATCATATACAGGGCAGCACAAAAGATCTCGAGTACATTTCCGTTTCTTGACGGAAATTCCAGGAGGGTTTTTTTTTTAAACTGTGTTGTGCGCTTCCTAGCTGGACAAATATTTAGCATTCTATGTAGTATATATGCAAATCTATAGATCATATAAAGGGCTGCACAAAACATTTTGGATAGTTTTCCGAATATTGTTGGTAATTTCAAAAATTAGGTTTTCACATGAGTTATGCGTTTTCCAAAGGCATCGTCACCTAGATGCACCTGTGGGAAAAAACGGTACCTCCTTACATTATATCCTAGATTGCACCTTGACTGCCCACCATCACATTAGAAAGCCATCACAAATAAATATGTCTGCCTGATTTGCCTATGTGTTGAAAAAGCCAAAACTACTTCAAAAAATAACAGATTGTATGTTTCTGCTAGAACGCAATCAATGCTTATTCATGCTGCCTCCATTGGGACTTAGTGGAGGTTGATGATGAAGTGGACTTCTAATATGCATAAGGATCTTTAAACACTACATAAACTCTAACCTTAACAATTTAGTTATTCTTAATGGCATCATACATAGTTATTTAGTATTTTTTAGCATAATTTTTCACTGTTTACTCTAGTATTAATATTCATTCATTATTGTTCATTTAGTACTTACTTCTATCCATTATTATTATTCACTTCAGCATCTTACAGTATTATTACATGGTAGTATTATTGCTCAGTATCACATAGTAGTATTTAGTACTGCTTAGTAGGATTGGTAAATTGTATTTTCAGAATTTGTATTTTTGGAATCTTGTGTTTTCAGAATTTGTATTTCAGTATTACATGATATAATTACTGCTCAATATGACAAAGTATAATTTAGTAATGTTCAGTATAATTAGGTATACAAACCTGCTGGGTGGGGCTAGTCGAGCTTAAGCTGAAAGGTAGACGTTCCCGCCCGGTTTGACCTTAACCTTGTTTTCTTAGACACGATCTTTCACCTTATTTAACGCTAAAGATTTGTAAAAGTATTGTAAATGTGTTGGAAATTATTACATAATCTATGCTTGAAGCATGATTTTTCGTTCTTGTTAAAATACATCAGTACGTTCCAAGTGACAATACTTGAGCGTATATTTTTGTCATTTCACTCGCTATTTTTGGGGGCGATTCTTAACCATTTCTTCAGAGCTAGTAAGTGCGTTTCTGTAATGTTGAATTCATACCAGAATTGTCAAAAAAATTTATTTTAATATAACTAACTGCATTTTTACATCTATTTTTTCACAATGGTAATAAAAATAAAAATTTGTTCAGAAATTCTGGTGTTCTAAAACACCTTGATTAGAAATAGGTGATATAAAAAATATCCCATCGCCCTTCAAGGAGTTAAAGTATATTTAATCAAAATAAAGAGTGTACTTTCAATAATATAAATAGTCCATCAATAAAAAATAAAAATGTACTGTACATTTTTACTGTATTTTTTCCATGTGTCATGATGCATTATTTACTTGTTTAAACTAATTACTAATTAGTAAATAAATCATAAATGTTGAAAATTTTTCAACTTGCACGATTTTTTAACAATGAGTTTCATTGTGCCAAATAGTAGAATATCATGGCGTATCCATCGTTTAAGTTGAAGCTCCATTAGCTGAGGTTTACTCAGCTGAGCTGCGTCGTTTATCACATACTGGATGCTAGAGCCAACAGATTGGCTGAGTGAATTGTGTCTGCCGGAGAAGTCCAGCATAGCTTAGTTGGCAGCTTGAGTCAAACGTTCTGGGTTCTACTTCAAGTCTGGACACATTTTCACTCAGCTGGAAAATTTTCAACTTGTATGATTTACTTACCAATGAGTTTTTTTGAGTCAAATAATTCAATATCATTACGTATTCGTCGTTTAAGATGGAGTTCTATTACCTGAATTTTAGTCTACTGTACTGCGTTGTTTATCTTAGACATGATGCTAGTCCCAAAAGATTGGCTAAGTCAATTGTGTCTACCGGAGCAGTCCAGAAAAGCTTTGTTGGCAGTCTAAAAGTTCCGAGTTCCACTCTCGGCCGGTACACATTTTGATTCAACTGGAAAATTTTCAATTTGTATGATGTCGTTACCAATGCGTTTTTTTAGTCAAATAGTTCAATATAATTATGTATCCGTCGTTTAAGATGGAGTTCCATTACTTTAATTTTAATCTACTGTACTGCGTTGTTGATCACAGACAGGATGCTATTGCCAAAAGATTGGTTGAGTGATCTGTGTTTGCCGGAGCAGTCTAGCATAGCTTTGTTGGCAGTCTAAAAGTTCTGGGTTCCAATCTCGGCTTGCACACAATTTCACTCAGATGGAAAAATTTTTACAATGAATGATTTGTTTACCAGTGCGTTTTATTGAGGCAATTAGTTCAATATCATTCATGTACACATCCTTTAAGATGGAGTTCCATTATGTGAGGTTTAAACTGCTGTGCTTCGTCGTTTATCTCAGATCGGATGCTATTCCCAAAAGTTCGCGAGAATGAATTGTGTCTGTCGGAGCAGTACAGCATAAATTTGCTGGTAGCTTAAAAGTTCTGGGTTCCACTTCCGGCCTGGACACATTTTCACTCAGCTCGAAAAATTTCAACTCTTATAATTTCTTTACCAATCCGTTTGATTCAGTTAAATAATACAATATGTAAATTAAATTAGAAGTATAGATTTTTCAGATAATTTTTTAAAGCAATATTTAATTGCCCAAAAAATATTTTCAATGAAACTCACAAAGTACAAAAATGTCTATGTTATAATAAAAGAATTCAGTTAAACACATACTTCTTTATGTCATGAACGTCCGAGTTGGTGGTAGCACTGTGCTATATTTGCTTAGAAAAAATTTGCCGTCCTACCAGAATTTCTGAATAGTAGTTTTGTTTTATTTAATGGCAGAATTCTGTAATAAAAATTACTATTCAGAAATTCTATCAGAATGGTATAATTCTTTGTATAAAAAATAACTAATTTCGCATCTCTGAGTGGCCGCGATGCCAACCGTTTGGTCCAAAGCCATTAAATAATAAGCCCAGTCAGATAAATGGGAAACTTTTCGCAAGTTGAAAATAACGCCATCTAGCGGTTGGGAGTGCTGCATTCAGCACCAAGAATATTTTAATAAAATTTTGCTTCTAAAATTAAAGCTTAAAATAAGGAGTTCATATTTTCTAAGAAAGTCGTTTGTAAATTCCGGTGTCAGTCAGTAATTTCACATTTTACGAACATAATTTGTCTGTGCCGGAAAGGGTTAATTGCATAGTGATGTAAATTTCCATCACTTTTTATTTAACTTTTAATAAATAAATCAACTTCTTCGCCACCACTATATTTATATAGAAATATTAATCCAGTAAATTTCCACTTTTTTTTTTCATTATAGTTTTAGCTTTAATGTAAAAAATCCCAATAATTAGCAAGCTTTTAAAGGAAGTGCAAAAACAAAACATCGATAAAAATAGTATAAAATATCGATATAAATAAATCGTATCGTTTCTCTGCGACCCACTTCTGTTTTGTCCTCCTTCCGCAGCAAAGGTTTGGCGCTACTGTGTCGCTAACAAATTTAACACTATCTGACTGGGCTTATTATTTAATGGCTTTGGTTTGGTCCGTTGCTGAAACCCCTGCAGCGGAATCTACGACCAGGACTTTTTCTTTCTTCTAAGCCGTTTTCTAACACAGCTTTTACATGAGCAAATCTGGATGAATACAGAAATCATCGATGAAATGGTTACATTATATATATATTTAATTTTTCAAAATATTTTTTCTGGTTACAATTTTACTAAAACTTAGTACGAATTGTTTTTCCAAATGTTGAATTCTCAGGCCAAGAAAAAGAATAATAGTTTGCATTATTTTGCCTGTAACCTTTTGGAAAATCCCCCCCCCCCCTCACTTCTCACATTGTCATAATTATTTCAACTGTACAATCATACAGGGCACGGAAAAAGCTTTTCATTATGAATAAAATAAAAATGTCCATTATTATTTAAATATTCACAATATATCAATGTTTTCTGATAATTTATATTATTAATTTAGTGTGTAAAAAGGTGCTCATTGATATTTTTCCTTTTGTTTGGTAAAAGCTTGGAAAACTCAAAAGACAAAGGTATTGAAACTACGTAATAAATTTTTAGGCTCATAAGAAACCGCAAAAAGAGATTGTGAAATATGAAATTTGATTGGAACTATTGCGGGTCAGACAAAATAAATCAACCACAATCAGAAAGGACTTCAAAATGATAAAACAAACAAGACAGACACTTCGTTAGACTTTTTTTTAACTTAAAAGGGCTCCGGAACATAAAACTTGAAATAATATTTGATCATGATCTTTGATCTTTGATCTGTATTTACTGCCTCTCTCATAGTTATATGTTTTAAGATTGTTTAAATGTGTTACATTATACAAGATAAGGGACATTGTTTTATTTCGCAAATTGTAAGGTATTTCAATCATATCAAATCTTGTGATGAAAAAATTATACAAATATTGTAAATCTAATTTAGTTTCCAAACATTGTAAAATACAGAAAGACGATATTCACACTTAAAAAAATAGCTAAACAAATATTCCAAAAATAAACATTGTCATTTACTCGATTTTTTACGGCACACACAAAAATGTGTTTTGGACAAATGAATAGCCGTTGACTGCGGAACAATCCAGGGTTCGTACGGATCAGGGGATTTTCCAGGAGTCTTACCAGAATTTATTTTATAGAAAAAGAAATCTAGGTTAAACTCGAGAAACTTCGCTTTGTTTAAGCAGAGATTTTCTGTAAGAAAATACTGGTACCGAAGAATTTCCTGATCTCAAAATTCCAGGAGCTGTAGGAACACTGACAATCATATTCAAGAAACAAAATGAGAGAATATTAGTTCTTGGTGGTCTAACTGCTAATTCAATGGATAGAATTATGGAAACGTTGCACATTCCTGTCCTATGATGGTTTTGGGTGAGGTAATGCCAGATGCAAAATCTCTTCTAGTTTTGCTGGAAAGTGGTGTTAAAATTAACCAAAAATATTTCGAAACACATATCTCTGGAAGAACTGGCTGTCATATTCTCAAAAGTACTTCAGTAAAACACATATCTCTGGAAAAACTGTCTGTCATATTCTCAAAAGCACTTCAGTAAAACACATATCTCTGGAAAAACTGTCTGTCATATTCTCAAAAGTACTCCAGTAAAACACATATCTCTGGTAAAACTGTCTGTCATTCTCAAAAGTACTCCAGTAAAACACATATCTCTGGAAAAACTGTCTGTCATATTCTCAAAAGTACTTAAGTAAAACACATATCTCTGGAAAAACTGTCTGTCATATTCTCAAAAGTACTTCAGTAAAACACATACCTCTGGAAAAACTGTCTGTCATATTCTCAAATGTACTCCAGTAAAACACATATCTCTGGAAAACTGTCTGTCATTCTCAAAAGTACTCCAGTAAAACACATATCTCTGGAAAAACTGTCTGTCATATTCTCAAAAGTACTTAAGTAAAACACATATCTCTGGAAAAACTGTCTGTCATATTCTCAAATTACTTCAGTAAAAAACATATCTCTGGAAAAACTGTCTGTCATATTCTCAAATGTACTCCAGTAAAACGCATATCTCTGGAAAAACTGTCTGTCATATTCTCAAATGTACTCCAGTAAAACGCATATCTCTGGAAAAACTGTCTGTCATATTCTCAAAAGTACTTAAGTAAAACACAATCAAGCAAATTAAATATTTCAGTACGACCTCGCGCCGGCTCATCGGACCAGGAAAACAAAAGCATGACTTCAAAAATTCTTGTTTCCATATCACCTAAGCCACCTTCCTGTTCTTCAAATTTTTAACTTCTGGATTTATTGCAATTGTGGCATACTAGAAGTTAAGATTTGTCCTCCCCTAAAAAAAAAAAAAGAACAGTCAAGAATTTGCTGTCTCTAAAAACGCTCATTTGGAAAACATACAAAGATATTTGTTTAGATGAATAAAAAATAATTATGAATGATGTTCAAAAAAGATTGACGGCGAGTGTTAATATTAAATATTGAGATTTTCATTTTCAGATCCAATTTATTTTCTTCATTGTTTGAAGTTGAAACATCATTTTGATTTCTTATCATTAAATTTTGAACGATTATTTTATTCTTAAGCAAACATCTTTAATTTAATACAGATGAACCAAAAATTTTCCCGCAAACCTCAGTTATACAAAGTGTAAAAAAAAAAAAAAAAAAAAAAAAAAAAAAACTTGCAATGCTAAAACGAAGCATTTAAAAAATGAGTCGATAAATGATTTATATGTTATTTGATTTCCTTTTATGTTCTTAGTTTTCTAAATTTTAAACAAGCCTTCGTAAAAAAACATGCTAAAGAGAAACTTATTAAAAAATTTTCCCAACAGATTTTGGTAATACCTATACACTATAAAGCCTCACGTATTCAATGTTTGAAAATAATATTTTTATTTGTAAAAATTTAAATTAAAAAAAAAAATTATTAAAATTATGCGTAAAATATTTTCATTGAAAACGAAAACCATCTCATGAAATTGCATTTCTAGTAAAGAAAAAAAAATGTTTTAGAAAAAATAACGAAATGTTTTTCTACAAATTGTTTACTGTACTTTACATAAAACAGTTTTTTAATAGAATTACGTTATACTATTACTTTTAAAATATACTTCCAGAAAAATTTAATCTCACATTTTATTAATCTGCAATACTGTATCCCTTTTTTCTCAAATTTACATAAATACATCAAAATTTATCATTAAGATTTTTAAAATAGACATTAATTCCCAATTTCTATTTTCAATTTTTAACCTAACAGGGAATACCTCTGCCATATAATAGTTACCAATGAATATTCCTTACAGCTTACAGGTGCTTTAAGTCCTAAATAAGACTGCTTATTATTTTTACTGATTTCTTATTTACATAATCGTTAAAATTTTAAAAATGAGAGTTAAAATTAATACCAAAGAGCTATTAAAATTAAGACCGAACTGTAACAAGATATTAAAATTATTATGTATGTAGATTTCTTATGAAAACTTTTCATCGTTGTGGATTTTTCATTTTCTTTTTCATTTATAAGAAGATTAAAAAAAATATTTATTTGAAAAGTAAAAATAAATAAATAAATAGAGATTAAAACTAATAGAAAGACGAAACTATAGAAACTAAAGACACTGTTTTTCTACCTACGATTACAGTTTTATAAATTCTATACTTATTATAAGTTGTGTTTGAAGAATATAAAAATATTTTTATGTCATATTTATTGAAAGTGTACGTCTTTTCTTTTTATTACTTTGAAATGAAATATAAAATGATCTAGTTTTTATTTTGTTTATTACATTTTCAACATTTCTAAACCGCAACGCCACTCTTAAGTCGGCAGTCTAACAAAAAATGTTGATCACGAAAAAAAAAAAATAATAATAATGAAACTACTTTTACTTTTGGAGGATATTCCGAAAGTTAATGTAACCTCATAAAAAAAAAAGTTAAACCAAAATCGAAAAAGTAAAAACGTTAGAGATCGTTAGAATTTAGAGCTCTTTCAACGTTAGATCAACTTCTGCTATCTTATGAAAGAAAAAAAAAATATTAAAAAATATTAAAATGCAAGCCAGAAATTTGAAAAAACACTCCCGTAAGTTTCACATTAGCGTGCGAGTTTCTTTGCATGACTAGTGTAACACAATGTAATTTCACGAAAATGGATTCGGCAGCGTACATTAATTTAGTTTAATCGTAACATAAGGTATATTGTATATATATATATTTTTTTGTATTTGGAAATACCTTTTAAAAACATAACCTGTATAGTAATGTTTGCTTATTTGTTTAGTTATTAACTTCCGAAGCGTGCAAATGTTGATTTTCGCTACTGACACATTGACTGTGACTTAAAACAAACGGCCCTTCCCGACACAACCTCGTGTATTTTTTTTATGTATGAAAGAAAAAATTCTCACCATTTTATTTTATTTTAAAAATGTATATATATATACGCACATACACACACACACACACACACACACACACATATATATATATATATATATATATATATTGTTAAAAATACTTTTGAAAAAGTCGGCAATTCAAATTATTTATTAGATTTTTTTTATCTATTTTTACTATTTTTATTAGAAAGTACTCGTGAAATATTTCGACTTCTGATTTTTGACGGATTTATACGTTTTAGAAAGTCCTGAACATGATATGGCTGTTTTTAGAAACTGTCTGTCCGTAAGTCTCTCTATATGTGACAAAAGTTTTGTGAGCACTCTATTTCAATATGCATGCATCAAACTTCATATTGCGTTAGATCTTGACGTAAATAAGTGAAGATTAAATTTTGGTGTAAATCGTCCAACAGGTGCTGCTTCTATGCTGTGTTTGCCCCGATTTCCGCAATAGCTATACCTTAAGAACTAACGCATACTGAATTCCACCAAACTTTATTGTCTGTTAGACCTCGGCATAAATAGATCCTTTAGATTTCGGTATATACCATCCAGCAGGTGTCAATGCTATACTCTTTTTCGCGATATTCAATTTTATTTGCACACGATTTGATTGGCACAGAAGAAAGTTTTGTGATGTCTACAACATACTAGTTTTGTTTGTTTGAATGTGCAAACTGCTTAAATTTAACATTTATTCATTTTTACAGATGCCACAATATTTCATTTACGTGGTAAGCACATTTTTACCATAATCAAGTTACTCTTATTTTTTGAAACCTTGGGTTGCAGGGAAAAACGGCGAACATAGAAAAGTCTTTGACATAATTTTTAAGTTCCCAATAACTTTCATCAAATCATCAGACATTGTCGTAATCTGCAGTAAAAGAAACATTAATATTAAAAGGACAGTGTCATTAATTTATATTCCAAAGCTCATTTATATTTTTACGAGTTGCAACAATATATGAGCAAAGAATAGTTTAAGGCATAAATTGGTTTGATCTTACATTTTTCTATCAGCCTTTTAACATAATTTACTCTAGATATATAACTATAGGGCCTGTATATATAATATAAACAAGGATGTAAAAACTGGGTACCAATGGACCGATTGTCACCGATATTTTTTCATTATTCTTCGTCTAATAAGAATACAATTTAAGCGAAGTATCCTAATAAAATTTAGGCAAAGAATACTAATAAAATGTAGTTGTGATAATCAGCCCATTTGCGACACCTCCACACACACACACATATATATATACAGGTTTCATAAAAGATAGCAAAAGTTTAAGAGGTGATAGTAGACATCCAAACAAACAATTTTCATCAAATAATGCACGGCCGAAAATAAAACCGAAGGTGCTGACGCATTTCGAAACGTGGTCCATGTAAACGTTAAAGCTCCATTCCTGTTGCGAGATATTGGGAGAATAACGACACTAATAGCATACAAATATGATATGGGGAAGAAGAAGAACGCGTATGCAAAACTTCGCTGCGATTAATACATAAAAGCCGCTGATCCGAATGTGCAACTGTCAATCGCGGTAGGAACGATTCGGTAGATATTGCCCTTCACTAATAGGAAAAGTCTGATATGTATTTTATCTACGGAACTGGAAATGTAGATGACTCAGAGACTCAACGGTTGCAGAGAGAACGGTTTCGCAACAGGCGGTTTTCCGACCGTAAAACATTTGAGGTATTGTACCAACAGTTATGTGAGACGTGATACTTTCTCATTTCCCGGTCGGATGCAGATTGTGCAAAGACGGACGGAACGTTAGTCGTGAAAGAAGTCATTCTGGATAAGGTGGTTGATCAGCCAAGTACAAGTACACGAGCAGTGGCTGGGCAATTACATGTATCACACTCCACGACATGACTAGTACTAATGGATGAACGTTTGCATCCTTATCATATTAAACTAGTCAAGGAACTGACTCAAAGATATTATCCTCGTCGTGTGGATTTCGCCCGCTGGTTTCTGCAGCAGAACGCGATAAATTAAGATTTTAGGGCAACTGTGTTTTTCAGGATGAATGTGCCTTCACACGTGAAGGTGCATTTAACACCCACAATCAACATGTATGGGCGCATGTAAATCCACATGCAACTTATTAACATGCTCATCAGTGACGATTTTCTATCAATATTTGGGCAGGAATAACCAGAGACCACTTACATGAATCTTATCTTCTGCCAAAACGCCTTGACGGGAAATAATACATCAAGTTTCTGATACAGGTGCTGCCAGATATGTTGAACGATGTTCCCCCACACATACGTTGGATAATGTGTGATTCCATCAAGATGGAGCAGCAGTCCATTATGTACAAAAAGTGTGAAAACACGAAACGAACTGGATATAACATTTCCCGATGAATTGGGCGAGGTGATCCTGTAGCTGGGCTACCACGCTCGCGAGATATTTCATATCTCGATTTATTTTTATGTGTACAGCTGAAGGCTCTTATGTATGAGAAATTGATTGAAACTGCATACCTCGTCGCCAGAATTTTTTCCGCTGCAAGGGAAGTGCCCGATATGCCTGTTGTTTTTCAGAAAGCTCGACAATCAGTTCTTTGCCATTGTACCGCATACTGCCAGTTATGAACACTTATTGTAATCACATGTCATTAAACTTGATTTTGTTACTTAATCGTTCTTTGTGTGTTTTTGTCTCGTTTAACAACATCACTTTCGGCCCCCTCTAGCACCTTTGCGTTGTAAATACGACCACCCATTCTCTAACGAAAGTTGTTTGTTTGGATGTGTAATATCACCTCTTAAAGTTTTGCCCATATTTTATGAAAAACACTGTGTATGTATATATATGCAAATGCATACATATATATATATATATACCGCATATGATAACCTAATTTTCAAATTGAATTTTTCTATTGATTTCTAGGTATATTCGCCACTTAACGCGCAGTACTTCCTTCATTGCAAAGAAACCTTCATGAGACACATAGCCAAAAATAAAATGAAGATTATTGTAAATTATAATAACTATTACTTTTCGTGTATTTGGTAGTGAAAATTATAATTTTGTAATTAAATATAAGATTCGTTAAATTAGACATCAAAGTTTTTATGACCATCTGTTATTTCTCAATTATCATCATTCATTTTTAAAACCGACGTAACGCGTTCTTGTAAATTTCGATCAATTTTCTTCTATTAACAATGCGCGTTATATGCGAATATATACAGTACATACACAGTACCGGGAGTGAAACGTTACTGAAAGTGCTTGATAGAAGGAGC
The DNA here is from genome assembly GCA_963931845.1 of Maratus michaelseni. Lineage (NCBI taxonomy): Eukaryota > Metazoa > Arthropoda > Arachnida > Araneae > Salticidae > Maratus > Maratus michaelseni. Next base: position 204,905,402 of record OZ007595.1, read on the forward strand.
GCTTTCCGATGGTTTGTGAAGAAGCATATCCTTTGATGATCTCACTAAAAATTTCAGAATATAAAATTCCAAATCATAACCATTGATTTTAAAATTTGAAATTGGATGAAAATGTTTAAAAAAATACATCAATTGTTAAAATCCTTAAATATTTCCAATGTGTGCCTATACGGTGTCTATTGTGAAGTGATTTATAATTCATCCATACTATAAGAATTTTGTTTTTTACATTTTAAATGAAATATATATTTCTTAAATAACAAAATAATGAAGTCACCCATGGATCCCCTGTTACAGAGCGTCGATATACACTTAAAACTTTACGTTTAAGTAAATTGAATACAGAAGTAATCTGAATTCGCTTTTTGCCATAAAATATTTACAAAAGATTTTTTTTTCTTTAGAAAATAGAGGAATAATGACAAGTAGTGTAAGGCAGATTTTCAATCAGCAAAAACAAATTACCGAATATTTTTCTTGCCTTGAAATGTTGATTTAAAATATATAAAACATATATATAAAATTTATAAAAAATCAACACTTATGAAATATATTAAACTATGAAAATAATGTGTTTTAGAGGATTGTGAAAATCAGATTGCACGGAACAGAAGAAGTCATTTATTATAACGAAATAATTTTAAAGTAAAATATATGAAATGTTAAAATATAAGACGTGTTCAAATGAAAGTGATTCGAAACGTCGTTGCATGCGAACAGTTTTCAATGTATTTTCGTAAAACAAACGCGATAGTGAAGCTGTATGTACCACGCGTGCGGATGCGCAAGCAGATTTGTAATAACTTCATTCGTAAGGACGTGACATTCAGTTAAAAATGGCTAGTGTGGATGCAACTGCGTCCAAAACGTATCAGCGAGCTTAAGTAAGTTTTTAACACTTTAATTGTGTAAGCCAGTGGATATTCATCGCAGAATGCTGGCTGTGTACGGTGACACGTGTGTGTGTCGAAGCCCTTGGTGACGAGGTGGACGAGAATGTTTAGCGATGGTCGACAGGATACAACGGATTTGCCGCGGCCTGGCAGGCGCACAAAGTTGTGACAGAGAAGCTGATTACGGACATTGGCACTGCAATCAAGGGAAATCGACGTCGAAATATTCGTGACGTCACAACTGAGTTAAACGTTTCCATGTTCAATCGACATCGTTCTTCGCCGATGGAATTCGTAACCTTCCTAATTAATGGGACGCCTGCATAAACGCCATGGGTGATTTTTTTTATCAAACTTTGTTTGCATTTCACTCATTAAATATTGTTGTTTCTATCTATGTGTCTGTCTCATTTCTGTCCTTACGCATCCCATGGATACACACCTCGAATCACTTTCATTTGAACATCCCTCATAGTTAAATGCTTCCGATGTATGTACCTATGAACAGAAGATTGGAAAGTGCTTCATAATTCATGCATAGTATGAGATTCTTTTTATTTGCATCTTCAAAAAGCGCCAAACATATTTTCTCACATTTTACAAAAACAAATTCGTGTCTTGAATAAAAAAAAAAAGCAAATTTCATTGTACATTCGTCTTGAATTAAAATGTTCGCACGAATCTATGGATTTCATTTATATAATTTATTTAAGACCAGCGAATAATTTGTACTATATTTAAAGAAATAAAATGGTTTGTTAGATGTTTTTTTATTTAACATCTCCAACAAAATATTTTCTTATGTTAAAACATTTAATATCCATTCTCATTAAAATTACATTATATACTCGGTAATGTAATAGATTTAATGATATATAATATTAGGTATTCAATAATATGTTATCCGTGATAATATCATACATTACACATTTTAGGCAGACAGACTAATGATAATTAAATTGACGTTGCTTAGATGCTCCAATACATCAACTAATGTTTGTTAAATTTAGCGTAAACGTTGTTTCATGTTTAGATAATGATGAAGAGATTGGATAAAGGAAAAATAAGTAAGAAGATAATACTGCTTTATTAATAGATACTATTTATGTGCTTATATCTTTAAGATTTAGAAATATTTCATTAATTACTTTCATTCTGAGATTTTCATATTTAACCTTGGCTGCCATCTTTCACGCTTTTCCGTTATCACTGAAATTTAATTGAATTAATTGAAAAAAATTTACTATAACAATATCAGTAAAATAAGCTTTTTTTATTATTTAAGAATGCCTATGAAACAGTCTTTCAAATATTTTATTTCATTTTTTTTCCTCCAGTGAAATACAGTACTATTTCCGATGCAAACTCCAAACACAAAAATCTGTAAACTACCGTATAATGCAAATCATTTCGACATTACCGCCATGTTCCCCACGGCAAGAAATGAAATTTCATGGACCTATGAAGTATCATATAAATAGTATATTCTGAACTGTTAAATGAAATTATATTAAACCTACCAAAATAATTCCTACAAAATATTACCCTTACATTGTTTATTCTAACTAAAAATACATTCAAGTTTTTTTTCTACTATAACACTATTTTTAATAAATTTAATTTTCCCGAAATCCTTTACTTTTGTGAATTCTTTTATCAAAAAATGAAATTTTCTAACCTATAATAATAAAAAAGGGTATTTGGTAACATGTAATCAAGGTACGCAATCAAGATGACGCAATCAATAAAGGCTCCAATTCTAATCTTTATAATTAAGAATTGAAAAATCAATTAAAATTACGTCATGTTGACACAATCATACAATTTTTTCTCTTTAGTTTTATGAATGTTAAAATACATTTCAAGCTAAGCATAACGTCCTTTTCACCGGCACAAACTTTTCACACGTACTTTATATACGTTACTTTTATGTTTAAACACCATGTATACAAATAAAAATATATTTTTAATTTGATTCTAATGAAAAAATGGCATCAACAAAGTTAAAATGAATAATGATAAAATAAACCGAATGGACAATTTTCCCGTGACGTCACAATAAATAGGAATTTTTATTCGCTTATAAAAATAAAGTGCACGCAGATAAATGTTTTTACCTAAATTTAAATTGCAAATTAAAAAATTCGGCTTAAAAGCCACGTGTTTTTAATATTTATTATTACTCTTGCAACAGTGGAAGTTATCCGATTGCTGACTTTATGGCGGAATACGCAGAAGTAAAATTTAATTTAAAATTACGGCTAATTAATTCAATTTTCGAACAAATGAATGTACGATAATAAATCGGTGGCCAAATATCTTTCATTAAAAAAATGATCTAATTTGATGCAGTAGTTTGTTCCCGCGATTCTCGAAAGAAAACGCTTAGTGCTTTAAATATACTAGGTGATCCGAGCCGGGCTACCCAGGTTACAAAATACAAATGATAATCACTCTTTTAATTGAAAACTCTAACAGATTATTTACATTTAACATATTATTTTAGATTGCCTACTAACAGTACCAAAAATCATTTTTATATGAAATTAATGTGTTCAAATAAAGTTTTGAAATCTATTAAAAGCGATATTGGCTTCGTGCCAGCAGTTAATAGCAAGTTAATTCATGCTTGAAAATTATTTTTAAAAGTCATAATAAATCAGTCAATTAAGATATAGCTTTCAAATAAATTGCATTCGAAAGTAATTTTTTTTTCCTATATAACGGTGTAAAAATTAAAAATGTGCAATGTTTAGAAATTTTAAAAAATGCAGTAGCAAAAGTTGCAAAACCGAAAGTTCATCATGAAGTGTTGCCATTCGTAAAATGACGTCAGCGTTACGCACGTACGCGTTTGTCCTTTATAATATAGATAGGCTAGATGGAACCCGTCAAAACCTGACGGAAAAAAATACTATAACAATATCAGTAAAATAAGCTTCTTAATTATTTAAGAAGGGGTGCGTATGAAACAGTTTTTCAAATATTTTATTTTAGAAGTTTTTCACCTAGTGAAATACAGTACTATTTTCGATGCAAACTCCAAACAGACAACCCGTAAACAAATGTGTAATGCAAATAAGTTTGACATTACCGCCATACTCCCCACGCCAAGAAAGAAAATTTCATGGACCTATGAAGTATACAAATAGTATATACTATACAAATAGTATATTCCTACGTTCATCTCATATTCAGTAAATAAAAGAACATAGTAAATAAATCACACATCCCTCCCCCTTCTGTGATAATGCAATCAAATGAGCTCCTATGCGTATGTGCATTGCATCTGCCTAAAAGCACCACCGAAATTCGACGTTTAAAAAAAAGTTTTAAAATGTTTTAATTAAAAGTTTTAAAATGTCCTCTTTAGTCATTGTTCGTTTCAAATCCATATCTTCTAAAACGCATACATTGTTTTAAGCTAATAAATTTTTATGTAAACATGAAGAATTTTTTTCACAATAATAAATCAATCTACAGTTGAGGGAGATTTTTAATGTTTTCAAGTGTAATTTTTTTGTATGGTTTCTTCGGTTCCTTTACATAATCAGGATGATTATCGCTTTTCCATCACAGCATAATTTGATGCAACTTATACATCAACGAATTCAACATATCAGTTTTACGTTAAACATAAACTGCAAAAAGTTTTTTTTTTTTGACAGATTTTAGTTTAGCGCCAAATCCCTCTATCTTACGGATAATCTGACTTTATGATTTATCAGGGTTATTATTATTATTATTATTATTCACTTTTATGATGGCTAGGGAAATCTATTTTCAATTGTGGCATCTTTCCCAGGGGCTATTTTATATTATTGAAACAAACTGATGGTCATTGTTGTGATAGAATTGAAAAACATTTCATGATTGAAAATAATTAAAAAAGTCGTTAAATTAAGCGGCAGTTTTCAAGTAAATTTAAATCGAAAGCTAATTTTTTTTAATTGATGATGTAAGAATTGAAATTGTCAAATGTAGTAAAATGTAGTAAAAAATAGCAATTTGTAGTATTTAGAAGTGATGAAAGCGCGATGAAAGCCAAAGCGATAAAGCCGTTTGTTGTCACAACCATTATACATTTCTAAAAATTGCCACTGTGTTTTGACTGGCATCCAAAAGTACACTACCATTTTTTGACATCGAAAGAGAAATTCACAGTGAAAAAAAAAAGGACATTACCACTAATTAGGAACTGTTAAATGATCTTATAATATACCTACCAAAATAATTCCTATAAAATATTAGCCTTACATTGTTTATTTTAGCTAAAAATACTATCATTATTTCAAGTTTTTTTTTCTACCATAACACTATTCTTAATAAATTTAATTTTCCGGAAATCCTTTACTTTTGTTAATTTTTTAATTAAAAAATGAAATCTTCTAACATATAATTTAAAAAAAAGTTATTGTAAAAAAATTGTAAAAAATGTAATCAAATTATGCAATCAAGATGAAGCAATCAAGAAAGGCTCCAATTCTAATCTTTATTATTAAGAATGGAAAAATCAGTTAAAATTACGTCCTGTTGACACTATCATATAATTTTTTCTCTTTAGTTTTATGAATCTTAAAATACATTTCAAGCTAAGCATAACGTCCTTTTCAGCGGCGCAACCTTTTCACACGTACATTATATAAGTTACTTTTATGCTTAAACACCATTTATACAAATAAAAATATATTTTTAATTTAATTTTAATGAAAAAATGGCATTAACAAAGTTATCAACTCAGTGGACAATATTCCCGTGACGTCACAATAAATATGAATTTTTATTCACTTATAAAAATAAAGTGCACGCGATAAATATTTTTACCGAAATTTAACTTGCAAATTAAAAAATTTGGCTAAAACCCACGTGCCTTTAATATTTAATTTCTCTTTTATCAACGCAACCACAGAGTTTTTCGTTACTCTGTGCCTTGTAACATTGGAAGTTATCCGATTGCCGACTTTATGACGTTATACGCAGAGGTAAAATTTAATTTAAAATTACGGCTAATTAATGAAAGAATGTACGATAACAAATATGTGTCCAAATATCTTTCATTTAAAAGATGAATGATGTAATTTGATGAAGTAGTTTGTTCTCACGGTCTGTCGAAAGAAAACGCTTAGCGTTTTAAATATATATTTGTTTATTTATTAAGTCTAGTGCTCCCTATTAAGCGTTTATACGAGTATACGTATAATACGTATTATTATATGGGGTACAAATTTTGGGTACGTATGATACGATCAAGACGGTTATACGTATTATACGAAACAGTATAGACGGTACAGCGACACATCTGTAACACACGCACATAGTTTATTTTAATATACGACGGAGACAATTCGCGGGAAACATTATTTTTGCATACGGAACAGAACACAAACTTACATTGACTTTATATTTTATACTTACATTGATTAATTCAACTCGTAGGATGTTCCATAATCATACTTTTATTTTATTTAAGAATATGTTTTTCTATATTAAAAATATTTTAAAAATACATTTTATTGAAAAAAAAATAGAAGCCAAGTCATTTTAAGTTTGTGTGATTGCGTTTTTAAAACCTGTAGTGACGATTATTTGTCAGGCTATAGATAATCGGAATTTATAAGTACCCACAGAAAAAATGAAATTTGTCAAGATTAACAAAAAATCTTAAAACGTAAAATATTTTAATGTACATACACTCTGTATAAAAAATACCAAGAGTGTCATTGTTAAAAAAGTGAGCTTGCGTTATACATTAACACAGAATAGAAAACATTTGCACCGTGGAAAAAACAAAATTTGCGCCCAGGCGCAATCTTGTGTGTACGCACAAAAAATTAAATTTTTTTTAATTAAAAAATTAAAAAAAAATACTTAATAAGGATTGACAATAAATCTGAAACGTGTATAGTCTACTTATTTGCTCAAAAAGTGTTTTTACTTTTGCTATATATATATATACAATAACCGTTCATAGGGGAAAATAACAAGATTCTACGTATGAAAAATATTATGCAGATTGCTAAAGTAACTCCACCATTTCCAACTTGTTCTCCTTTCAGTGACGTACCATTGTTGATGAGGACCATTGTTATTAAAAGTAAATACGATACTTGAAATACACGTATACTTTATGCTTAATTACACGTATACTTTAATTATACATATACTTAAATTATACGTTTAACCGATATATTGTTATACGTATCCGGCTCGTTGAAACGTATAGTTTAAGGTATACATATTATATAAAAAATTTACTTCGCGATATTCCTTTAAATTATTCTAAATTCCGACATTATTTACTATTTCCTTATTTCTTAATAATATCTATTCCTATTTAATTTCTTTTTAAATTCATATCCCGTATATTAATAATTAACTTATTCAAAATCTTAATCTAAAACTTTAAGTCAATTCATAAACTTTTATCAACTATTCAATTTAGAATATTCTGAGGGAAGCTAGTTTTTCATTTCGAATGTTTTTAAAAGCTATTTTGTTATTTTTATTCCACGAATCTGTTTTCACCCGATTAGACTGTTCACATCAAAACGCCTCCGCTGCATTGTCAAGGATTCTTTCTCTTTAAACCACTCCCTCTCGCGTTCATTAGTTTTGCCGCTCAACTTTCCAGCGATCATTTCACCGGTTGGTTCGTGTCCGCATTACGCCGAGATATGTAGTAGCTATCCGCGCATCTAACAAAAAGCGCAGGTAGGATTTCGGAATGCAGAATTTTGTCTAGTTTTCAAGTGCTGATCAAACGGTTATCTGGTTTTTATAATTCGTAGATTTCTAATTTAGCTGCTTAAGATCAATTAAAATGATGTATTGATTTATAGTCAAGCCCGAGGGCTTTAGGAACATCTCACCATGTGCATGGAAGTTTTAAGATGTGGGAATTGTTTCTTCATTTTTTCTATATATGCTTAAATAAATTTTATGTATTTGGAAAACTGGCTTGTTTTTATGGAGAAATTACTACATGGGTACATTCATTGCTTACTATTTTCTCGCCATGATTATCCATCTATCGACTGCATTTTATTATCACCGTTAACAAGCTGCCAGTTTCACGTAAATTTTATTTCATCCAGATAAAGTCTTTCATATATATTTGTTATATACGATTATACATATAAACGTATATCGGTTAAACGTATAACTGAAATACGTATCGCATCGGAAGCACTAATTAAATCTCAGATTTCAGCGGTTACATCTAAGACAAAATTTACTATTAAACATCAGTGGTATCGATAAAACGTAAAAAGTTGGTAACTTCGATTTAACTCATTTAGTTGCCTTGACAGGGTTTGAGCCAAATTGAATTTTCAGGTTTCATACCACAAGTTCCGAATAGTAATACTTAAATTAAAGGGATGTGCTACTTCTTTGGCCTAAAATTCGCGTGATTTTTGCGATTTTTGTTATCGGATGCAAAAAAAGAGATAACTCCTTCGGTCTTTATGCATTATATATGTTTACTTTTCACTTATATAGTAATTAATATATTGTGTGTAAAAAATAATAATAATACGCCTTTTGCAAATGGGAGTACCTGGAGGTGTGCGCCGCGAACTTCTTCTAATCGGGCGATAGTTTTTCTGTGGTCACAAACTTACAAGTATCTGAAACAAATTTGATCCCCAAATTATGAAAATAGATTAAATTTAATAAAACTTATACCAACATTTTGTTTAAAAAGTTGTTTATTTGAAAAAATGGCCGCTACAGCTCTCTTTGGGTATTTTTACGGTAATGTATGTGTGTAACACGATAGCGGTCAAATGGTATTTTCGATTGAGCTACCATTTGGACAATTTGTTATAGGCCGCTGTCACAAAAAACTGTATTCATTTTCGTACAAATCGGACAATGAGTTTAGTATATATAAAAAAAAAAAACATTCTGGGATTTTCAACAATTTTTTTTTTTTTTTTTTTTTTGGGGGGGGGGGGGGGGGAGGGATTTCAGAAAACCGATAAATATTTTCTTTTTTATCTCCATTATACATAAAATGTTTTTATTGCTCTCTGTCATCTTATGTTCAGCAACAATCACATTTTACCAAAACGTCATTTAATTTAGTAAAACGTTTTTGTCAACAATGCTTTTGAAAAACAAAGAAACAAAATTACAGTGAGCTTCATTAATATGATAAAGCGTATGAATATTTATGCATTGTATTTTGTTTCAAAATGGATTGAAAATTCCATCATAATTATAGAAAAATGTTTCAACTACACGAATGAAGCACGTTTTCTTATAAAACATGAGGTATTATCCCTAGTACAACCATTTCACGCTTGTAAAATTAGGATGTAAGTTTCTATTAATTTTTATTACTATTTAATTGAGCGGTTTAGTATTCAGCAAAGTGTATGGAAAGTCGAATAGAATGAATATTTTGTTTTGTTTGTTTGATACCATAAACTTAATTTTCATCTGATAATTTAAAATCACTCTGCATATTTTCAATTGGTATTAATTCACTTTTTTACTAAAATAACTAAACATTTTTTAGCGTCTGATATATAAAATTTAATACAAATATCGCATTTAATCAGACATAAAAGTTAAAATCACATAACATACAATTGCAAATTCATCCGGACGTTTCAGACTATATTTTAGCCCCTCATCAGTGCAAGATACGCTGACCAGATAATTTCAAAACATGTTTACAGTCAATAGTTTAACCAGTTAAAATCAAGAAAATTTAACAAAACTTACATTGAAGCAAGACCGTTTATTCAGATACTTTGTATACTGACCATAGTCCGAATTTTGTAGTTATCACAGTAATCAGATCCAGCTGAAATAACGTTAAGCGTAGAATGTTTCTTGTAGGTTGGTTCACTCGTATGCAGATTTCGCTGATTAATGAATCTTGTGTGGTTCCACCTATATATACAGTCTTGCTTTAATGTAATTTCTGTGAAGTTTTCTTGATTTTAACTGGTTGAACTATTGACTATAAACATGTTTTGAAATTGTCTGATCAGCGTATGTTATTGCACTGATAAGGGGTTAAAACATAGCCTGAAGCACGTCTGCGTGAGATTTTAATTGTATTTTATGTGACTTTAACTTTTATGTCTCATTAAATGTGATTTGTTTATTTATAATTACGTCTTTGTTTAATATACGGTCTTGCTTTAATATGAGTTTTGTGAAGATTTATTGATTTTAACTGGTTATGCTATTGGCTGTAAACGCATTTTGAAATTGTCTGGTAAGCGTATGTTATTGCACTGATGAGAGGCTAAAACATAGCCTGAAATGTCTGCGTAAATTTTTATTGTATTTTATGTGATTTTAACTGTTATGTCTGATTAAATGTGATATTTTTATTTAAAATTCCCTCTTTGTTTAAAAAAATAATTTTCTATTGAAAATCTGATAATTTATTCTCTTCAAAACCTATACTGTCAGTTATTTTAATTTATGCTTGTACTTTTATTTTTCTCAGGTCAACTAATAAAGGTGATGGTAAAGAAATTCTTCTGTAATTAAAAAAAGCGTCCGAATTAGTGAGTAATGAATATCTTAAATACAACATTAACGATAGAAAGTGGGTAATTCCATATTCATTGAAATCCCCAAGGTAATTGTGAATGACATTCACACGCAAACATACATTTAAAAGATTATGCTAAAATTGCTGAACGTAAGTTTAATTAGTTTGATCTCCTGACTTATTTAAAATGAAATTTAAATAAAGCTTTTGCAGTAAGAATGTAATTAACAAACGTCTAGTTTTTTAAAGTGACAAAATAACATTTGCTGTATATTTAAAAGTTAAATATTTCTTGACAGAAGCCTGTTATTAATTTCTAAAATATATATTTTTTGCCTGTTTAAACTTATCTTTCTTTCTAAAAAAACTTTCTATACTTTGTTAATGTTCCATAATTGAACAAATTCATAAATTTCAAAATAAATATAACCATTTTATTTAAATGTATTCAATAAGATAAAGACTCTTTATTTTGATACATGAATAGTTATTAAATATTTTTTAAATTTTATAAAATATTTAAAAAAAATTATTTCAAATTATAGATTATTCATGTTCTGTTTTTTTTGTGACAAAACTACATACGTAAACATTGACAGAAGCACGGTTATTAATTTTTTCAAGATTTAATTGTTTAAATTAATTTTTATTTTATAAAATCATTCTTTTCTATTTATAATAGAAAAAAGTATTGCAATCGAAATTTTTTTCGACTTACGGTTTTCGACGGATTTACACGTTTTAGGGTCAGAGATCCCGAAAATCAAGTTCTTACAAAATGTCTGTCTGTCCGAGTGCGTGTCTGTGTGTGTGTGTGTGTCCAGCGGCGTAGCCAGCGAGAGGGTCCAAATTCACTGAATACCAGTCGTTTGCGTTTTGATAAATGCGCTTAAAAAACCTTAGTCAATAATAATTTTTGGTTTATGGATTGTATCGCTTTATTTATGCTGTGCTCAGAGACCTGCGATTTTACTTTCTGCCTTGATGGCAAGATTACATCTACATCTGACTCATGTTGAAACAAATGAAACAATTATGAGTGGGATAAATGACGTGGTACGTGACGTCAAACAGTGACGCGTCAGCACCAGTAATAATTTAAAGCTTTACATGCATTGATTATCGCAGAAAGTTCTCCAGTTAGATAAGTCAAAGAAAACTTTAAAAAATTTGTGGTATCCAGAGCATCTGGACTCCCACCTTGACTACGCCACTGTATGTGTTCTCTTTGTATCATCAAAAAATGTATAAAGTTATACATAAAATTAAACCCAATTTTATATATATAATGGCTATGGTCAGAAGTTCCCTGTTGAATGTAGAAAATTCCGCCGAAATGATAGTACATTTTGTGTCACTTTCAATATTGTATCATCAAAAATGTATCAAGTTTTGCATAGATTAAAACCAAATTTTATATATTTTTTCTTTTGGTTATGGTCAGCAGGTCCCAGTTGTGTTTGGGGATATTCCACCGGAAGGGGTGGTGTGATAGCGAGTTTTGTAGCAGTTGTTTTCGCATCATCGAAAACGGTATGAAGTTATGCATAAAATTGAACCAAATTTTATATATATAATGGCTATGGTCAGAAGGTCCCAGTTGAATGTAGGAAATTCCGCCGAAATGTTAGTAAATTTTGTGTCATTTTCAATATTGTATCATTAAAACTGTATCAAGTTTTGCATAGATTAAAACCAAATTTTATATATTTTTTCTTTTGGTTATGGTCAGCAGGTCCCAGTTGTGTTTGGGGATATTCCGCCGGAAAGGGGTGGTGTGATAGCGAATTTTGTAGCAGTTGTTTTCGCATCATCGAAAACGGTATGGAGTTATGCATAGAATTGAACCAAATTTCATATATACAGGGTGATTCATAAAAGATGGGCAGAACTTTAAGGGGTTATAGTACACTTAAAGACAAATAATATTAAATAGGAGACTAAGGGTCCCAGACGTATTCCCAAGGAGATAGGGGGCATTAAAGTTTAGGGTCCGAAATTTCAAATGATTATAAAACATGGAAAAATTGGTCGATTCGTTTGCGGTTTTTGCAAAAAAATTTCTTTATGCCAGTATTTTCTTGAAATAAAATTTTAAAGTTCAATTTCAAAAAATGCCGATAGGGGGCGCTTTAGACTTTGGAGTAACAAACAACTATTTTTTAACGTTATTTTTTGTATTTCTTTAAATAATTTCGAAAGCTTAGACTTAAACTTAAATTTTGATCTAAAAATCTGAGTCCTAACGAGTAGTTAAGTAGCGTAAACTGAAATTTGAAATTTGAAACCCTTCTCCCCCCAGAACAAAAATCAGTTATTCCCGATCTTTGTGTCGTAGATTAGGCTCTAACTACTGCCGCGTTTTGCTAAAATTATTCTTTATGTCAGTATTTTCTTGAAAATAAATTTTAAAGAAAATTTTCAAAAAATTCCGATAGAGGGCGCTTTAGACTTTGGAGTAACGAACAACTATTTTATACCGTTATTTTTTGTGTCTCATTAAATGCTTTCTAAAGCTTAGACTTAAATTTTCAGCCCAAAATCTGAATCGTTAGACGTGGTTAAGTTTCTGGGGAGAGGGGTTTGAAATTTCTACTCCTGAGCACAGTTCAGTTTACCATGTCCACACATTGTGTGCTGTGATACGAGGTAAAAAGACACAAATTAGGATTATGTTACCAAAGTATATTTATTAACATGTAATCACAATAAATGTTCAAAATTGTGACCACCAGAGGTTATGCACGCAGAACAACGGCGACGAATGGAACGGCGAACATTCGCGAAAACATCAGGCTTTTCGAGCACTTCCCCTACAGCGGCGGAAAGTCTGGCGACCAGTTCCTCGGGGGATTCAATGGGTGTCTCGTATCACAGCACAGAATCGTTGGGCATGGTTAAGTAGTGCAAACTGAACTATGTTCAGAAGTTGAAATTTGAACCCCCTCCCCTCGCTACTGAACCACGCTCAGCGATTCAGATTTTGAGCTGAAAATTTAAGTTTAAGTCTAAGCTTTAGAAAGCATTTAATGAGACACAAAAAATAACGGTATAAAATAGTTGTTCGTTACTCCAAAGTCTAAAGCGCCCTCTATCGGAATTTTTTGAAAATTTTCTTTAAAATTTATTTTCAAGAAAATACTGACATAAAGAATAATTTTAGCAAAACGCGGCAGTAGTTAGAGCCTAATCTACGACACAAAGATCGGGAATAACTGATTTTTGTTCTGGGGGGAGAAGGGTTTCAAATTTCAAATTTCAGTTTACGCTACTTAACTACTCGTTAGGACTCAGATTTTTAGATCAAAATTTAAGTTTAAGTCTAAGCTTTCGAAATCATTTAAAGAAATACAAAAAATAACGTTAAAAAATAGTTGTTTGTTACTCCAAAGTCTAAAGCGCCCCCTATCGGCATTTTTTGAAATTGAACTTTAAAATTTTATTTCAAGAAAATACTGGCATAAAGAAAATTTTTTGCAAAAACCGCAAACGAATCGACCAATTTTTCCATGTTTTATAATCATTTGAAATTTCGGACCCTAAACTTTAATGCCCCCTATCTCCTTGGGAATACGTCTGGGACCCTTAGTCTCCTATTTAATATTATTTGTCTTTAAGTGTACTATAACCCCTTAAAGTTCTGCCCATCTTTTATGAATCACCCTGTATGTGGTTTTTGTCTATAGCCAGCAGGTCTCATCTATAAATTTTAAAATGTTCGTGAAGAATTAAAAAAAATTTTTTTTAGTTACAAATTTCTATTGTACTCCAAACATAAACATTTTTTTATAGCACCAAGGACAGTTTGTAAAGTACCATTATAATTAGAAATTTATTAATAGTTTTACATCCAAAATAGATATAGGGGAATTATCACGATAAATCCTAAGTGGTGTTTTAATCAAAGAAATCATTGTATCAAACAATTATTATACGCTTTATAAAAATATCCTCATCAATTAAGGTAATGTGAGAATAACTTAAAGAGAATCAATAACCTTCTATAAATATAGTTTTCATTTCACGCTATGTCAAAGTAAAATTTTATTAAATTTTAATCCGAAATTATATAACTTGGAATATATTTAAATAATTATTTGTATAACTTGTCATCTGTATTATTATAAAGACCTTCTTTATATAAATATAGCATTAGAGCAACGTTTACTCACCTATTTAATTACGGATAATTGATTATTTCAATTATTCCTTTATAAAAAGAAAAATACGTACAATATTTTAATGCCAAATTCTAATTAACTGTACTATAATACTGATCTGCTACTTAATTAGAAAGACAAAAGAAATTAGACAGAATAATTTATAGAAAAAAGCGTGGTGATGCTGATTTTTTCCTACTCGTTTACTGATACTACCACACCATATATGTAGTTGTATGTTTAAACCTCTACTGACAACTATTAACAGGTACATGATAATAAAAACTCGTGATTTAGACAATTTCTATTCAATACAAATAACCAAATATTATTATGTTCTTAAATCTCTATTAAATATTTTAGCAGCATTAAAACATATTTTAAGCAGTCTCTGCCCATACATCGTAATACATCTGACTTTCTTTTTGCATAGCTCCTTTGTAAAAGAAATATAAGTGCTTCGTACAATATTTTCAATTTGGAAAAAGTTGTTGCGTATCGCAATAACCTATATAAATTTTGTAGAATTTGAAATAATTCTTGTCTATAGGTGGTAATATATCCGAAATCTTGTGTGTGACCCTGTAAAAGAAATACAATAGTCACGCACTTTAATTTTCAATTGGAAAAATAGTTTTGTGTATCTCAACAATGTATATAAATTTTGTTGAATTTGAATTAAAATTTCTAATTGTAACCGGTAATGTATCAGAAATCTTTTGTGTGGCTCTGTAAAATAAGTAGAAGTGCTACAAATTTAAAATGGTGATGGTATTGCACTGTCATGGGATTTACTCTTGTATGAAAAAGTTTAGTTTGACGCGATAGTGAGTTAAAATTTGAATACAAATTTTGAAACGAAAGGACGTACGAGTACATACATATGGATACTGCCAACTACATAAAATCTTCTAATAATAGGTACTGACTATAGGGCATTCAATTAAAAAAAAAAGTGCTCGATAATGCGGTTTTCAAAAATATTAAGGTAAGAATACACATATAACGATAAAGGGAATAGTAATTAGGTAAATTACAAAGCAGTGTTGAATTGTGGGGGTAGCCTAGGGTGACATTCCCCCCGGAGAATTGAAATGTTCCCACCGGAATATTTGATATTTTATGATTTTAAGTGTTAAAAAGTGCAATTTCCTCCTCGGAACTCTACAATTTCCATCCCGGAATTCTACATTGTCCTTCTCGGAGACATAAAAATCCCTCCCGTAGAAATGTGTCGTAATTCAACACAGTTGCAATGAACAGATAAACCTGAATGAACTTGTACGTCTAAGACTCAGCTGAATTATATGCAGCTAATAGAAACACACGTTAGCTCAGCTCAATTGACCATATAGATATACAAAAGGCAGGTTGTGCAGCGTTCGCTCTACTTAATGGGCTTCATGAGCAGAAGATGCATTAGATTACCATAAGTTAATGCATGCTATCAAGCCCAACGACTGACATAGGTTAGAGAATAACCTGAACCATTGACGGTTATGTCAAAGTAGCATGGAGTGATGAGTCTCGAATACGATTTCGTCTTGCAGGTTGTAGTTTGATAATATGGTGTCAGATTCATTGAACCATAGATTAAGCATGACAGGTTTGATGCGAGGCTAACGAAAAAGAAAGGCTACTGCGGTGCTTTACGCGAATCTTTTTTACAGACCGCCGGAGTCATGTGATGCTCGAATGCACCAATGCAGGTGTACGAAAAGAGCATCACGTCACTCTAGCAGTCTGTAGAAAAAGATAAGTGGAATGCACCGCGGTAGCCTGTCTTTTTCGTTAGCCTCGGTTTCATGGGTATGAAGTCATAACGGCTCAGCAAGAACCAGAATACATTTTTCTTGGTAATGTTTGTGACTTATGTGTAAAAAATTATCTCTGTCTCCAAGTGCATAGATTATTAGATTATTATCGGACAACCACTATCATATTTTGATGCAGGTTCATTGCACCATAGATTGAGCATGACTGGTTGGAAGTGAACGAGGTCATGGCAGATCAGCGAGGACCGGAAATAGTTTTTCTTGGCAATGCTTGGAACTTATGGTAATTATATAATGCCTCTAATATGCCTCTAATTATACAATGCCTCTCCTGATAATACGTAGGGTATTATCTGGACAGCCACTTTCATGTTTTTCTGCAGAGTCATTGCACCACAGATTGAGCATAACAGGTTGGAAATGTACGAGGTTATGGCGGCTCTACTAGGACCGGAAGTGATTTTTCTTGACAATGTTTGGTACCTAGACGGTTTGAGAGAAACGTATTAAAAGAAGGGAAAGAAAACGGAAAAAGTATGAAAAATCTTATATGTAAATAAGATTTGCTGTTTAATGTTACTTATTGAAAATGAAGCATGTAGCATTTATAGATCGTTTAGGGTAAAGCCAGGTTAGATGTCCTATTGGGTTAGTTGGCCTAGTCACTGTATTTCAGCAGTTGGACGTGTGTCGGAGCTAGTGACGTTCTTCTACTATCAATTGTTATCAAAAATCGTAGTAGACGAAGTTCTAGTGATTTATTTCTTAAAATAAATGTTTTATCCATCAAAGAAAGCTATTTCTTTTACTGTTGGCAGGTTTTCTCCCCCTCCTCCTAATTTAAATTATTTCCCCAATGGGACCTTGCGCCATAAAACCCTATACAATCAACCTAATTTAAATTACGTAAGTTGAACCTTCCGTAGAATAAATAAAATATTTTGAACTCATTCATTAACAATTATAAAAATCTAATTAATTTAATTTGAGAATATTACATTTGCTTCCCGAATTAGTTTTTAGAGTTTCTACATCGAAAATAAGAAGAGAGGGGTTTGTGGATAAATCCTTCTTAGTTTAGATTTAACAAGTTTAGCTTTCGTTAGACTTACCTGAACGTCTTCAAATTTTGTATACCCATTTATTCGAAGAATTGGGAATAGCAAATATCCTTTTATGTGGGACTGTGATGCAGAATTAGTATACAGAGTATATAAACTCATTTTTATTTTTAAAAAAAAGAATCGTAAAATGGATGTAAATAGGATATTATGTCAAATGCAAATCTAGCTGTTGAATTATAAATGTTAATGACCTATTATTTTACGAATGGGGCATCTGTCCCGATCAAGTGAGGTGTCTAACACTGACGTTCGGGATAATGGCCAAAATCATTGGTTAAGTTTCTTGATGAAAACACTATTTTATATGGTTTTTGTATTAAACTAATATTTTTTTGTGGTTCTGCATAAAATTTAGAGTATGTAGGTTACACGTGCACTAAAACATAATTGCTAAAAAAAAGCAAAATGAAAGGGGATTTAAGTATACCAACTGTCTCGGACATACCCCGGGAAACACAAGGACACAAGAAATTATTCAGCACACACAAAATTATTCCGTTACTATTGTCTGTGATGTAAAATCATCTGCGGTACATTTTATTTAAGTTGCTTATTTAGACATTTCATTTCATTGTGTGAAAAAAAACAATAATTCTTAATATTTTGTTAGTTTTGGAAAATGTCTTGATTTTTCGTTGTTGTTAGAAGGATTATTTTCACTTGAAATAAAAGTAAATTACATTTTATTCTCATAATATGTAACGTATTAATTTTATAAATAATTCCTTTATCTTTGTAATGTCGCCTTTATTATTGAAAGCAATCCATTTATAAAAGGTTATTTTTAGAGCACATGATGTCAAAACGTGTTATGTTTATATAAAACAGTCTTCTCAAAATCTTTTATGAGTATTGAATCCCTTATTCGAAATTGCGTAACGTCGGAAATTTTATAGTAAACATCGGAAGGGAAAATTAAATCAATATACTTTTTAGATTAGATTTAAAAATTAATAGATAATTAAAAATCAGAAGTATTTTTTAATGCGTGGGTGTTTTTTCTCTAAAAGTGCATTAAATAAATTATACATAATTTTATTTGTGACTTATTTATTTACAGAAGTTTTAAGTGGAACTTTTAATTACATTTCTAATAAAACTTAATCATAATAAATAATGATTTTAAACTATGAAATTATTCGCTTTAAAAAACATTATTTTAGACTTTTTTTTTTCAATTTTGCCACTTTACTTCAAAAAGAACATTTTTGGAATATCGTGTGCACTTATTTTCAAAGACATATCAAACCTACGATTAAATGGGTAGATATCGACTAATCTATAAATATCAATATTTAAATTAACAATGGGGAAAATAGTGAAGTTTAATAAATGTACGCTTACTTTTCCGTCATTATTTTAATCCATAAAATCTTCTTTATGAATAACCAGCAAGCAATGACGACCTTTTTAAGAACAACATTTGCTCCTCTACAGGGTGTTTCACTACAAAACCGACAAACTTGCAGGATGTGTAGAGATCAGAGAGACGACTCAGAATCACATAGGAATGCAGGGTGGAAAATGCCGTAGTTACGAGCTATGGTTCAAAGAAGCAGAGAAAAATAAAAGAAACAGCAACGCATTAATTTCGACAGAAAACATTTTATGAAAGGTTGTACTACAGAAGGTGTTCGAAATTACTACCAGAAGTCGTCTGGCAGGCTTGACAGCGGTGTAGCATGGATTCACGTACGTTCTGGAAGGTTCTTGGTGTGTCGCGTACCCTGCCTCGCCGCTTGAATATCTGTAGCTGCCGGCAGGATACGCGACACACCAGGAATCTTCCAGAACGAAGTGAATCCATACGACACCTCTTTCAAGCCTGCCCGACGACTTCTGGTAGTTAAACACTCTGTACAGTAAACAATACTGAAAATGACTGCATACTGAGATCTGGTGGAAATATGAGGAAATTCATACACCGAGAAAGTAGTGACCAAAGAAGTGAGATACACAATTTTAAACTCAACAAAAACAAATATTAAACATTTCACTCGTATGAAATTTATATTATTATGCTTAATGGGATTCCTATTTATGATAAATGCATCTTTGTTTCAAAATGTTTTAATAATTATTGTTTGTTGATGGCTTTTATTATAAAGTTAAGGATTGGAGACAGGGGACAGTAGTGACTTTTGAGAAGATTAAAAAATAGATTTCCGCAGTAGAATTAACATAATATTATGGAATAATTACATGGAAACAGTTTAATGTTCAATGAGAATTTATATCGCAAAGAAATGCCGAAAGATATGTAGCGGCCATATTAAAATGTCCGCTGGTATGGTAGAGCCCGAGGAATGAAGTACAACTGTTTTAAAACCAAAAACTGGTTTATTAACACAATTAGCAAGGTGTTTGAGCGAGCTCCACGAAATTTTCCTAAAAGTTTAAATTAACTAAAGAGTTCTTGCTAACAATTTGTAGCATTATCAAAACTGAAACAATATAATTGAACCTTAACCTTTAAAATATATAAGCACGATCCAACACTCTTATCCTTCAAATTAAATAAGCACTGATGTAGGTTCAAATCAGCTTTACAACTGCATAAAACTCCAGTATAAAATACTAAGGCCGATTATCCATCCTGAGACTCGATGCGAGGTCTCAAGGCTAAATCTAAATCTAAGTCGCAATATTCAACTTCCCAGGCCAAGTATACTCTAGCTCCCCTGAGCTCTCTCCAGCTCCTCTGAGCTCTGAACTCAAGTCAAAATTCGCTGCTTATATACTTCTGTGTCGATCGACCAGCTCCAGAAAAATTTGCATAATTGAAATTACACGGCGACTCACAATTTCAGGGATTCAGCTGTCCATCGAAAGTTAAAGAAAGATAGAGAGCCTTTATAACTTGTACGCACATAGTCGGTTAATGGACAAAACGATCTCATTCACACATTGCCTACTCACGTGATGAGAGTAGTCAATACCTTACAGATATACTGGGGACTGTTTCACACTTATGAATAGCACTGACAGTCATCCATTCAAACAGTCATTCCAAATGATCTTTAACATGATAAGTTTTAACTCTAGTTTTTAACCAACTAATCTCAATGTGAAATAATTATTATACGTATCTTGAAAGTTTGATCTTGAGAAGCATGTAGAATTAATTTGAAATTATCTATACAGAATAACTTTTGGAAGTATTATTTTTTATTTTCAAATCAAAGTGAACTGCAATTTATATTCAAATTACGCAATGTAGAAAATCTGTGAATAGTTAATTAATCTATGCAACGTGATCTTTATAATTGAGAATAACCAATTTATATAAGGATATTTCAAGAGCATATTATGTAATGGCGTATTTTATTATATAAAACATACTTGTGAAAAATTATTTAAAGGTATTGAATTCGTCGTTTGAAATTGCGTAACATGGGAACTATATATTAAAACATAAAACGAAAATTTAAATACATCTATTTATCTTTTTAGATTAAAGATATTTAAAAAATAACTAGGTTGAACCCGCCAAATATCAAGGAAAGAAAATGTTTAAAAAAAGAACTCTTATATTAAAAATAAACCAACAAAATTAATTACAATAAAAAAAAAACATCCTATATTGTTTAGATTAATACTTGTACAAATTATTGAAAAATTAAACTTTATTCGCATACGTAGTTAGAAACATACAATTGAGATTATCATGAAGTTATTATCATAAACTTAGTAACTTTTAATGAAATTACCAAATGGGGCTCTTATGTTTGATATTACGGAATGAAAAATTAGCAATTTACTTTGATAAAATCAAATATATATTTTTCTTTTTTCATGAAATCTAAACGTACCGTCATTTTCATGGTCTCGAAATTTTCATATGCACTTCTCATAGACGTACTCACCATGTAAAAATGTAAAAAAGTATTTTAACGCATAATAGGTTATTAATAAATATAGTATATTTTCAAGTACCGGGTGAACCAAATGTTCGTTAAAAATTTAAAAATTCATAAAAAAGAAAGAAATTATGATACAGAAGTGCGGTTTGCAAGAAAGGGCTCACCAGGTAGTCGGATTTGTTTTTAGTAGCAAAAAACTTTTCAGTTAAAAAAGCAACCTGTAGATGGATCTAACATGCGAGAGAGTTTCAGCAGAATTATGTAAATTAATCCTGCAATAAAAGACCGAGATACATGAGGGTTTCTCATTCACTTTCAGAATGTTATCATTACCCGATCGAATGTTGTTGCTGAAATTGTTCTATTTGAACGGAGAGTTTCTGCAATTCATTACGACATATTGCATTCAGCTGTAACGGGCGTTGTGAGCCGCCTTAGTTGTGTTGTACCATGTTCATGTTAGACCGGAAGGCGGCAGCACAGACAAGCACCTCATCGAGTTCACGGCTGAAATTCTAGAATTAGTTAAAACTCGATTCGCATATTAAAACGCAATCGGTCTGCCAAGTCATATCTTGGTGGAAAACACCTGAAAACCCGATTTTAACGATTGACTCGTAAGTTTAGCATTGTGTTTTCCTGCACCCAAAAATATGATAACATGGAGAACTGAGTGCAGGAAAACACAATGGTAAACCTACGTGTCAACCGCTAAAATCGGGTTTTCACGTATTTTCCACCAAGATATGACTTGGCAGACCGATTGCGTTTTAATATAGGAGTCGAATTTTAACTAATTCTAGAATTTCAGCCGTGAACTCGATGAGGTGATTGTTTGTGCTGCCGCCTCCCGGTCTATGTACATGGTGTACATGTTGAACGATTGTTATTGCAAGAATAAATGGATGGAGCGTACTGTTGTCCTGTTCATTGTGTTTCGGGACGTCGTCGACGCCCTCTACCAGTGACATTTTAATCTAAAAGTTTTTTTCTGCTAAAAAAATCCGACTACTTTGTCATCCCTTTCTTGCTAGCCGCACTTCTTTATCCTAATTTCTACCCTTTTTTATGAATTTTTAAAGTTTTAACGAACTTTTGGTTCACCTGGTATATTTCCAAACTTGAAGTCGCGTTTCTGAGCTACAACTTTACATGTGAACATTCGCACTCTTGACTTCAGGTTCTAATCTGAGTACCGGCGAGTAAATATTCCAGAAATTCATGTTTTTTAGATACATTCGTGGTAAAATATTTAGTTTTATCAGAGAAAATTATCTTTTTCTTTTAAATATTAGGAGTGTGACAGGTTTGTTGAGATGACAGGTGTGAGATGTATGATACATATGCCTAAAAAGCAGATTGAAAGAATTTTTTTACCGTAGAATAAAATTTTTAAAAATGTCGAAAATATTAAAATACAAATCGTTACATTAATTATAACAAACTTTTATATATTATAATATAATTGTGACAATAATTTTACAAATTATAATACTCAGTATAATAAAATATTACAAAAATTATAAAAATTATTATAAAAAATTTACCTATTATATAAAAGTATCTAAATTTTTCTTTACATACACAATTGTTGCAATTCAGAAAATAAGGTTAATTGTACAAAAGTGTGCAAGTGTACAATTATGGATATAATTAATTAATAATGCCTATATATCCTGCAGGCAACCAAAGGCGCACAAGAAGTGTTGTGAGTGCTGCTGCACAAACTTTAAATGCTGCTGAACAGTTCACAAAGAAACCATAAGAATTCATATCAAATACTTCAGAAGTTATAATATTCTATAATGATAACTATGGCCACCTTGTACGCTTATTTTAACATCTTAAGGGGTCTTGTACCTTTTTAAACTAGCCTAAAATCAACAAAGACATCCAAACTTTGAATTAGTGTATCTTAAAAAACATTTTCTGGACATTTTGACTATTGATTAACCAGATTGTGCTTTATAATAAAATACCATTAGCAACTGACTAGTCTTTTACAGAATTTGTGCATTGTTTAGATTAAGGGGTCAGGTAACCTTACAACTCACAAAATACATGAAAAAGGGACCTCTATAAGAATTACAATAACTCCGTAACTGTCTGACTTTAAATTATAAAATTTTAAATGCATATTAATAAAGGTTTATTTTATAACTTAAAATTCCCCAAAAATGTACACACTCATATAAAGCTTTTAAATTTATTTTAAAATATAATAATTTTTTTACGAAAAAATTATTCTTGCATGTACTGCGCGGACGATTTTTCACATTTGAATTGCTAAAACCAGCCAAATTTTTTTAATGAGTACATATATAATGTATTCTTAAAATGACCTACGATAAAAAAAATAAAATGTGTAGTTCTTGAAAAAAATTTTTTTAAAGAAATTCGAAATATCGAGTTTTTTTAACTACAAAAGTAGTCATAAATTCTAAACTTGTTATTTGAGAAACATAATAGTAGGTCATTTTGTGCATCTGTCTGGTTAAGTCAAAATTTCATGAAATTCTAACGAACCATTTTTCTTAAATCGTGCGCGCAATGACCAAAATCGTCGTTTTGAGAAAATTGACTTCAAAGATCAAACTGTCCCTTGATCATATAAAAAAAGCTCAGACTGTTTTAGACATAACTCCACTTCTAAAGGGAATTTTTGCATGGGGTTTATTTTAAATTGTTCCTAAAGAATCATATTTAATTATAAGGTAATAAAAAAAAAAGTTCGAATTTCTGACACTTTAAAGGTTACCTGACCCCTTAAAATTGCTCTTTTTTTTACTCCGTAATTCATTGCGCGCATGATATCCTGAGGACGTGTGTTTGGATTGTTATGAAATTTGATATACATAATAAGCACATATGTATTTTTAAAATGATCTACTCTTAGGTCAAAATTATTTCATTAACCATGTAAAAAAAAAAAAATTGTACAAAAATTCAAAATTTTACATTTTTTTAATGAATAAAAATAGCTATAACTAAAATCTTATCACTGTAAATACTTAAAAGTAGATCATTTTAAACACATATATGTGCTTATTATCAAAATAAAATTTCATAACAATTCATGCATACGTTCTCAGGATAACATGCGCGCAATGACTTACAGAGTAAAAAAAAGGACCTGTTTCAATTTAAACAATGCACAAATTCTGTAAAACATTAATCAGTTTCTTATAGTATTATATTAAAAAACACAATCTGTTTAATCAATATTCAAAATTGTACATGTTATTCAAAATTGTACATGTATACATACAAAGGTTTTGTAGATAAACTAATTCAAACTTTGGTTGATTTTATCGATTTTCATCGTGTTTAAAAGGTACAAAATCTTTTAATGCCAACTGCTAAAGAAGAAAATTGAAATATAGATGCTGAACACTTCAGAGATGAGATTTCTCCGCTTTTTTGCATACCAGTATAATATTAGAGAAAACGCTGTTCTGATAAATCGAAGAATGTTCCGATTAAATAAAACAACATTTTCTGTAAGATTATACTGGTATGCAAAAAAATCGGAGAAATCTTATCCCTGCAACACTTAGAAAATAACACGAACTTTTATCTCAAATATTTCCTGAGTTATAACCGTTTTATTGGCAACATGACTTTGTCGTCACGTCATCCTGTATATCACACCTGCAGAGCAAAATAATAAAATTTTAAAGAGGTATAAAAACATGTTTTTAATGCAAGTGAATAGCTAAATTTTAAAATATTAAAGTTTAGTTAAAACATATTAACTAAACTATTTTGAGATTATAAGTATCATCTTAAATATTTCGGCCATTCTCCGTTTAAAAAATATATATAACTTTTTCTGTTTAGGGTATGACAAAAATTAATAGAAATTAAAAATGCTTACATTTGCAAATGAAATTCGGTAACATTTTCTCTATAAATGAAATAATCTTTACTAATAATAACAGATTATCTACGCAAAAGTGGAATTTCATAACATTTAATCTGTAGCTGTACTAAAACTTGAAATTTCGTAGAATTGAGAGGAATATTTTATCGTTCCCATATTATAAATTTTCAAGTACAAAAGTTAATTTTTATCAACATATTACAATAATGTTTCTGAAAAATATTTAAAGTTGTACTCTTACGAGTTAATTGTAATTATTCAGTTTTTTGGATGAATTTAAAATTTTCCATCAGCACTTTTCCGTGAGTAAAACGAGTTACATGATTTAAAAAAAAAAAAACTAGTCGTTGGGGGCCACCGTAATACTCACCCATCATGGATATGCATAATGTAAAATATTAAAATAAAAATGTGTAAACTACTTATAAAATGCATTGCAATTCAAATAAAATCCTGGCTTGATGACGACGTCACAAACTTTAAAGGCTCGATTACTGAATTGCTTGAAAGAGGTTTTTCCTTATAACTCCGAAACTAATAGTCCTATTAACTAGCGGTTTATTGCATCTGATTAAGCGTCAAATTTCCAATTAAAATATATCTTTAAAGTGAAATTTGGATGAAATACAGGGTCATGAAAAATCGAAGAGTGTGGAAAATAGGATTCCAAATATCTCGGCAACTCATTATCCGATCGACTTCATGCTTTATTCAAAATTTATGTTTTTTATGGTCTTTTATATTCATTTCTTAAAATAACCAATTTCGAGAATTTTTATATACCTTTCATCAGAACGAATATTTCGAGAGTCCGAAAAAAATTGCTCCGGTTAATCGAGGTTATTGAAATGAAATAGGCTACTTCCCATTATTACATACTAAGTACATACCAAATTGCAAGTCTCTATCTCAATTTTTTCGGGAGATAGAGCGTTTACAGACACACAGACACACAGACACACAGACGGACGGCAAAATTTTTTTTCCAAAAATGTGTTTTTCGGAATCTCCAGTGTCTGAAACGTGTAAATCCGTCAAAAAAATTTTTTCGATTTTCAAAACGATTACAAGACTTACCCTATACTACGTATGATGGGTAAGTAATAATGATATTCTTCCAAATTATAGTGACAATGATCATTAATGAAAACTTTAAAAAAAAAAATTACAACATTTTAGCAAATGTAGAAAAACAAATAATAATTTGCACAGAGTAATATATATATATATATATGTGTGTGTGTGTGTGTGTGTGTGTGTTAGATTTTAGCTGCATGATTTAAAATTTCACGAGAAACTGGCAGCTGGTTAAAGATGGTGAATGATTGCAGTCGATGGATCGAGCATCATGGCGAGGAGTGTAGGCGATGAATGTACCCAATGAGAATTTCTCCATAAAAACTAAGCCAGTTATCCGAATAAAAGGATTTATTCAGACACAGGAGAGATGACGAAACAATTCCCACAGGACGCAGATGTTTTCTAAAGTCCTCAGGCTTGACTATAAATCATCACATCGTTGAGTTGATCTTAAATGGCTGGTTTAGAAATTCTTGTTTAAAGAACGCTTGATAACATTTTGTTCAGCACTTGAAAACAAGACAAAATTATGTTCTCCGAAGTCTTGCAGTTGCTTTTTGTTAAATGCGCGGATAGCTACACAATCGACGTAATACGTACACGAACCAATCTGTGAAAGGCGAAATTTAAGGATTGTACGGCTAAGCGAAAGACGCGCTATAGAGAGGTTTTTATAAGATATAATCCCGGATTTAGCGGCGCATTGATTTTGAAGTAAAACACATCTAGCGCGCAAAGCTAACCCGTGGAATAAAATAACAAAATGGCTTTTAAAAACATTTGAAATGAAAAACTAGCGTCTCTCAGAATATTCTAAATTGAATAGTTGATAAAAGTTACGAATTGACCTAAAGTTTTAGATTAAGATTTGGAATAAGATAATTATTAATATACGTGTTTTTAATTGTAAAAGGAAATAAAATGGGAATAAATATTATTAAGAAATAGGGAAATAATGAATATTTCGGACTTTAAAATAATTTAAAGGAATATTGTGAAATAAAAATTTTTATATAACATTTATATATATATATATATATAAACGAGATGTTTATGTAGGAAATAGATTCTGGCAACCTCAAAGTTGTGTAAAGATATTTTGTGAAAATCAAAGCTTTTGTACTGTTTAAATATATATATATTATTTTAAAGCATTTTCGATCCGTGTAAAATATAAAGATTTAAAACTAAGCATCTCTGTTTTATTTCTTCATATTCTGGAATATTTCCAGTAGGTGTTGTGAAGTGGATTTAACTTCACATATTCCACTTTCTTAAAATTAATTCCCCCATCCCCTTCCTTTTTCTAAATTTTCCTTCTTTAAAATTATCTTTTTTTCGTGTTTTAAAATCTAGCTAATCGCTGTATTTCTATTTTATTAAGCGTTCTTTAATTCATTCGGATCTCTTTCCTCACCGCATAAATCATGTCGTTACAAAAAAAAAAAAGAAAAAAGAAGTTATTCCCATTACAATCTGCTCTTTTCTAACGGCGTCCAAACTTCACTTACATTTTTACGCCTACACTTTTGCTTGTCAAGGTTTCATTCCTTTTAACGTATTTCATTATTTTCCCAATTGTCCAGCTGCCTTTAATATATAATATCTGTAACGTACCAATTCTATTTTTAACCCCAGTTCTTAATTCTTTAAGCTAACCCCATGAGAAAGGACTCCATGCGGTTTTGTCTGGTTTACCAAAATTCCATATCTCCATTCTGGCGCTTAAAATTCATATTTTACATTCATCTCTTCCCCATAGGATTACCATTAACGGACTGTTACCATCTGTTTCTTTTCACATTGTCCTCGCCAAAACAGCATGTTATCTGGCTGATTGGCGTATGTAATTATCGCCATGACTGTTCTGTAACCACGAAAATAAATTATGTAACAGCTCAGATTCTCTCTCTGCTTGTCGGTGATTAAAGATTGGTAATTGTTCGTGCCTCCTCTCCAGTGCTCTCGGGCATCTCCGTGCCTATTGATGCTTGTACCTGAACCCATGGTCAACTGCAATTTATAATAAAAAAAAGATTTGTTTATCAAGAAACTCCTGAGTTCGCATCCATTCACTCTGTGTGACCTGTTTCCCTGGATATTAACAAATTACTTTTTGCAGCTCAACCGACGTGAAATTACTTCAACCAACAAACTTCGTCACAGATATTTGGTACATCAGCCGCTCACAAGCATCTTTAACTGGAGAGGAGGGCTTTTTAGTTTAAAAAGAAAACATCGTAAAAAAAAAATTCACGTAATTTATTCTACCAAATTAAAATATTTTCTGACGATGGATTTCAACGCCTATCGGAGTACTCCTGCTGAGTAGCCCTGCATCTTCGACTCACAATCGTACATAAGGATACTATTTTTAGACAGACTGTCAAACTACATTTTCTACGAACTTTCAACTCTACGCCGTATTCTGAATCAGTGTACGCGCATTCAAGATTTTCCCCGGTCAACCGACAAACTGAGCGCATTTTCTCTCTTTCACCTTTGACCGCACTCTCCTTGGAACTCTGTCTGTGTTTTGTCCCGACTCAGCCAGCATTAGCTAGACTGTTCTTCTCCAGAGAAACTTTGAATTCCATGGATCTTGATTCTTGAATAATATTATGTTGAAAGTCGCACCTATGGACACCCCGCCTTTCGTTCTGACAGACACGTTGCAAATATGTCATCAAGCCCCAGTACAGTGCCAAATTTTCAAGAAAATTATCACTTATCAAAAAACTAACTGTTCTCTATTGTCGAAAGTGATGCGCCGATAATCGGTAAAGATTTCAAGCGTTTTCGTTTTAAAGATGATTCATCGAAGAGCAACGACCTACTCTTACCTCACATATGTTTTACGTATATTCAATCAGTTAAAAAAAAAAAAAAGTAAATATCGCATTAGCTAATCAAAGATTCAGAGCCCAAATTAATAAAGATAGAAAGGGCTGATATTTAACTTTTACAACCATTTTTTTTAAATTAAAGTGAAATGTGTGTAGTAATTTTGCATGTCGTGTGATTAAATTCTTGAAAGGCTATTCCTAGGGTAAGTCTTTTATTATAATATCTGTAATTGGTTCTCTGCTGCTTGAAAGATAGTCCTACCGGAACTTGAACGACAAAAAAAAAAACTTTTCTTTCATAAAAGAAAATTTTTACAGGAATAGACAATTTAACTTAAACTCTTATTTAAAGTTTAATATTATTATGTAGTGTCATACTCAAGCAATATTTACATTTTATTGAGTTTCTGCCTCTAGTTTTATAAAATGGCTTTATATTTTATATGATTTTTTTTCTTTCATTTATATGTGCTACATAGAATTTTTAACGAAGTTTTCATATTTTTTAATTGTGTGCATCGATAAAAAAAATCTTATTGCTCAAACTGACACTAGGACTCATAAAAAGACTGCATGAGTGACTATATCTTTTACAAATATAGTCTTTTTACCTCTTTTTAGATAAGAAGAGAATTAAAAAAAAATTAGATTTTGAACTATTTGTTCTGATTGATAGAAAAATAAATAAAAAGAAGATTTTTCTTTATGATAGGCTATCAATTTCGTAACAAAACAAAATACCATGCCGAAATGAAAATCTGCTCGGCACTACAAAATTTTTGCTTGTTGGTGTGTACTGTTTATAATATACCATATATATATATTTTTTTTTTCTGCTTGATAACTATGTTATTTTATGTCTACTTTGCATAATTTAGAGAATGGTCTAATGCATAATTACTTATTGTTGAGTCGAGTTTTGGTTGAAAATACACACTTTTGTAGTATTTTTTTAATATTGTTGAAAAAGATGCGTGTGCTTCGTTGAATAAAAATTTGCACATAGTTTAAGCAAAAAATGCATATCTAACAAAAATATTATAAAGGTTCATTTTTATTATAACTTTTATTTGACACCTATAAAGGTACTGCAAAATTTCAGATTTTTTTTCTTTTATCACTTAGTTTTCAGTTGTTAATATAATAAAAAAAATAATACAGTGTGACATTGTGTAATTCACAGACAGTACAGTTGTTCTGCCTGACGGCCATGAATTGCATTTGATTTTTTTGGTGTTTTTCTTGATTGATTAAGTTTATAGCTGGCCTATAATTTTACGTTAAGAATTTAACTGTAAAGAATTTCTTGTCCCTCTGCATCTATTTTTTTTTCTAACAGTTTAACTTAATATTATAAATACTTTTGTTTATCTTATTGTAAGTTCATAATTATTATGTTAGGATTTGTTTTTGATAAATATAACACGTATAATAGATGGAGATAAAGTTTTTTTTTCCATAGACCTTACAAATGAAGCCTAAGGTAAGATAGAGAAAGCAAATTCTCTGGTTTGATTTGTTTGCATTACTGATTTTATTCTATTTTTTTACATATTGTAATATATTAAATTGCGAAATTTTAAGTTTTTGTGTACCCTCATTTTGACCATTCTCTTATAAACTCTTTTGAAGTTAAATTATGCATATTATTATACATACATGTTTATGCACATATATTTTGCAACTATTTCATATTTTTTATTATTTACAATTATATATTTTTAAGGTGTTTCAACGTTTATAATATATATATATATATTCCAGTTTATCTTTATGTAAGTGTGTAATTTTTCCCTTCACACCCTTATAGTGTGACGTACTAAAAAAAAATAATAATGAGACTCCAAAAAAAAAAAAAAGGAATAATAATAATAATTATAGAATTCACTTTAATTTCAGTTCATTCAATATTTTATCTTAGTAGTTATTTTGCCAATTTCAATCTCCCTATGTTAAGTTATTCTGAATTTCAAACACTCAATTAATGTTAAATTTAAGCTTTAAATTCCACCTAAAAAAAAAAAAAAGAAAAGGATGGATGAACACGAGTTTATAGCTTGTTCATATTAAACTGATAATGCCTGTCACTCCCTTTTTCTAAAGTCCATTCAGGCTTCCCGCATCTTACCTTTTTCCCCCCATTCAACATTTATACGACACGATACATCTACGCTTCTGCGGTTTTTACAGCTGTTCAATTCATAAATAGAAACTCTTTTTATAGTAGAACGTACAATTCAAAATTTAATCAGCTGCACTTTTATTCCGTTTCTTATTATGTTTCATGTATGTTATTCTTTCATTGACTTATTTTCGCGGAATAACTTTATGTCAGAAATAAATATTTTGTTTTCATTCAGTGAATAAGGCCTGTTGCTGATTTGAAAATGGAATATGTTACGTGCATGGACACACAAATAAATTTTCGTTCATAATAAATTTAAATAAGTATTTAAACTTACTTAAATATCACATTTTTTTATATATATTCAAACACTTGTTTTTTTTTCATTCAATTAACATTTCTTACACACACTATTGAGATACGAAAACAGTGCCCCTTTTATTTATTTACACATTCGTTTAATGTTCAATGTTTTTCATGTTCACTAATGACATACATGCAATGTCATGTCAATTCAATGCTAATTTCATTCATTGTGACCACTCAATACTTTACACGCGCACTGTCATATATCCCATTGGTACTCAAAATTTAATATTCTAGGTAAATATGTATCTCGGTTCACATGAACATTACACTTTTTCTTTTCTTCACAACAATTTTTTCTCAAAACCTAGTTGCTTAATTTGCTCGATTTAACATATCTTTTATGTTACTTTATATACACCTTTATTTACATTGTCCCATTTTTATTTTTTTACTGGTGACTCAATACATTCCTCTACTCCAATATAATAAAAAAAAAAAATTTTTTTTTA
Organism: Maratus michaelseni; assembly: GCA_963931845.1. NCBI lineage: Eukaryota > Metazoa > Arthropoda > Arachnida > Araneae > Salticidae > Maratus > Maratus michaelseni. Next base: position 204,937,489 of record OZ007595.1, read on the forward strand.
CTTGATATCTACGCTCGTGATTTCTCAAGTTTAGGTATTGTACTGAATATTTTTTTATTAAGCAACCTTAAATGTTTATTAATGCTATTATATTTTAAACATCTTCTTTCACATTATTTTGAGTGTACTCTTCAGTTTTTTTTTGTGTAGTCTACAGCTTACAGATGCATATTCATAGGGAAGACAACCTGTAATAAATTCACACTCCATGATGTCTATGCATCATTTTTTTTTCCTAGTATAAGTTTAACGACAACTCAAGTTCTTGTTTTTTTAGGTCTATGAAAAAAACAGGTAAAGGTAAAATAAAGTTATGTTATCTTAATAATGTTGTAAACTATTCCTATGGCAAGGTAAAACAAGCACATTCTTTTTCAATTTATAGTCCTAACATTTGTTCTGGTTACTATTTTTTTATACTCTTACACAGACTTATATATATAATTTTTTTTTTTTCATTTGGTTTGCCACATTTGATTCAGAAGGCCATTACATTTGCTTTCCTCTTTACCACATCTTTAATTTTGTTAAAAAAAAAAAAAGAGAAAAATCAATCTAGGTTCTGGTTGATAGACATTTTCGACGGTATTCTTTTTGGTTTTTTTTTATATACAAGTAGTTCATTGTTTGTGGTTTCTTGCGTGTATGAAAAAAATTCGCTCATAGTTACTCATAGCTGCTCATAGAATAGTTCATAGTTGTTTTTTTTGTTTTTTTCGGATTTTTTGTATACACGGAAATCATTGCTCATAGTTTTCTCATTGCATAGTTCATAGGTTATACACACACACACACACACGTTAGTTCATCGTATAGCGTATGCTATTTGTGGTTCATAGAAAACTCAAACTTTTGGGTTTTGTTTACACACATACCGTTGACTTTTTCTATCCCGCTTAGGTTCAGTACTTGTGTTTTTCTTGTTTTTTTTTACATACACTTAAAATTGTAACAACTGTCCTTTCTTTATCATCTTAATTACCACTCTCTCCTTTTTATAAAAAAAAAATGAAAACAAGTAAGATACTCTCATTGAGGTATTTCGCACTAAACATTTTACATTAAACTTGTTTACATGTCAGATGCTCTTTTTTTACATTTACAGTTATAAGCACATTTTTTTCTTTTCTCAATTTAAATTTCTACCCTTCACTCTCAAAATATTTAAATACATAGAGGACTTCTATTGTGTTTTTTTTTCTATTTTTCATAGTTCACTACATGCAATACCAGCCAGTTTTAATTCAATGTTACACATATACTCATTTACTGCAATATCATACTCATTTGCTAGGCTATAAAACAATTTCTGCTTCTATTTTGACATATCGTTATATAAAAAAAGAATTTTACTTTTCGTTTTTGCTGTTTTCACCACTGAAAACACTGTTCACGTGATAAGATTTCCTTATTCACGAATTTTGTTCGTTCTTCAAACAGGTGTACACCTCCTCTCTTCTTACAGACTCGTGCAGACTTCGCCTGGTACAGATCATGTACATATATCATCAAATTTATGATGTTTGTGCAAGTTGCACTCACACACACACACAATCTCTTTCTTTTACAATCTCGCCTGTTTCGTAGTTCGCAAAATACGTTTTTTTGTTCCTGTCTAAACTTATTGTTAAATTTTCAAAACACATCAAATAAGTTATCATAATTAAGTTTAAAAAAAAAAAAATAAATAAATAAAAAAAAAACGAACACACATAACGTATGATCTCTAAATTGTTTATCAGTTAAATTTTTTCTTATATATGCCATCACAGAAACATGCAAATTTATACAATCGGTTCCTAATTTTCCATGTTTATTCATTTTCATGCCATTTTGGAACAGTTTACATTAAAAAAAAAACAATTTGGTATTTAATTTCACTTTATTTTTATTTTTTTCACCTATGGAGTACTCATATTTATTACATGTATTATTTGTTTTGTGTTTTATTTTTCATTTAGTTTCATGTCTCAAAAAAAAAAAAAAAAAAACATTATTTGATGTTGGAAACAACCAACATTTCTTGCAATTTATAAAAAATTGCCATTTTCTTGAATTTAATTTTCAAGTTAATTCTTATTTTGTTTCTGGTTATATTTTTAATACGTGTGCACACTTAAAGAAAAGAAAAGAAAAAAATAAAATCCAGAAACATATTTAAAAAAAATTTTGAGCTCATTCATATATTTTAATTTTCAAACGTAAGAGGTCGACCCAGTTTGGTTTGTGTCATGCTTATGAAGGCATGCATATATATTTGAGACATGATGTATTTGTTTTTCTTAATCAAGATTATTGTTGTGTATTGTTATTTTAATTATTTCATGTAGTTACCAGGGTTTTCTATAACAATTACTTTATTCATAATTTTCATCTAATTTTTCTTGTTAGTGAAAAGACACAGGTGGTTTTCCGTTTCCTATGGACCTTCATTGTTTTTCGTCTTCGGTTGTTGGGGAGATATATGTGAAGTGGATTTAACTTCACATATTCCACTTTCTTAAAATTAATTCCCCCATCCCCTTCCTTTTTCTAAATTTTCCTTCTTTAAAATTATCTTTTTTTCGTGTTTTAAAATCTAGCTAATCGCTGTATTTCTATTTTATTAAGCGTTCTTTAATTCATTCGGATCTCTTTCCTCACCGCATAAATCATGTCGTTACAAAAAAAAAAAAGAAAAAAGAAGTTATTCCCATTACAATCTGCTCTTTTCTAACGGCGTCCAAACTTCACTTACATTTTTACGCCTACACTTTTGCTTGTCAAGGTTTCATTCCTTTTAACGTATTTCATTATTTTCCCAATTGTCCAGCTGCCTTTAATATATAATATCTGTAACGTACCAATTCTATTTTTAACCCCAGTTCTTAATTCTTTAAGCTAACCCCATGAGAAAGGACTCCATGCGGTTTTGTCTGGTTTACCAAAATTCCATATCTCCATTCTGGCGCTTAAAATTCATATTTTACATTCATCTCTTCCCCATAGGATTACCATTAACGGACTGTTACCATCTGTTTCTTTTCACATTGTCCTCGCCAAAACAGCATGTTATCTGGCTGATTGGCGTATGTAATTATCGCCATGACTGTTCTGTAACCACGAAAATAAATTATGTAACAGCTCAGATTCTCTCTCTGCTTGTCGGTGATTAAAGATTGGTAATTGTTCGTGCCTCCTCTCCAGTGCTCTCGGGCATCTCCGTGCCTATTGATGCTTGTACCTGAACCCATGGTCAACTGCAATTTATAATAAAAAAAAGATTTGTTTATCAAGAAACTCCTGAGTTCGCATCCATTCACTCTGTGTGACCTGTTTCCCTGGATATTAACAAATTACTTTTTGCAGCTCAACCGACGTGAAATTACTTCAACCAACAAACTTCGTCACAGGTGTAGGTTATTTTGATAAATAATTTTTAAAATTTTCTATTCATAAAAAACATTGCTTGGTAAATTTAGTTTTTTTTTTCTTAAATTTGAAGGAACATGTAAAAAATAATATTTAGTATAACTTCATGATCTAAATTCGTTTTACGATTCCATAATTAGATGCTGGAGTTGCAAATTTTAAGCATTGTTCTTTTTTACTGTGCAAATTCTTCTTGAATTTAAAAAGGAGTTTTAGATTTAGATTACAATGACTTTTTAGAATAACAGTAGCGAACTTCTTCGTCGTACACATACAATTTTTGACGTGCCCTGTATTTTTACCTCATTTTACAACACACAAATAAGGCAAAGACTACTGTTTTAAATCACTGATATTCAGTTTTAAAGAATTGTATAAAAGCATAAGAAATTTGTCTCTGACATCCGCCATCTTTGATTCACCACGAAGGCGTATTAGGGGGCTGTGAATGAAAGATGGTTAAATCAGCAGTAAATCACAAAATTGCGAAAACAGGTAGAAAAGAAATATTTTGTATGTCCAAGAAATACATTCTGTACTTTATGTGCACTGTCCGTTTTTTTTTCTGGACTTGGGAAAAAAATTAAAATTCATGTTTAAGAAGTATAATATTTGAAAATGTTTTTTAAATCTTTTTCATTAATGAAATATATTGCTTGGTAAATTCAGTTTTATGCTCTTTGTTGTTGTTGTTGCAAATATTTTGTTAAATTAATAATTAATCTAGCTTGAATCGCTAAATTCACTTTATGAAGTCCAAATTAGATGCTACGTTTGAAAATTTGAAAGTTTATTCTTTTTTCATTATTTAAATAATTCTTAAAATAAAAAAGGATTGCCAAACATTTAAATTACATAAACGATGGTGAATAAAGAAAAAATGTGAAAAAAAATAATAATCAATTTGCACAATTGGTAAAGGATTAAGATATCAAGGAAACATTTTACGGGGGAAGAAATAATTCTCTTTCTCTTTGAGGAAAAGTTTAGTTAGAAAAGATTTTGACAATCGTAACATTAAAAATATTTTATGTTATTTGATAGATGCCCCCCTCCCCCCCCCACTCACATACACACAAAAAAAATTAAAGAAAAGGTTTCGGAATAAGCTTTTATAAAACTGAAAACATTTTAACTTAACATTTATGATACGCATAAAATACAAAGATTAAAAACTGTATTTCTATTAAACTTTTTTATGCGCAAAATATTCTCGATTTATTATTTTAAAAATAGTATTTTTATTTCGTCTTCGTGAAATATCTTTTTAAAGAGATTACTTAATTAGTTTCGGTTTTTTTAGATAGCTCAAGATAAATTTACTATTAATTCACAATTAAATTAAAAAAAATATTTTTGCGTATGTTGTGAAATGTAAAAGTTTGCTATGGTTAGAATTATAAGTCGCGCAGCTAAGTGAAGTCGGGAAGACAAGCGCACAATCTAAATGGCCGAATTTTTGCAGAGCAATGTTAATTGAGTGGTATTAGAATCTTCTATATTTTTTATGAAACAAATTAAATATTCGATTCAATGTACATATTGAAATAGACTAAATCTTTAAAATATTTAGTGTGAGTCAAATGTACTAATAATTTGATATAGTATTAATGGGCAAATAATAACATCGTCGTTACTATCGCAATATACACCCTTTCATAATAGTCGCGTGTTACTTTTGAATAAGAAAAAGAAAATCACCAAGACATTTTCTCCGCATAAAATTTAGTTTTTTTTTCTGCGCATATAAAGTATTATTCATCATCTGATAACCTTGTACTTACAGATCAAAAACTGTATTATTATTTATTTTATTAAAATGTACCATGTATGTGTGTAAATGTATTAAAAAATATATTGTTGTATTTTTAAGGGTATTATTATTAATTTATGTATTATTTTAATGTATTATTCAAAAATTTATTATTAAATGTATTTATATATTATATTAATGTATAATCAATTATTAAATGTATTACTAAATGTATTTACAACTTATATTGATGTATAATCGATTATTAAATTTATTATGTATTATCTGTATTATTATCAAAAAATTTATTATTAAACTTTATATATTAAATGTATATATATATTTTAAATGTATTATTTGAATTATATCAAAAAATGTATTATATTGTGAAAATATGAGAAACATGTTCAATACAACATTCCATATTGTTATACTTGTTTATTCGTATGTCGTTAAAAAATTAAAAGTAAAATAAACATACCGTAAAATGCATAAATTGTTGAAAGATTTTATGAAACAAGATGATAAAACGTTTTCCAAAAACGTAAGCTATAAGCAACTATATGGCACCTACGAATTCACTTTCCATCATTTACGCCACCTATTTTTTTATAAGCAGAAAATATACCACAAATGCTATATGTCTTTAACGTCATCTCTTAACCCCATCTCTTAAACAATAGTATTTTCATTTGAAAAGTCCCGAAACTTTTTTCGCCATTTTTTATAAACACGTAATATGTTTCTTTAAATACCAACTGTTTTCAAAATTTTGTAAATACTATTAAAGGGAATTGTGATGAAAAATCTTTATTAAAAATTATATGTAAGAAATATATATATATATAGCTTATACGTTTTTTCTGAAATATAAAATTAATATTGATTGACAGCATGTGACATGGAACTACAGTGTAAAAAAAAAAAACACAGATTTTCCTAAATGTCGAAAAACATATAACTACGAACGAAAATATACAATAACCTCTTCAAAGTTACTAACGATATCTTTATAAACCTCATAAACCAATATATTTAGTAGATTTAATGAAGCTTTTATAAAAAACAGTTTTTTTACTGCTACTTATTTACGAAAATGTTTCCGAGAGTTTTTTTTTAGAACGTATTAATCAGTTTTCTTAATTCCAAATATAGTTTTTTTTTTTAATGATATCTATTCGCAAGTAAACATTTTAATGTTCAACAGCCATGTTTTACAGACAAACATGATAAATCAACAGCATTAACATTAAAATTAATATCATGTTTTGCTCTTACATGTATAAATTCTACCACAAAGCGGAAAATTATGATAATAAATAGCATGTAATAAATAGCATCTGAAACACCGATATTATGAATTGAAAAAACTGTTTAATATATACTAAAAACTACTCAGAAGCGTTTCCGGAAATCGATGGCAGCAAACGAAACTTGCCAAAACAATATTTTAAACTGAAATAACAAGGCATAACCTATCAAAATCTTACCTTGTAATATCTCCACACTCTGCATTAGTAAGCTTCAACGAATAAATTTGTTGAACTTGTTTTCACTTTAGTAACTTGGATAGTTTTAGTTAAAAACAAACCTTGTAAATTAAATAAATTTACTAAGATATTAAAACAAAATGGCTTATTGTTCTACAAGTCTGTGCAACAGATGATATTATCACTATTAAAAACTTTTAACAATTATTAGAATTTTTTAATGCGAAGGTCTTTAGAAGAAATGAGCGTTGTCACATTTACCCTATGTTTGCATGTACCCCCTTTTTCCCTACTACATTTTATGGAAAATCAGTTACATTCTCAGAAAGCATTCTCATGATTCATATTGAATGTTATAACTATTATTAAATTAATAACAAAGTGAAAAGATATAGGCGCACATGAAATTTGGAATTCTACAATTCATGTATTGTCTTTTCATTAATGGTGTCTCGTGAATAAAGGGAGTGTCTCATGAAACCAAAGAGGATTATTAATTTTGTCTGCAATAAATCTTATCCGAAATAACCACTGTTTAAAATTATAAAAAGTGTAAGGTTTTTCTGAAAGTAAATAAATACCCATTAGATGTGTTAACATTCAGTAGTTATTTTTATTTACATTTCGTGCATTTTCTCTTATAATCATTCATATGTATTTTGAATGAAATGATGTATTCTCATAAACCCAAAGAATGTTATTAGTTTTAAAGGAAGCAAATACTTTCTAGAGATAAACAGAGTTAAAAGTTTTAAAAGTATCATAGTGTTATACTTGAGTAAAAAAAAAAATTACTTTTATGAGCTTTAACATTTATTTTGCAATAATAAAGTTACTTAATTAGAATCTATTTTACTTAACTCAAAATCTTCTGAGGAAGTAGTTACATTTTCCTTACATTTACCATATTCCTTTTGATAAAAAATAACAATTCAGAAAGGAGGTAGAAATATATTTCGTGAAACCATAACTGATAAATTGTATTTTAAGCAGAATGAACAATCGTCACACAAGTGATTCTCATAATACATGTTGAATATCATAAGCGCTATTCAATTATTAACCAAACGAAACTAATGACGCAACTGAAATTTGAACGTTGCAATTCATGCATTGTTCCAACTTTAATATAGATGGGGGAAATGAAGTAGTCTCATAAAATCAAAGTGGAATATTGTATTTGACTGCAGTAAATAGATAAACAGATAAAATATATACAACCTAGAGATGAATAGTTTAGAAGGCGTAAAAAGTATGAGAGATTTTTTATTAGAGAAAAACTATTCCTTGTTTGATTTTTAACATTTAATTATAGTACAGTTCAAGAATACATCTCTAATAACCTGTCATATATCATCAGAAAGGAGGAAGTAATATATTTCGTGAAACATTACTGATAAATTGTATTTTAAGCAGAATGAACAATCGTCACACAAGTGATTCTCATAATACATGTTGAATATCATAAGCACTATTCAATTATTAACCAAACGAAGCGAATGACGCAACTGAAATTTGAACGTTGCAATTCATGCATTGTTCCAACATTAATATTGATGGGGGAAATGAAGTAGTCTCATAAAATCAAAGTGGATTATTGTACTTTACTGAAGTAAATAGATAAACAGATAAAAGATACACAACTTAGAGATGAACAATTTAAAAGGCATAAAAAGTATGAGAGATTTTTTATTAGATCAAGTGATTCTCATAATACATATTGAATATCATAAGCACTGTTCAATTATTAACCAAACGAAGATAATGACGCAATTGAAATTTGAACGTTGCCATTCATGCATTGTTCCAACATTAACAGAGATGGGGGAAATGAAGTAGTGTCATAAAATCAAAGTGGATTATTGTATTTGACTGCAGTGAATAGATAAACAGATAAACAGATAAAATATACACAACTTAGAGATGAGCAGTTTAGAAGGCATAAAAAATATGAGAGAATTTTTATTAGACCAAAATTATTCCTAATTTGATTTTTAAAATTTAATTATACTACATCTCAAGAATACATCTCTAATAACCAGTCATATATCATTTGAATTATATGAGGTACTCCTATAAAGACCAAATAGAATTATGATATTAGTTAAATCAAAGTTTATATAAAGATAAACACATAAAAAATTAAAAAAGTATAATTTTTTGAGTAAAAATAAATGCTTTGCATAAGTTATAACATTTCTCTCATATTTTAGGATATAAAAGTAATGCGATTATAATAATAATAATAAGAGTTAAAGTGTAATGCATCATTTACAATCTTACAAATACTTTATCCAATTTTTTTTTAAAGCTGTTTTTTCTTCCTTTTTCCCCCCACTATTCAAATTATAGTGATAACCAGTCATATCACTAAGGCACCAGTCAGCAGTCATAAGAAAGAAGACAACTAATTCCTTAAAAGCACTTTATTTGCATAAAACAATTAACGAAATCATTTTTTGAGTAAAAATATATATTTTGCATGAGTTATGATTTTCTCGCATAGTTTAATACATAAAATAATTTGATCAATTTTTTATGCCTTTAAAATACTTCTAAGGAATTGGTTGCTTTCTTCCTACATAAATGATCTGAATAATGAAAAAAAAACAATTTTCAAAAGAAACTGTATATAGGATTTGTAAGAATCTAAATGATACATTATACCAAAGATAGTTATACATTAACCTTTTGATTACGGGATCGTGATACCGTATGTCCCAGTGACTATTTTTTATTCTATTTGACCACTTTAAAAAAAATAATCTCTGCCATACACTTATACTTAAATATTCTCAAGCGATATCTACTACAAAGAAATGTTTTTGAAAATTCAGGTTCGAGTGAATATAAAAGTAGTATACAGTCCTGGCCAAAATAATAAAAAGGTTAAGCAGAATAATCAAATATCTCATAAGTATCTCGAATATCTCATCATATATCTATACTAATACAAGAAAGTTTCGCTCTGTGTGTCTGTTGGCGATGGCTAGGAAAATCCAGCCCACCTAGAGGGCTGCAAATTTAGATATAGGTAGTCCATACCCTCTCCTGGTGCACCATTACGTCAGATCTATACTAATAAAAGAAAGTTTCGCTCTGTGTGTGTGTCTGTGTGTCTGTTGGCGATGGCTAGGAAAATCCAGCCCACCTAGAAGGCTGCAAATTTAGATATAGGTAGTCCAAACCCTCTCCTGGTGCACCATTACGTCAGAATTTTAATATTTTGAAAATTAAAGTAGCTATTAATTAAAAACTGATCAAAGATCACAAATAAAAACGTCATTATTCAAAAGTTAGCTGGCGCATGTGCAGAAACCAATATCCGTATCTTCCGGAATAGAAGAAAGAAAGCACAACACATCCCGTTTTTGTTTTAAGTTTTTCTAAATTCGCCATGGGCAAACGGTTAGAAATACGGAAAAACCGTCTACATATTCTGAAAGAAAATACTTTTACGTCTCAAACGATCTGGTTGGTTTGAAAAAAAATTTACATTTAACCCTCTCAAAAAAAATAATCAAAAAGCATTCAATTCATGTTTTTTATTTTCTCCCGTTTTCCGAGCCTTGCATCCACCGAAATACAAAAAATACGGAAACACGAAGGTCACCAAATTAAAGAACTGACTTTGTCCTTTCCAAAGCCCCCTTTGGTTTTAAAAAATACAAAAATTAACCCTTCTAAAAAGTATATTTTCTGTATGCCGTTTTGTGATTTTTGCGATTTGGGAAATTTTAAAATTTCGCATCGGCGATTCAGAGAAAGATACGAAAAACTAAAAATACCAGACAATATCTACATGTATTTCTTTTTCGACATCTGTATTTGTATTTGAAAAATACAAATATTAACCCTTAAAAAAAAATCGTGTGCAGGACTCTCTTTTGCGAATTCCGATTTTCTATGATATATAAAATCTGGCATCGGCTTTCTAAAATAACCAAACAAAAATCAAACACACCTAAAGACATCTACGTTCTCAGATTTAGGCAGAAACCTTTAGTTTAAAAATTAAATCACGTTAACCCTTTCGAAAAGGTTTTTTTACCGTAAGTCAATTTCGCTTTTTTAACTATTTCCCCTATCTTTAAAAATCCGAATTGGCGTTTATAAACAAGATACGAAAAACTAAAAATTCTTCAACTAATCTGCATCCCTTTGTTTTTTAAAATCTGGTATCCGTTTTGAAAATTTTTAATTTTAACCCTCCAAAAAAAATCCTTTTCAAAACTCACTCGCGCGATTTTCGTTTTTCGGTCCAGGTTTAAAAATCAGCATCGACTCAGGAAATGTGAGTACGGACAAACAGTAGACTCCAGATCATAGACGCGTTTATTTTCTTCAAAACGCATGATTGGGTTTTAAAAAATATCTACATTAACCCTTTAGAAACCGATCGATTACGTAACCCACTTTCGCGATTTCCGCCATTTTGGCTATGTTTACCCATGGTTAAATTTCAATTCTACTAGGAAATTTGGTTGGGTCGAGTGTTCTGAAAACGCCTCTTCCAGAACAGACTGCGCCCCCTGGCGGTGGAAGGTGAAACTATGGACCCGATTACGAAGGGGTTTGGTTTAAGTTTCGTATAGCACAGATTATTAATATTTTTGGCCCGTGCAACGCCGGGCGGGTTAGCTAGTATTTAATAATACAGTGGAACTTCCCTTTAACGAAGTCCCTATTTAACGAAGTTTTCTACTTAACGAAATTTTCTACAGAACTTTGACTTTGAACACCATTAGCATGTAAATTAATCTCCATATTACGAAAAATATATTCTATATAACGAAGTTTATTCCACTTTTGTACGTGTACAGAATCCAAACTAAGAGGTTGCTTTTGCGATTTTTTTTCAATGGATTGTATGAAAATGCATTTAAATAATTTCCATTCTGCTTGGCGTTAAATGAAACATTTTTTTTTTTTCAGATTAAGGAAAACACTTGTTATCATTACTCTCCCACACCGAGACTCCAGTTAGGGGAGGTCAAAATCCCCTTTTTACATTCAATGATATAGAAAATGCAGGGACGCAATGGCGTCAGATACATTGAAGTAAAAAATATCAATTAGAGTCAAACAGTTACCATTCTGACCTTCCATTGCTGATAGACAAGAACGTGCTTCAAAATTCAAATCAAAGAACATCAAAGTTAGTTTTGTTCCTACCAATACAACTTCTAAACTTCGGCCATTAGGCTAAGGAACAATAAAAAAATCTTGAAGTACATTATCAGAAAAGACAGAGAAAAGACAATGTAGTGAAAACATTAGTTTTAGAACCTGTGTATCAGAGCTGATGAAAGTTTGGGAATGTAACGTGATTTCATCGACCGTACACAACTGTTTTGTAAAAGACGGCTACACAATTGAAACTGAACCAAATGCTTCTGAATGCGATACCTGTTTGTCATATTTGAAGAAAAAAATTCATGAATATAAGTTGATTTCTATTTAACGAATTTTCTTCATAACGAAGTTTTTAAGTGTAACGATGAGACTTCGTTAAATGGAAGTTTCACTGTATATCTGTTATCCAATCATTAGCGAAATAAAGAGAATCACGCATTTGAAATTTGATGATACATTTCATGAAGTCAGGGTTATCATGAGCGTTATACATATTTGGGATGAAATGAACTCTCATAAAACCAAAATGTTATACGAATTTTAATTGAAATAAATTTTACGCGGAGATATAAGCTCTTGAAAATCATTTAAAATTATAAGAGTTATTTAAATGAGTAAAATGAATGCCTCTTATGATTTTTAACTTTGAAGCTTTAGAATACGGGTCTTCAAACTTTCACACTCTAGGGCCACATTTATAAATTCTTGAAGTTCCACGCGCAAACCACGATGTAAGAAATGTATATACAATTTCTAGGTTGCAAGACCAGTGGCGTATTATATATATAGACGCAGCGAAACTACAGAATTCTCGTATTTATTATTATTAACATTTTTCACTAAAAAAATGATAATATTTAATTTTTTACACCAGAAAATCTATACAATTACTTGATGTAGTAATAATATCAATACTTACAATTGATTGTCTATACCAGAGGTTCCCAAAGTGTGCTCCGCGGAGCCCTTAGGGCTCCGCCTATACTTTTCAGGGGCTCCGCAGCGTTCCAGGAACATAAACAAAACATGAAAGAGATTAGCATATGGCAAGGAAATTTTTTTTGAAAGTATGTAAGAATTGTTGTGGGTGTGTGTGTGAAAAATAAATACATCTTTCATTGAGTTGAAAAATACTATAACATATTTTTTTAAATCATATAAAAAATTGCATTAAAGTTGTACATATTTTCTATATAATATTTTTGGTTTGAACTATTTTATTTTATGTTTCTCCATGTAATGTGTTTAAAAAATAAGCTACAAGAAATAGTATTCTGAATCGAATGCACAACGTGAATCGAAAGAGCAAAGGCACGCCAGTGCTGCCCTCATTAGATTCATTTAACAGTTGTATACGTTGTGTTTGTGTATATAGTTTTCATTTTACTTTCTTCTATCTTTACAAGAAGAAAGTATTGGATTCATGAAAATTTTCGACTTCCGGTTTCCGACGGTTTTATACGTTTTAGAAGGTCCTGAACACGATTTGACTGTTTTTAGAAAATGTCTGTGTGTGACTTTGTCTGTCTGCATGTATGTGACAAAAAGTTTGTGGGCGCTCTATCTCAAGAACGAATGCACGAAACTTAATAAAACTTTATATTCAGTTAGTCCTTGATATAAATTGGTGCTGCTTAGTTTTTGGTGAAAATCGTCCAATTGGGGCACTGCTATGCTGCATTTTTCGTGATTTCCACAATATCTCTATCTCAAGAACTAATGCACTTATTTTCATCAAACATCAGAGGCAGTTAGACCTTGACATAAATCGACGCTGATTACGTTTTCGTGTAGATATACCAACAGGTGGCGCTGCTATACCACTTTTTTCATGGTTCTTACGATAGCTATATTTCAAGAACTAATGCATGGAATTTCATCAAACTTTAGATTCATTTAGACCATGACATAAATAGATACTGATTGCGTTTTGGTGTAAATAGTTCAAAAGGTGGCGCTGCTATGCTACTTTTTTCATTATTATCACGATAACTATATCTCAAGAACTAATGCACGGATTTTCATCGAACTTCAGATTCAGTCAGACGTTGACATAAGTTGTTGATTAGGTTTTGGTCTAAATCTACCAATTGGTGGCGCTGCTATACTACATTTTGCAAGATTTACACGATTTTAGCAATAGTCATATCTCAAGAACTAATGCACGGAATTTAATAAAACTTTATATTCTTCTTTTTAGTGTATGCGAAACCTATGTGAGGTAGAAGAAAGTTTTGGGATTGGCACATCCGACTAGTTTCTTTTTGTAACTTTCATTCCTTTAATCTGTTTATTTTATTTTTGTTAATTCTTAGTTATTTAAATTTTCTGTGCTGTTTTACATAATTGTACTTAATTTTTAAAGCAATGTATGGTGCTGAAAACGCATTTTTTTAACATCTTGTATCACTTAACAACACCTCTTTAAAATTTTCTTTTAATTGGTCTCGGAATTGGCTAAGATTCTTATGTTATGATGCCACATTTTCCTATCAGAAATAAGGATGTTGCAATTTTAAAAAAATAGATTGGTACTTTACATTTGTCATCACACTAGCAATCTAAACTTTTGCTCAGCTTTACTCATTGCTTAGATTTTTCGTCAATGAGTACCCGCCCTGATATAAATTTAACCCCACCCATATATCCCGTTTTTTTAGTAAAGTTTTTCTACTAGTTGCAGTTATTGTAGCATGTGTAGTTTTTAACCGTATACCTATACATGTTCATTTTGACATGTATACGTATTTTTAACCGTGTACATGTTCATTTTGAGGCAAAAACAATGGTGAAAGAAACTTTCTTTCAAAACTATAATTAATAGCTAAATACTTCAAATAAAACATCCAAAAAAGTGAACGATGTTGCACCTAACAATACAGGTTATAGATTTTGCCCCGCCCACTTAAACACTGAAACGGTGATCTGCTTCTAAATGTATTTTTAAAAAATGGTTTAAAAGAAGATGCTCAGAGGCGATTCGTTTTCGTTGCATGTTTAGAAGTACAAGAAACGTAACAGAAGACTGAAAAAGGATCCGTAATCGCATGATTTTATTACGGGTGGGCGGTACTAGCGAAAACGTGTTATATAATTACTCATGCGCGACTGGGCCTTCTAATTTTCTTTCTTTTCGCGAGTAGCCTATTGGGATTATACAGAAGTCTCTCTTTGTAAAGGAAAACTGTACAACTTACCTTTTTTCTTCTCTCTCTCTCTCTCTGTGTGTGTGTGTGGGGGGGGGGGGGTTCACCATAAATAATAATAGTTTCAAGTAATTCCTACTGCAATGCATGACCCAGCTAGGGTTACCATTTTAATCTTTAATTCCGAGTTTTCATACTGGAAATCCCGAAAGAATGTTTTTTACTTTAAAAATGGATGTCATTAACCCCTTAACAGTATTGCTCGAACGTCTTTCAGGTAGGAAGAGTTTGTTTTCTTCGTTACTAAAAGCTTTCAGAAACCACAAATTTTTAACTATAATTTTTGCTGTATTTGGCGGACATATCTCGATTATACAAGGTAAATATTTTAATACAAAAAAAGTGGATTTTAGCCCTTATTTTTAATTTATTTTGTCCAATAACAGTAATATGAAATAAAACTGTTAAGTGTTAAATAATAGAAAATTTGATTTTCAAAATTTCTAGTATGAATTCAGAATTTCTGTGTCAAGAAAAGAGCCAAACTGAGAACCTTGGCCCCATGTTAAAAACTACTGGTTCGGACTCTTATCCAGCATTTCTTTCTCTGCTCCATAAGCATAAAAAACATTAATTTGTAAACCATAGAGTACCATGGGATTAAGGGGCTCCGCCTTAGAAATTCTTCCCAAAAAGGGCTCCGCGAGCCCAAAAGTTTGGGAACCACTGGTCTATACTAACAAAAGAAAGTTTCGCTCAATGTGTGTGTGTGTATGTCTGTGTGTCTGTGTGTCTGTTGGCGATGGCTAGGAAAATCTAGCCCACCTAGAAGGCTGCAAATTTAGATTTAGGTAGTCTAAACCCTCTCCTGGTGCACCATTACTTCAGGATTTTAATATTTTAATTATTTACTGAAATATTAATTAATATCCAAAAAGAACTCTCATAAAAAATACGCTTTTATTCTCTTGGGTTGGTTGGTTCACTGGTTGGTTGCATCGATTCTTCACAGAAGTAATTAAATAATCCAGAGTAGCGATGCATAAATAAGGATTCCTAACTAAATAGTGTCAATATGGATTGAAGTTATCAGTGTAGAGCTATGCGACTGCCGCGCCACCTGTACATGACAAATTACACATACGTCCCACTGATTGAAATATTTTCCAGGCAAATTTTTCTTCATGACAATTAGCCGTTTTTTTTTTTTTTTTTTTTTTTTTTTTTTTTTTACATGACATTTATTATTATGATGGAGATTGTTAATACAGAAAACTTTATTTAACAGATTCTTTTTATATTTGCGGGAATGAAGAGGGGCAAGGGTCTAATTACATTTAAGCTTCAAGGTGTATTTCTAGAAAGCAGTTACCAGAATTTCCGAATAATAGTCTAAGCCAAATTTCAAATTATGTTCCTAGCTTAACCAAATGAATCAATCTTTAAAGATGTATTGTGATCCTCCTAATTAGTTTTTTGCTGAAGGCCACTTGAACAACGCCCCCCCCCCCTCCCGACCCGTCCTTCAAGGTTTTTTCTCAAACTCCGCTCCGTTTCCACATCTCAACAACTATCTTTCCGATTTCAACGCAAGTGATTTCAAACATTATAATTAACTAGATGGAACCCGTCAAAACTTGACGCAAGAAAAATACTATAACAATATCAGTAAAATAAGCTTTTTTATTATTTATGAAGGGTTGCGTATAAAACAGTCTTTCAAATATTTTTTTCCCCAGTCAAATACAGTACTATTTCCGATGCAAGCTCCAAACAAACAATCCGTAAATAAATGTGTAATGCAAATCAGTTTGACATTACCACCATATTCCCCACGGCAAGAAAAAAAATTCATGGACCTATGAAGTATATACAAATAGTATATTCCTACGTTCATATCATATTCAGTAAATAACAGAACATAGTAAATAAAGCACACATCCCATAGAGTTTAGAGAAAAAACTCTGTGCTTCGCAACAGTAGGCGTTATCCGATTATGACGTTATTTGCAGAAGTAAAAGTTTAATTGAAAATTACGGTTAATTAATTAAATTTTCGAACAAACGAATGCATGATAACAAATCTGTGTCCAAATACCTTTCATTTAAAAAAAGAATGATATAATTTGATGCAGTACTTTGTTCTCACGGATTGTCGAAAAAAATCGCTTAGCGTTTTAAATATATAGATTTAATAGTCACCCTTTATAACAATAAACTAAATTTATGAGTAGCGGTTACCACTATTTACGAATAACAGTTTAAGCCAAATTTGTAATTAAATTCAAAGCTTAAGGAAACGTACGAATTTTGAAAGATGCATAGTGGTCCTCCTAATTAGTCATTTGCTGAAGGGCACTTGAACATCCCCCCCCCCCCGGCACCTCCTTCAAGGTTTTTTCTCTAACTATGCTCCGTTTCCATATCTCAGCAACTATTTTTCCGATTTCAACGCAAGTGGTTCCAAACATTATAATTAACTTAATAGTCACTCTTTATAACATTAAACTAAATTTATGAGTAGCGGTTACCACTATTTCCGAATAACGGTTTAAGCCAAATTTGTAATTACATTCCTAGCTTAAGCAAACGAACGAATTTTGAAAGATGCATAGTGGTCCTTCTAATTAGTCATTTGCCGAAGGACACTTGAACAACCCCCCCCCCCCGGGCCCTCCCTTCAAGGTTTTTTTCTCTAACTATGCTCCGTTTCCATATCTCAGCAACTATCTTTCCGATTTCAACACAAGTGGTTCCAAACATTATAATTAACTTAATTGTCACTCTTTATAATATTAAACTAAATTTATGAGTAGCGGTTACCACAATTTACGAATAGCAGTTTAAGCCAAATTTGTAATTACATTCCTAGCTTAAGCAAACGAACGAATTTGGAAGATGCATAGTGGTCCTCCTAATTAGTCATTTGCCGAAGGACACTTGAACAACCCCTCCCCCCCGTCCTCCCTTCAAGGTTTTTTTTTCTCTAACTATGCTCCGTTTTCATATCTCAGCAACTATTTTTCCGATTTCAACGCAAGTGATTCCAAACATTATAATTAACTTAATTGTCACTCTTTATAACATTAAACTAAATTTATGAGTAGGGGTTACCACTATTTCCGAATAATTGTGTAAGCCAAATTTGTAATTAAGTTTAAAGCTTAAGCAAACGAACGATATTTTAAAGATGCATAGTGGTCCTCCTAATTAGTCATTTGCTGAAGGGCACTTGAACACCCCCCCCCCCTACGGACCCTCTTGCAAGAATTTTTCTCTAACTATGCTCCGTTTCCATATCTCAGCAACTATCTTTCCGATTTCAACGCAAGTGATTCCAAACATTATAATTAACTTAATAGTCACTCTTTATAACATTAAACTAAATTTATGAGTAGCGGTTACCACTATTTCCGAATAAGTGGGTAAGCCAAATTTGTAATTAAGTTCCTAGTTTAAGCAAACGAACGAATTTCGAAAGATGCATAGTGCTCCTCTTAATTAGTCATTTGCTGAAGGGTACTTGAACAACCCTCCCTCCCGGCTCCTCCTTCAAGGTTTTTCTCTAACTATGCCCCGTTTCTATATCTCAGCAACTATCTTTCCGATTTCAACGCAAGTGATTCCAAACATTATATTTAACTTAATAGTCACCCTTTATAACATTAAATTAAATTTATGAGTAGCGGTTACCACTATTTACAAATAAGAGTTTAAGCCAACTTTGTAATTAAGTTACTAGCTTAACATAACGAACGAATTTTTATGCATGCATAGTGGGCCTCCTAAGTAGTCATTTTCTGAAGGACACTCGAACATCCCCTTCCCTCGGCACCTCACTCAAGGTTATTTTCTTTAACTGTGCCTTATTGCAATAACTGGGCTAATAATGTTCCAGTCTTCTCGAAACCAGCTCAATTTTGTAGTCCGCCTACTATACAGTAACGTAGGCAGCGAGGACCTGTCTCAGAACTTCGTTCGGAAAGAGGTTTGTTTAGAACAGAATGCTCCTCTGGTTTTGGTAGGGGAAAATAACAGATTTTCTAGAGCGTACGAGCATGCCGGGTATACGGTTCCGAAGCCATCGTAGACCGTGGCCAGAGTTCCATTTTTTAAGAGATTTAAGTTTATTACAAGGGCTCGGGCAACGCCGGGCGGGTCAGCTAGTATAGAAATAAGAAATATTCTATAAAATATGTTTTCTCATGATTTTGTTTATTTGTTAATTATATATTTAAAAAAATCTTCAAAGGAAACACATATATTTTCTTCCTTTAATATAGAGCAGTTAAATTAGAGTAATTTAAATTTTTTTCATTAGATTTGTTTTATTTTTATTTAATCCCTCTGAAGGATTTTTCATGTATCGTTTATTTAACCATCTTGAAATAAAAATTACATTTTTACAGAAAAATTATAATAAATAAATATCCCACAGTTATTTCGGAAATTTGAAAGTATTTTTTGAATAATTAACAAGGTAATAAAATAAATTTCATTAGAAAAATTGTTACCTAAATAAAAAGCTTTTGAGTAATTAATTATTTCTTTCCGCCTAAACTCTTTAATTGAAAAAAATTTCTGAAAGGAAGCATTTTCAACTTAATTAAAAACAGTGAAATATAACAAATAAAGATTATTTTTAAATTGTGCTCATTTAATTTTATTGTGTCGGCATCAAAGACGTGTAATCATCTTCCGTCGATGTTTTACGAAGTCTTAATAAAAACAGCATTTTCATTTACAAAAGATAAAATATATAAATAAGAATAATATATTTAAAAAAAAGGGAATTTTTTTAAATAAAATTCACAGCGAAATAAAGTAATCTATCACATTTCATGAATACAAACAGATATTATAATAACGGCGACCGACTTATTTTTAAGACTTGTTTGGGTAATAAGAAAAAATACACAATTTTATAACTTTTAAAAATATGCAAAGTATTGTGACTTACAAAAAAGGACATGAAATGATCTGGAGCCAAATCTTTATTTTCTCATCCTTTATTTTCCAAAGTGTAAAAATAAATAAATAAATAAATAAAAAGATTACAAATGTATATGTATATATACATACAGGGCTTGACAAATACGGTCGCCAGATCGCCACTGGCGACCAAGTTATTTAATCTAATGGGGTTTTTGTTGTTGTTTCTTTTTTTT
Organism: Maratus michaelseni; assembly: GCA_963931845.1. Taxonomy (NCBI): domain Eukaryota; kingdom Metazoa; phylum Arthropoda; class Arachnida; order Araneae; family Salticidae; genus Maratus; species Maratus michaelseni. The sequence continues at coordinate 204,957,593 of OZ007595.1, forward strand.
TTTACAAACTTGACCTAAGCTTTCTTGAAATGAGCAAAAATGCCACCCCCTCCCCCTTTCTCAATATTAAAAAATAAACTTTCAAACTATATTCGCACAAAAAATATTTATAACTTTTTCTTTTTTTTTAATTTGGCAAAATTAAGTTCATCAAATGTAAATTTTAAAATAATCAAATCAGAATTATTTGAGACTGCGACAGAAGAATAGGCAAAAACTTGTTTTCCTGCTTCACTATTTCGTCGATGCGCTCCCCAGCAGATATAGATTTTGTAGCATTCAACTATCCGGACATTTGAAGCATTCGGCAATCAGCATTTTCTGAACATGCCAGTTAATTCACTCTTTACAGTATTTTTCGTTTTTTTTTTTTTTTTTTTTAAAGATCTATGATTTTTATAAGTTTCATTAGAAAACTTAGTTTATATTATCTTTCTAAACTATGTAACTAATAATTCTATACAATGCCTGTTATTATTATTCCTCAATTAATTCATAAAAACTTGTGTGCTTTTTGAAAATTGACTTTTTGAATTGAGTGACTATGAAGTAGGGGGTGGTAAATATTTTTTACTGGCTACTACAATTTTTTTCTGGCTATCAGATTTTATCAAATTTGTAAAGCCTTTTATAAAAAAATATATATATCTATTTATTTTTTCGTATATTTTAAAGAAAATAATCTCTATTAGACTTTGCTGACCATTTAGAAGAACTGAAAGAAACATATACGAAATAATAATTAAAAAAAAAAAAAAAAAAAAAAAAAAAAAGGTGTCAGGATATTTTTAGCATTTTCACCAGTAAAATAAATAATTAAAAAACTAAAAAATGATTTTTTTAAAAAAAAGGAACACGCTTTTATAACCATTTAATGTTTTTAACGCATAGTTTCATTATTTAATTTCCTGTTGTTGTTAATACCAAAATTTAAAAAATGAATATTAAAATATTTTAAATAAAAAAAGCATTTATTTTTTTCCTATTTGAAGATTCTATAATTAAGCTTAGAAGTACTTTTTAAGATTTTGTTATTAATTTTACTATATTTTTTTAAAGAAATAAAACATTGATAACAGGTCTATTTGGAAACTGTAACAGTCATAAAGAAATTCGTGTTTATTTTAAATAAACAAAGTTTATTTAAAATAAATCAAAAATAATTAAACATCATATTCTTTATTAAACTGTCCATTGGTAAATAGTCTATTTATCATTGTATTAAAATAATATGTGGCATAAAATTAAAAAAAAAAAAAAAGTAAAATCAATTTTTGTATTTTAATTGTAATAGAATAGTACCAGCATGATATATGTTCTCCATATGTTTAAAAAGTTAAGTTGATATATTTTTAAAAGGCTATCATTTACATTTTAATTAAGAGCAAAACTGAGTTAAAAATTTAAAAAGAAAAAGTTGTAAAGCTAAAACATGTTTATTTACAAAATATTCCCACACTGTAAAAAAAAAACTCGGAAACGTTACTCTATCTGGTGGGGCAGCAATGTGGCCCATCGGTTCTGTTATGTTTCCGCATATTTCGGTCAGATATTCGTAAAAGTTTCCGCATATTTCGGCCAGATATTCAGAAATGTTTCTGTATATTTTGGAAACGTTTACGTATATTTCGGAAACGTTTCTTTATATTTCGGTCAGATATTCAGTAACGATTCTGCATATATCGGAAATGTTTTTGTATAAATCGGAAAGGTTTCTGCATATATCGGAAATGTTTTTGTATACATAGGAAAGGTTTCTGCATACATAAGAAATGTTTTTGTATACATCGGAAATGTTTCTGTGTATTTCTGTTTTTTTTATAATTTCTTTTATTTGGGAGAACAATATTATTTAAAAAAAAAAAAAATTAATATTGCATTCGCTCGAGGCGAAACCCCACTCCACATCATCGTGATTGGGTTTTCTGCAAAGTTCGGTGAGCGAACTCGCTAATCATACTATAGAAATGATCCTATGAAGTACGATCTTGTAGATGAATTATACTCTAGAATTAGCAATATCATAAACTTTCTGTAATTTCTGGTGTGAAATATATATTTTTCTGAACTCGTTTTATTATTCACCTTTTATTATTAGACTGCTACTCAAGATATCACTTTAAAGTTATTTATGCAGGCGAAATAAACTTTGAAAAAACTTATTTCTATGACAAATACTTCTGTTATTTTAAAATAACTCAAAATTTGAGAGTATGTCCTTCTACCGAAGAGAGGCTTCCAAATTTTACTTTGTAGGAACAGAGTTGAGTCGTCTGGAAACTTCTTTATTTTACCTACTTCAAGTTTACAAGTACAACAAATTTAGAAGTTGTTGTACACACAGATAAAAAACTCGTTCGATAGTTTCTTTATACTCTTGTCCCATGAATCTATAATAAATATTAGATATTTGATTGATGAATAATAATGTAATACTAGTATTAATGAAGTACAGATAGCACCGTATATACGTCTTTAACATCTTTTCGTTTTGAGATCGGTTCCGGTTCATAACTTTTCTAATGATGAAATGTATCGTTTATATGACAGAACAAATTCCTAATTTCACTTATACTATACGTTTTTCATTCAGTTTTCATGAATCAGATATTTGCAAATAAATAACGTTGAAAATTTGATTTATGGATCTATAAATAATTCTTTTTTTAAATGCAGCCTCATGAGTTCCATCCTCTAAATAGATACTCAATGAAAATATTTAATTTCCCTATACTTATTAATAGATAGATTTTAGTAATACCTTTCAACATTTTTTTTAAATCTTGTAAATAGTTATACTATTTGAAAATATTTTATATCTGTGGTAATTGTTTTATTTTCACGAATTGTATACGTATAAATAGATATATTGATAAAAATGTTTTGTCTGTTTGTAAATATTTTTAATATAGTGTTTTACAACTATCATGCTTCTAAATATATTCATTTAAAGATATTATTTTATTCGTATAACTTGAGAAGTTCTGAGATAAGTATACAGTTCATAAAATAAAATAATTATTTACAGATACGAAATCTTTTGACATAATATCTATACTTAGAAGATTAAAAAATATATTTATTTAAAGGTATTAAAAATAATACATCTATTTTGGGAAATAAAGCATTTTCATAATGCATATGTATCTGTTTACAGCATGGAATTCACGAGACCGGATTTTAAAAAAGAATTATTTATAGATTTATAAATCAAATTTTCAATTATATTTATTTATAAATATCTGATTCATAAAAAATGAAGGAAAAACGTATTGTATAAGTGAAATTAGGAATTTGTTCTGTCATATGAACGATACATTTCATCATTAGAAAAGTTATGAAACGGAACCGATCTCAAAACTAAAAGAAGTTAAAGACGTATATACGGTGCTATCTGTACCTCATTAATACTAGTACTACATTATTATTCATAAATCAAATATCTAATATTTATTATAGATTCATGGAACAAGATTATAAAGAAACTATCGAACGAGTTATTTAACTTTGTGTATACAACAAAAGATTAACTGCAAATGTAATATTAATATGCAATAAAATATAATCTGATAATATTAATTTTTTTTAAAAGCATATTGTTCTCTCAAATAAAAGAAATTATAAAACAGAATACTTACAGCTCATATAAATACGTTGCATCTGCATCTGTTTTAAGCTGTCTTTCCTCTCAAGAACAATAGAAATCACCTGATAATGACATGTGCAATAGGTCGGAGTAGATGAGCATATGATAATTTCCCTGATATTACGCACCGGCATTCTGTTACATCATTTTATTTTTGTCTATGTAAATTTCTATTCCTGTTTTATTTCTTAATTATCTATTAAATCATTCATTAATACGTGTATCTTTTAATATTTTTTATGAGTATGATATATCTGAAAAGAGTAATAATCGCAATATCTATTTAAAGTCTAATTTTATTTAAAATGTAGATAAAACTCTTAAGTGATACAAAGAGGAACACAAAAGGCTTATAAAAACTTTTTAATGATCTAGCTATGTTTCAGCGCTCATATACGGCGCCATTTTCAAGATATATAATGATAAACAAACATATTCTCGCAAATTTTTGAAAATAAACTTGAAAACATAAATGACGAGATCATATATGTAAAAAAAGCAGTTGCTTGAAATAGTAAACTGTAAACGTGAAAATTAATATTTTCTTATTGCTTTTTTAAAACTGAAAAGTACCTCGTGCCAAATTTTAGGTAGTTCAAATGAGGCGGATTCATTGCAAATGTTCACGTTACGCATATAGATTTCTATTGATTCACGGATAATTCATGGACTTTATTTCCCATCTATTATCCATGAATCAATAGAAATCTATATGCGTAACGTGAATATTTGCAATGAATTTTTTCCATTTAATATTTTCATATTAACTAATATATAATTTAAAATGTTCATTTAGATTATAATGTATTTTAAATGCAAATATATATATTTTTTATAATTTAAAAAAATAAATTGTGAGTACTTTTAAATGAATGAGAAAATTAATTGTTATTTTTTTAAAAATCGAAAAAATAATTTTTTTTTGTTTGTTAGTCGTTTTTAAATAAATAAGAAATCTTACTTTATAGATTTTTAGCACACAGGCTATCAAAGCCTGAGAGCTAATGCGCCCGCCCGTTCTGTATGTATGTACGTATGTACGTAACGCGATAACTCTTGATAGAAATAACTGTTTTGCTTCAAACTTTGTTTATAGGTTCATTGTAATAAGGCGCTTCCCTAATTAGTTTTGGGGGCTCATTGGTTAAATATAAAAGGGGGGAATGTGGGATAACCCCCCTTAATTTAGATAAATGAATTTTTCATGCAGCCCATCTAGCCCATTATCTTCAAATTTTGTATATAGGTTCATTTTGATAATGTGATTCTGTGAATAGGTTTGGGGGTTCATTGGTTAAGTATAAAGGGGAAAAGGGGGATAATCCCACCCCCTCCCCTTAATTTAGATAAATGACTTTTTCATGCAGAATTATCCGATTTTCTTTAAATTTTGTATATAGGTTCATTGTGATAATGCGCTTCTCTGAATAGTTTTGGGGTTCATTGGTTAAGTATAAAGATTGAAACGGGGTTGTAATCCCTTAATTTAGATAAATGGATTTTTCATCCAGAATTATTCGATTTGCTTCAAATTTTATATATATGTTCATTGTAATAAGGCGCTTCCCTGAATAGTTTTGGGTGTTCATTGGTTAATTATAAGGGGGGATGATTTTCCTTAATATATTGTCAATTTCTTTATTTTTAGAGGGGCTTATTTCAAATTCTCTGAAATAAGAGTATAATATACAATTAGTGTGAATAGCCTGTAAGCTCAATGCCGTCAGTTTAACTGGGCAGTTTTCTTTTTATTTGTTTTTACATTTAAAAAATAAATTCGAAGTTTAGTATTGATAGAATCATTAAGCATGCGCAGGGAATAAACGCAATTATTTCCTCTTTTTCAGACTTACAGGAAGAATTCATGGAAAAAAAAAACAGGTTTCTAGGAGGACGGAAATTATATGTTAAATAATGATGAATAATTTAGTGTATAAAGACGAGTTTTTCTGACAGTCTATTTAAATCCCTGTTGTTAATCTACATGCTCTCTTATTGTAATTTTTATATTCATAATGCAGACATCTGTATTTATCTACAACGTAACTGATAGGTAGGGGATGACATGCTTCCGAATATACAGGTACATGTAAAGTGCGCCACTGTTGTCAGTTGTTTAACCCCTTCAGGAGCAAAGTACTCGTGTAGCTAAAATATTGAAATGATTGATTGACACCAGGATTCACGAACGAATTTATTTTAAAATATGTAAAAGCTTTTCCTCATATACCTTATAAATTCAAAATTTGATTATAAAATTCTGGTGCCATTGTGGCATTTTGGGATTAAAATTAAGTGGTATATATAATATACCGGTGCCCTTTAAGGGGTTAATCAAAATCATAATCAATGAATTAATAAGCAACAACGAAAATATTCTTTATTATGTGTCAATGTCTGTGCGTTTTACCTCAATTATTTAAAGTAAGATATTATTACATACTATTACTTGCTGCGGATAATTGAGGGTGTTGGGGCAAGAGAGTGCTAAGCCCCATTTTTGAACGTCTTGAGATACATCAATTTGAAAATTAGATCAAATACTCAAATCAATACATATAACATAAAATTTTGTTGCTAATTTCTGAGTAACATTTGAGATATTGTGAATTACAATATGGCATTACTTTAATGATATAAACTTTCATCTGGTAAAAAAGTTCTAGAAAAATCTGGGGCAAAAAAGAAACCTGGGATATATGCTGCAACCCAATGACATTAGAAAAGATAATATGTACGATATTATAATTTACAATATTAAGCAACTGATTACAGTGAGATTTATTTCACCAAAAATGTAGCTAGGCACTTTCTTGCCCCGACCCCTCAATTATAAACCACAAATGTATAAATGCATAAATGCAGGGCAATATTTGGTATTTTGTGCATTTTAAATCCATTTATTGATTTTGATCTAAACTTATTAGGCGTATATAAAATCATTCTTTATACAGTACCATTGCAGAATTTCAACTTTAGCATTAGTCGAGGACTCTGCAATTACCATAATAATTATTAAAGAAAACGAGTAACAAACCTACGAGCATAAATAATAAAGGCGTTACAACCATCAGTTGTTTAGTCAAAATGACAATCACTGAATCAATAAGTAAAATGAAAATAACCTTTATTATGTCTGAGTGTTCTATACCAACGTTTTTATGTAAGATATTAATCCATAACAAGCTACGGATAATTATAGAGCATAAATGGAGCTCTAAATTTCGTATGTTCCGTGAAATTTAATCCCATTTATTGACCTCAAGCTGAATTCATTAGCTTTATTTAATTCTTCTCTTTTACTCTTTGTGGCTTGCTGATTTCCCCCTTAAGCATTAGTCGAGGCCTCTACAATTACCGAAATCATCTTTGCGAGTGAGTGCTGATAAACCTTTTAACATACATGAAAAGGGCGTGACTGCTGTCATGAATTCAATCTACAGGGTAATTGTTATATTAATACGCAAACAAAAAAAGGGTATTATTTTTTTATAGTTTGTCTGTGAGAGTTTTACTTTTAAGTTTTTAAAAAAGAACTTATTCAATAGCATCGATAACATTGTTATGGATAATGAATATATAATTACAAAGTATAGATAAATGTATTAATTTTTAGACGCACTTATAAGAAAAATCTTAAAATTTCAAAACGTATGATAGTATATCAGCCATACAGATATAACAACCTCAAATAATTAACAAAAATTTTTCAGAATATTTTTGATCAGAATGGTTTTCAGTTTGTACATATTATATCTTTATATATACATACTATCGAGCTCGTTTAATATAGCACAACTAAAGCGAGAACACGGTTGTAATTAGCAATTTGCATCTTGGTCAACATTGGTTCATCATTATAAGATTATGTACTATATTAAGATTTTCACACGTTTTACAAGCTACAAAATCGGGATCACAGCTAATACGAGCAAAACATCTGTTCATTTCAATGTAATTTTCGGCGAAAGGTAGAATTAAGAAATAATTCCCCTTCTTATCGGAACTGTTCTTGTTCATTTGTAATATTTCTATATAATGTAATATTTCTATATAATAGTCCTGTCAAAATGTACTAATTTATGTTTTATTAGACAGAATTTTCAAATTTAAGAAAGACATCCCGCCCCCCCCCACATACACACACACACAAGAAAATGCAAAAGAATGTTCTGTGGTCTTGAAAGAATAAAAGGAAGAAGGAAGAGATAAGGACGTTTCAAATTCCACTCCTTTCTAAGATTTACAACTGAGCCATAGAAAGGAAGGAACATAGCAGAACTTATTTATTTGCGTCATTCTTTCTTTAAATTCAGACTCTAGGCCATATTATTTAGCCTTTTCATATGTAACATTTCACTGTTAACGTGAAAAATGTGAAATCAACAGTGGAATTTTGGAGTTACCAGGGCCGTACAAATTTGATTAAATCTGGTAGCCAGCAAAAAATTCTAGTCGTCAGTAATAAATATTTACTCCCTCATCCTCCTCCTTTCACGATATTAATTTACAAAAGCCAAAAAGTTTTTTATGAATTAATTGAGAAAATATAATAACAAACATAGTTTAGAATTATTAGTTACATAGTCTAGAATAGAACATAATTAGAAAGATAATATAAACTAAGTTACTAATGAAACATTAAAATTATATATCTTTAAAAAATAAAATAAATACTGTAAAGACTGAATTAACTGACATGTTCCGGAAATGCTTATAGCCGAACGCTTCAAATGTCCGGATAGTTGAACGCTACAAAATCAATATCTGATGAGGGGGCCATTGATGAAACAGCGAAGCAGGGAAACAATTTCTTGCCTATTTCCCTGTCGAAGTCAACCTTTTTTAGCATTGTGTCTCCTTTTAGATGCCATAGATACTATTTCTTAGCCGACCTGCCAAGTCTCCGGCTTTTTGGATACCAGTATTTTAATACAAAAAATGTTGTTTTATTTAATTGTAACATTCTGTGATATGAAAGAACAACATAACAACATTTTTCTCAAAACAATTACTGGTGTGCAGAAAGCCGGAGACTTGGCAACTCTGTTTCTTAGTGTTTTATTGCCCCCACCCTACCGCATTCTAATCACATGACTTGTCAGCGATCTAGAGTGAAAATTAATGCCATTTTATGTGCTTGAGATGTAAAATGCCTTTTAAACTTGGTTCTTCCTTTAAAAGTACGAGAGAAGAGAAATTTCACTGCTTGCCCCGCTCGCGTAGAGGGGGAAGGAAGAAAAATACCTTTTGTGGTGATTTCTTAAGAGAATTTTTGTATTAAAAAAAAAAGAGTCATATCAAATAACTTGGTCGCATGAAAAAAAGAACTTAGTCGCTTGTGGCGTCCTGACGACCGCATTTGTCAAGTACTGATAGTGACTATTTCAACGTTAGCGAGATTTTCCGGGAAAAGTGGAAGTGATCAGTTGCATTTAGCACTTCATTCACGTCCTTTGGAATTACTAAAAGCTCCTATACTACAGGCTGAATCATACCGCCATTTAATAACCCAACGGACCAATAACCAAGCTAAAACCGGTTAGCTTACCGCAGTGATGGACGGCGAGTGACAGTGACAGGGACAGCAAACACCTGGGAATTACGACTACTAGTTCTTTAGCGGTTTTGAATTCAGCAGGGTCCGATTAACCTTTGAATCTTGGGGAAGCACGGTATCATTTTCGGGCCCCCCTTTCAGTTGGCAGAATTTTTCTTAATTATTCATTCATGAAGACTCACCAATGATACTAATATTATTCCCGGGAGTACCTTAGCTGAGGTCACATTTCTCATTAAACAGCTTTTTATGTTCGCTGTATATACTTCAGATATATTTAGTACATATAGCTGTATGCTCAATTTCCAGGGTGTTTTCTAACAGGCACATCAGGATGCTACATGATTAATTAACATCCTATTGATGTCCTCTATATTTCCCTGTTAAAAGAGTTTCCTGAAATACTGCGCGGATTTTCTCTTGGATTAAAAAAAAATTATTGTCCCCCCCAAAAAATTTAAACATACTATGCAAAATAAATGAAAATGGGAATTAGAGGGCTCTCTTCACAGTCATTTCGGGACCCTTTTAAATTTTAGAGGGGAAGCATGTGCTTCACATGCCTTTTGGATAATTATGCCCTGCACTTCAGTACCATGATTTTGTCTATAGAAAAGACTCATCTAAAGAAAATGATACTCAGAAAGGTAAGACTGGATATGTAATGTCAACTTTATGATATTAAGTTATTTCTAGCATTGAGATAATTAGAGAAATGAATAGCAGTAATTGGTCTCATTATGTGTGTGTTTTTATAATTTTTGTTATCTTCATGGGTATTTGCAAGTAACTAAGAGAACTTTTATAGTTCCCTTTTTTCTTGTATTAACCTTGTTCGATTTTATATATATTATATATATTTCAATATATATATAATAAAAATCTCTTTATAATAATCAATATCAATTATTGCAATATAATATCAATTATAATGTTAATAGAATAAAAAATGCATTAAGACATTATTAATTAAAAAACTCCGGAATGGAAAAACAAACATTATATAAAGAGCAAAACTGTATATATATATATACATACCGTTTTTGTTCTTTATATAGATTTTCTCTTTCCTTTCAGGTTTTTCCTAATTAATAATGTCCTAATATTTTTTTATTAGCTTCCGAAATTCTACATTTAATATATGCCATGAAAAATACTACATAAAGGTAAGAAATGTATAATTAAATTAGTGGAATTAAAAGTTTAACATGTTAATATTATTATGTTTCATTATATATATAAATATATATATACATACTAGACAATCTTCGCCCATCTAGATGGTCGCTTGTTTGGGCCCAGATGCTTTCGGAAGCTTAAAGGCCGGACTTCCCCTGCTGCCCACAAGGTACACTTTACGAGCAAACACAAAAATATAAATAAAATAGTTTATTTTAAATTATACGAAAAGAACTAATAAAAATATCAAAAAGCATATAAAAAAAGATTTCGAGACATAAATAACACTTTATATTCCTGAGTCCCCTGATTGGCCCTGCCCATTGCTTATCTAGAAGGAATGGAGAATTTACGTATACAATAAATGGTGTACTAATAACGTATACAATAATACGTATACGCATAAATCGTTAAAATAACAATCATTTTAACAGAGCCCTGTATGTTTCACGCATACAAGCTGATTGTAAGGCAATCACTATAAGGAAGCTTGGTGCATACCCGAGCGCATAAATATGGCGCAGTATTTTAATCGTAAACATTTACTTTCAAAAAATGTTTTTGAGAAGAGGAGGAAGTATACTATATTTTGTATATAGATTGAAATCAGATCGCTAAAAGACGCAAAGCGCAAAAATAATTTATAAAATATGAAAACTTTTTTTATAAATGTTTTACGTGAAATGTCTATAAAATATATATATATATATATATATATATATATATATCAGCAATAGTTGTCTTATTCGTCTAATCTTCCATAATCGAGTTCATAATCGATGTTGGCGATGAAATCGCTAATTGTGTTTAACTATTATTTTAGTAGATTTGTTATGCTGAATTTCACGCTTCGACCTACAACTGCTGCTTGCTGAGATATGGTGAAATGACGTAAAACATTGGGACTCCCCACTTAACCTTCTCACAGGATGAATTTTCAAAAATCTTTTCTTAGTGGGTGCCTACGTTATGTATGAAACATGTCTTCCAAATTTCATTGTCCTAGGACGCTGGGCGTTGGTTATGAGTCAGTGAGGACACGTTCTTTTATAAGTACATATATATATATATATTACATTTTATACTTTTATGCTGAAATTATGTTTTTTTGTTTTATCAACGAACTTGTGGTCATGCAATGCATTATAAATATTATTTAAAAAATAATAATAATGATAAATTTAAACCGATCAAATTTGCAACGTCTGTCAGCATATGCACTGCAAAGTTTCCCAACAAATATCGGTTTAATGTTTCGAAACCATATTTTCGTTTTAGAAATTTAATTATAAAACATGATATTCAAGAAAGATTGTCCTTAATTTTTGTTATAAAAATCAATTTAAATATGCATAACTATGCAAGTTATTAAAAAACCACAGAAAATTTCAAAATGTTTTCCTTTTAGGAAATTTAAGATATGATTAAAAAGCCTCTCTAATGCTTCCGAAAAAAGAAAACAAGAACATTACGTTAAGTTGTACACAACATTGCTTTTCTTTTTAAAGGCAATTTAAAAAACATCTATAAAGAGACACTAAAGAAGGCCATTTTAGTTTTATAACTTTTTCGTAGTTTTTTTTCTTTTTTTTTGCTGTTGTTGTTATTCTATTTTACATGTTTCGAATCGAAATTATCATTAAATCTTATGAAAGTACATTATTAATTTTTCATTTTGAATCTTGTTTTTACATCTTTGGATTTAGAGAAAACAATTAACATTCCTTGTGGATATTTTAATTATTTCGAAAGACATTATGTATATTTTTTTCACTTTTTGCAGTTTATTTAATTATATATTTTCTTAGAAATGAGTAAAGATGAAAGTTAGAACAAGATGATTATTATATTTTTAATTCTTTCAACATTTCACGATACAAAAATTAACTTAACAAATAATTCCTCGCAGTTGTTTTTTGCTAATTGCTGATTTTTCGGTTCCATCTAATCTGAAAGTAAAAACAAACTGAAATGAAACAGTTATAAAAGTGTCAAAGAAAACATTTTTAACATTTTACTAAATACAGGAAAAGAGTTTATGACTTCTGTTTATCTTTCTGTTCATACTCTAACTTTAGCAAATATACTCAGACTGTCATGTAACTGATATACTACATTTTAGAGATTCACTATGACATGTTCGATTGAAATAGAGTGTGTAGCATTTATAGCTTGTTTACAGGGACACTCCCATTACACTGTAAAAAAAAACTAGGTTACTAAATTTTTTTTTAGTAAATTTGTATTCCACAGAATTTTTTAGTAACCGGTATTATAAACCGGAATCGTTGCTACTGTTTTCTAGTAATTCTTACAGATTTTCTTGTAACTGAGTAAGAATATAAAAAGACTCTTTAGTAATTGCAAGGATCAATGAGAAAAAATATTTTTTTTAGTAGATTTATACAGTGTACCCGATTTATACAGTGTACATCACGTTACATTATGGTCTATAGGGAAAAGAATTTGTGGTTTTTTTAAGGATATAATACTATTCCAAGCATAACAAAATGTATATGCATTAATAAAGTGCACGAAAACATGTTTATTGTGAAATGGAGTCCAAAGTATTGATTACTCATTAACAGGGTCACACAACAGTCACCCTTTTTTGCTCTGAATCCTTCGTCCCCCGTCTTGTTTTATCATCCTGTAAAATTTGCATCAATTCTTGCAGTTACATCGCGCTACAGAACACGCTGAGTACAGTGGAGTAGCCAGGGTCGGTGTCCAGATTCTCTTGATACCACTAAATTTATAAAGTTTTCTTTGGCTTATCTAATTTAGTAAATTTTCTACGATAATGAAACCACAGAAAACTTTGCGATATAACTGGTATCCAGAGCATTTGCACCCCCTCCCTGGCTACGCCACTGGCTGAGTACTGTCCATTTAATTATGATCACCTTGTACTTTTCAATAAAATAAATGTATCTCACTAGAATTATCAGTCCTACCTGCTACATAAATTAGCATCCGATTACATTTATTGTAATATTTTCAAATTGAATATTTGTAATAATGTGGTGTTTGCTTAAAGAGGATTCACCGATAATTAATTCATTTTTTTCAAATATCAGATTTTTATTTACCGTTACGAAACTTTAAGAAGCCTGATTAATGATATTTCAAACAATATATTTTCAAATACATATATTTACACGTGAATAATGAAAATAGATAAAAAAAAAACTTTAAAATAAATAAATAAGTCCGTCGAAAAGCATTTACTGGTGAAAATTACGTCATACCTAAAGCGAAATGTGCATTTTCAAGCATTGAAGTATTTCAATATAATCTATACTAATATTATAAAGAAGAAAAGATTGTTTGTTTGTTTGTTTGTTTGTTTGTAGGGGGTAATCTCTGGAACTACTGAACCGATTTCAAAACTGATTGTACCAAATTGATGCTGACAACCTCTGCTCCAACATAGGCTATATTTTATGTCGGTGTCACTAACCCCAGGGGGCGCAGGAGCGAAAAATGTTCTGAAATTGCGAGTATTTTTATACTGAAGGTGCTAGAAATTTGAAATTTGGCATTGCAGCTACTTATAAGATGTAAATGCTCTGTAAGAACAAAAAAAATCGAAATTTAAAAGGGTGAAAGAAGCGAAAAGCTTTCTAAAAACATTCTAAATTACAATTCCTACGGAATCTCTAGAACTTTGGAACCGATTTCAAAAGTGATGAAGGCAAATTGATGGTGGCAATCCCTGCTCCAACATACTCTATATTTTATGTCGGCGCCACTAACACCAGGGGATGCAGGAGCGAAAAACTTTCTGAAATTGCGAGTTTTTTTAAACTGAAGGTGCTAGAAATTTGAAATTTGGCATTGCAGCTACTTATAACATGTAAATGCTCTGTAAGAACAACAAAAAAAATCGAAATTTAAAAGGGTGAAATGAGCGAAAAGCGTTCTAAAAACATTCTACATTATAATTTCTACGGAATCTCTGGAACTACGGAACCGATTTCAAAAGTGATGGTGGCAAATTGATGGTGACAACCCGTGCTCAAACTTAGGCTATATTTTATGTCGGTGTCACTAACCAAAGGGGGCGCAGGAGCGAAAAACGTTCTGAAATTGCGAGTTTTTTTTTTTACTGAAGGTGCTAGAAATTTGAAATTTGGCATTGCAGCTACTTATAAGATGTAAATGCTCTGTAAGAACAAAAAAAATCGAAATTTAAAAGGGTGAAATGAGCGAAAAGCGTTCTAAAAACATTCTAAATTACAATTTCTATGGAATCTCTGGAACTACGGAACCGATTTCAAAAGTGATGGTGGCAAATTGATGGTGACAACCCCTGCTCAAACTTAGGCTATATTTTATGTCGGTGTCACTAACCCCATGGGGGTGCAGGAGCAAAAAATGTTCTAAAATTCCGATTTTTTTTATACTGAAGGAGCTAGAAATTTGAAATTTGGCATTGTAGTCACTCATAAGATATAAATGCTCAATAAGAACAACAAAAAAAAAGAAAAAAAAAGAAAGAAAGAAAAAAAAAATCGAAATTTAAAAGGATGAAAGGAACGAAAAGCTTTCTAAAAACATTCTAAATTACAATTCCTACGGAATCTCTGGAACTACAGAACCGATTTCAAAAGTGATGAAGGCAAATTGATGGTAGCAATCCCTGCTCCAACATACTCTATATTTTATGTCGGTGCCACTAACACCAGGGGGTACAGGAGCGAAAAACGTTCTGAAATTGCGAGTTTTTTTATACTGAAGGTGCTAGAAATTTGAAATTTGGCATTGCAGCTACTTATAAGATGTAAATGCTCTGTAAGAACATAAAAAAAATCGAAATTTAAAAGGGTGAAATGAGCGAAAAGCGTTCTAAAAACATTCTACATTATAATTTCTATGGAATCTCTGGAACTACGGAACCGATTTCAAAAGTGATGGTGGCAAATTGATGGTGACGACCCCTGCTCAAACTTAGGCTATATTTTATGTCGGTGTCACTAACCCTGGGGGGCGCAGGAGCGAAAAACTTTCTGAAATTGCGAATTTTTTTTTTACTGAAGGTGCTAGAAATTTGAAATTTGGCATTGCAGCTACTTATAAGATGTAAATGCTCTGTAAGAACAAAAAAAAATTGAAATTTAAAAGGGTGAAATGAGCGAAAAGCGTTCTAAAAACATGCTAAATTACAATTTCTATGGAATCTCTGGAACTACGGAACCGATTTCAAAAGTGATGGTGGCAAATTGATGGTGACAACCCCTGCTCAAACTTAGGCTATATTTTATGTCGGTGTCACTAACCCCAGGGGGGTGCAGGAGCAAAAAATGTTCTAAAATTCAGATTTTTTTTTATACTGAAGGAGCTAGAAATTTGAAATTTGGCATTGTAGTCACTTATAAGATGTAAATGCTCTCTAAGAACAACAAAAAAAAAAGAAAAAAAAAAGAAAGAAAGAAAGAAAAAATCGAAAATTAAAAGGGTGAAAGGAACGAAAAGCTTTCTAAAAACATTCTAAATTACAATTCCTACGGAATCTCTGGAACTACGGAACCGATTTCAAAAGTGATGAAGGCAAATTGATGGTATCAATCCCTGCTCCAACATACTCTATATTTTATGTCGGTGCCACTAACCCCAGTTGGTGCAGGAGCGAAAAACGTTCTGAAATTGCGAGTTTTTTTATACTGAAGGTGCTAGAAATTTGAAATTTGGCATTGCAGCTACTTATAAGATGTAAATGCTCTGTAAGAACATAAAAAAAATCGAAATTTAAAAGTGTGAAAGGAGCGAAAAGCTATCTAAAAACATTCTAAATTACAATTCCTACGGAATCTCTGGAACTACAGAAACGATTTCAAAAGTGATGAAGGCAAATTCATGGTGGCAATCCCTGCTCCAACATACTCTATTTTTTATGTCGGTACCAGTAACCCCAGGGGAGGGGTGCAGGAGCGAAAAATGTTCAAAAATTGCAATTTTTTTATACTGAAGGAGCTAGAAATTTGAAATTGTAGTTAGTTATAAGATGTAAATGCTCTGTAAGAACAAAATTAAAAAAAAATCGAAATTTAAAAGGGTGAAAGGAGTGAAAAGCTTTCTAAAAACATTCTAAATTACAATTCCTACGGAATCTCTGGAACTACGGAACCGATTTCAAAAGTGATGAAGGCAAATTGATGGTGGCAATCCCTGCTCTAACATACTCTATATTTTATGTCGGTGCCACTAACACCAGGGGGTGCAGGAGCGAAAAACGTTCTGAAATTGCGAGTTTTTTTATACTGTAGGTGCTAGAAATTTGAAATTTGGCATTGCAGCTACTTATAAGATGTAAATGCTCTGTAAGAACAAAAAAAAATCGAAATTTAAAAGGGTGAAAGGAGCGAAAAGCTTTCTAAAAACATTCTAAATTACAATTCCTACGGAATCTCTGGAACTACGGAACCGATTTCAAAAGTGATGAAGGCAAATTGATGGTGGCAATCCCTGCAACATACTCTATATTTTATGTCGGTGCCACTAACACCAGGGGGTGCAGGAGCGAAAAACGTTCTGAAATTGCGAGTTTTTTTATACTGAAGGTGCTAGAAATTTGAAATTTGGCGTTGCAGCTACTTATAAGATGTAAATGCTCTGTAAGAACAACAAAAAAAATCGAAATTTAAAAGGGTGAAATGAGCGAAAAGCGTTCTAAAAACATTCTACATTATAATTTCTATGGAATCTCTGGAATTACGGAACCGATTTCAAAAGTGATGGTGGCAAATTGATGGTGACAACCCCTGCTCAAACTTAGGCTATATTATTTGTCGGTGTCACTAACCCCAGGGGGCGCAGGAGCGAAAAACGTTCTGAAATTGCGAGTTTTTTTTTTTACTGAAGGTGCTAGAAATTTGAAATTTGGCATTGCAGCTACTTATAAGATGTAAATGCTCTGTAAGAACAAAAAAAAATTGAAATTTAAAAGGGTGAAATGAGCGAAAAGCGTTCTAAAAACATTCTAAATTACAATTTCTATGGAATCTCTGGAACTACGGAACCGATTTCAAAAGTGATGGTGGCAAATTGATGGTGACAACCCCTGCTCAAACTTAGGCTATATTTTATGTCGGTGTCACTAACCCCAGGGGGCGCAGGAGCGAAAAACGTTCTGAAATTGCGAGGTTTTTTTTTACTAAAGGTGCTAGAAATTTGAAATTTGGCATTGCAGCTACTTATAAGATGTAAATGCTCTGTAAGAACAAAAAAAAAATTGAAATTTAAAAGGGTGAAATGAGCAAAAAGCGTTCTAAAAACATTCTAAATTACAATTTCTATGGAATCTCTGGAACTACGGAACCGATTTCAAAAGTGATGGTGGCAAATTGATGGTGACAACCCCTGCTCAAACTTAGGCTATATTTTATGTCGGTGTCACTAACCCCAGGGTGGTGCAGGAGCAAAAAATGTTCTAAAATTCCGATTTTTTTTATACTGAAGGAGCTAGAAATTTGAAATTTGGCATTGTAGTCACTTATAAGATGTAAATGCTCTCTAAGAAAAACAAAAAAAAAGATTAAAAAAAAGAAAGAAAGAAAAAAAAAATCGAAATTTAAAAGGGTGAAAGGAGCGAAAAGCTTTCTAAAAACATTCTAAATTACAATTCCTACGGAATCTCTAGAACTTTGGAACCGATTTCAAAAGTGATGAAGGCAAATTAATGGTGGCAATCCCTGCTCCAACATACTCTATATTTTATGTCGGTGCCACTAACACCAGGGGGTGCAGGAGCGAAAAACGTTCTGAAATTGCGAGTTTTTTTATACTGAAGGTGCTCGAAATTTGAAATTTGGCATTGCAGCTACTTATAAGATGTAAATGCTCTGTAAGAACAAAAAAAAATCGAAATTTAAAAGGGTGAAAGGAGCGAAAAGCTTTCTAAAAACATTCTAAATTACAATTCCTACGGAATCTCTGGAACTACAGAACCGATTTCAAAAGTGATGAAGGCAAATTGATGGTGGCAATCCCTGCTCCAACATACTCTACTTTTTATGTCGGTGCCAGTAACCCCAGGGGAGGGTTGCAGGAGCGAAAAATATTCTAAAATTGCAATTTTTTTATACTGAAGGAGCTAGAAATTTGAAATTGTAGTTAGTTATAAGATGTAAATGCTCTGTAACAACAAAACAAAAAAAAAATCGAAATTTAAAAGGGTGAAATGAGCGAAAAGCGTTCTAAAAACATTCTAAATTACAATTTCTATGTAATCTCTGGAACTACGGAACCGATTTTAAAAGTGATGGTGGCCAATTGATGGTGACAACACCTGCTCAAACATAGGCTATATTTTATGTCGGTGCCACTAACCCCAGGTGGGTGCAAGAGCGAAAATTATTCTAAAATTGCGATTTTTTTATAGAAGGAGCTATAAATTTGAAATTTGGCATTGCAGTCACTTAGAAGATGTAAATAATCTCTAAGAACAAAAAAAAAAAAAAAAAAAAAAAATCGAAATTTAAAAGGGTGAACTGAGCGAAAAGCGTTCTAAAATCATTCTAAATTATAATTTCTATGGAATCTCTGGAGCTACAGAACCGATTTCAAAAGTGATGGTGGCAAATTAATGGTGACAATCCCTGCTCCAACAGCCTCTTTAATAAAAAGCTATGCGTTGCTGACGACTGGGTTTTTCGCTAATTATTGCCACAGATTAATCTCGGAAAATGAAACATTTGAAGTTACTGAAAAAAATAATAGCTCGAAAAGTATTTGTCAGAAAATTGTTAGACAAACTGCATTTGAAAGGTAAAAAATTGTATTTTTCTTGATATAAATTTCAAATCTAATGATTATGCCGTTTTTCAAATATTGAATTTCAAAAATTACCAAATTTCACAATGGAGTACCATAGCGAAACCTTCCTGCGTATAAAGATAATGATAAGGGCGACGTATCCTCTCGTGTATATTGGCTGTAGCACGACTCACAAACTATAGTAGCCTTATTATTCTGTTAAAATATAAAAGTTAATTATGAAATGTCAATATTTTGTTTGATTAAAAGTTCGTTAAGAGAAATTGACCAGCGTAGCGGGCGTAGCTTGCTAGTAATATCATAAATTATAACACCTTGTAATAATATATTTGTTTTAAAATGCTAAAAGGTGTAAGTTAACAACATAATACAAATTAAAATAACTTTTATTGCGTTGTTTTACATGTTTCGACTCACCCCGAGTCATTTTCAAAAACAAATGAGAATATCCCGTAATTGCACGGTTTTTGAAGTTATTATTTCCATGTACATTTTTTAGAAATTACGCATGTTATCTTTTATTTTTTACTCGGTTGTTTATTTTCATTTCTGTGACCATGGAGTAACTCGAGTCACAGTTTAGGTAAATTAAAAGATGCCGCAAAAATACAATATGTAACGATGACAGACAGACAGACCAAATTCTTAAACACTTTTCAACTATGTTGGAACATGTTAAAAAAAGAAAAGTCCATTTCGCACACCAGAAAAATTTAAATATTTTATTATACTTATATAAAGTAGTTTAATTTCCCTAGCCTTTTGTGTTTATAATTTCTTTACAGTAGATTTTTATTTTTTCCTTATTTTTATTGCAGGAAAGGCAGCTAACAATAATATTTAAAAAAATTAAAAATACTTTTAATTCTTATTTCGTCCATTTTCATACAGTTTGTCTAAATTCATTTCTTAAAATGATATTTATCTTTAAATAAATATTGCGTTTCTTCATTTTCAGCCACATATATTTTTATCTGAGAGCAAACAGAGCAAATAAGCCTGGGTTTAGAAACAGCAGTGTGTGAACAGGGGGTTGGCGAGAGTCGGTCGTACAAGTGGGGGGGGGGATGCAGAACCTCCTAGTGTTATAAATAACAATAACATTTTTTGTTTCTTAATTTGTGCTTAAGATCTTAATTTGTTGAAGACAATTAACATTCCTTTTAGATAATTGCTTTAAAAAACCTTTTTTTTTTTTTTTTTTTTTTTTACACTTTGCTCATTGTTTAGTTGTATTTTTTTAATGTAACAGAAGGGAGTATTTATGAAGAAAATATTTTTTAAACCTATTTCAGCGCATTACGATACAAAAATTAAATTAAAGCAAAGCTAATTTCTAGGAAATATTTTTTTTTCATAATTACTGATTTGTTTAGCAATTAAAAAGTATAACAATACTTTTTGAAAGTGAAAAAAAAAAAAAATTACACCAAAGTTTTGATTTTTTTTTTTTTTTTTTTTTTTTTTTTTACATTTCACATTATTATCCGAATAAGAAATGAACAAACATTTAAATGAGCATTTAATGACAAACATTTTAATGAAGCTTTTATTTAAAGTGAGTAGTTCTTTTACTTGTTTATAAAAATTGGAAAGAATGTTTAATGGGTAAATTGAATCTCTGTTCATAAAAAAGTTTAAAACTGTGCAAAAGCAAATAACTTGAAAATTACATTTTTGCATGTAAATTAAAAGATACAAATGCCATTTCTTTTTTTTTAATTCCTAAAACTTTTTATTTGATTATTGTTTGAGGTAATTTGAAAAAAATTTAATTTTCAGAAACTCGTTAGGATGTATTTAGTACAGGAGAAAACAATTTCTATTAACATATACGTAGGCACTCGACTTATATATATGATAACTTATTTAATGGAAAAAAGTTAAAAAAGTAATATAATAGCTTGGAAATTTGATATCACACCATTTTTTAGCCACAACTTTTTTTTTTTTTTTTTTTTTTTTTTTTTACGCTTGGCTTTTTTTTTACTTTTGAAAAGTTGTTTTTGTAGATATCATTTCTTTTTTTTAAAACAGAATAAACATAATTTAAATAATCTAAACATGAGAAATAATTTAAAATTAGATTTTACTTTCAGTCATTGTTTAAAAGGTTAACTAGAAATACCAGTAGATTTTTAAATTAAACTAATAACAACATACTAAATGTGGCTTGTTATAATACTTGTTATCCCCCGTTAAAAAATATCACTGACTTATCGATGAAATGAATAAAAATGCCATACGTACATAGCGTGTCAGGGCTGCATTTGAAATCAAACGTGATATCACGCTCTTTTATTATTAGCACTAGTTGGCTTCGCCCGCTAGCGCACCCCTAATTTATATCGGGGCCTCGAATCTTGTAAAACCTCGAATAAGATAAACCTCGAACCGAACGAACCTCCGACCTGGTTCTCCGCTGTCTTCGGCACCGGATAATCCCTCAATTTGCACATCGAATAGTATAAACCTCTAACCAAACTAACTTCCGACACGGGTCCCCGCTGCCTTCGGCACCGTATAGCAGTCGTGCTGCGCACGCTCAAGTTCCATCTACCACCACCAGGTAGCGCAATCTGTTCTGTATGAACCTCGGGCACTGAAATCGTTAAGGCTATAGATGTCGAGTCGAATGAACTGTACACCGTCGTGATCTAGCCCATAGAACCAGAGATAGAAAAGTGCCCCCTAGTGGTGAAAAAACGAACTAAAATCGGAAAGCTCTATTGATGTCGAGTCGAATGAGCCATACCCCGTCGTGATCCGACTCGTAGGAACAGATATAGGAAAGCATCCCCTGGTGGTGAAAGCTAATCGCGCTTGGGGGGCAAAAGAGGGGATGAACACCGGAGACGCATAATAGGATTAAGCGGTCACAGACCTTTCCAACGATGTATCACATGAGGGGTATGTGCAAAATTTAGAAAATACCCCCCCCCCCCCCCCCTGCATATTATGATTAAGCGTTCACAGACTTTTCCAACGATATATCACATGAGAGGTGTCGGCAAAATTTAGAAAAGTGCCCCCTTTGGGTGGGAGGGCTGAAAGTGGGAGGATGGACCCCGAAGATACATAATATGAATAGCGGAACAATTTTTAGAATTTCTGAAAGCTGATTTTTATTTATTTATTTATTTATTTATCTATTTTTTATTTTTTGTTTATTATTATTTTATTTTTTTTGCGTTGCCCTGTGCATGTTTGGAATTTCTTAGCAATTTCTTAGATTTACCTTATTTTATTCAATTAAACATTGTACTGTTACAATAAATTTAAATGGAAACTTCACTTCTAAAACAAAAATAATTTAACAACTGGATTTCATTAATTTATAGGAAAACTAGCAAGCTACGCCCGCTGCGCCCACTGCGCTGGTCGGCTTCTACAAATGAACCCTGAATCAAACGAAATATATCGTTTAATTTGACCTTGTATTTGAAAGCAATCTGTATATTTACGTGGAATATCCTTCCACATTACTGAAAAATGACGCGATTGGGCTATTATACTTTCTAATGTGCAGTCAAAATTTTAGCTGTTAAGGACAAACTCTTTTATTTGGTCATTTACAGTTAGGGTTTGCTAAACAATGATAAAACTATATGCAATATACTAAAACCATCACTAAAAATTATCGAAATAACAATGCAAACAAATTAACTAACAAAATCCATTCAGAAGAAGTTTTTATAAAGGCTAATCTTTGATAATCTGATTATTGAACTTTTCCACATAATTCTAAAACAACAAAACGATATAAAATATATTAAAACAATCCCTACAAATTATCTACTTAACAATGCAAGTCGCAAAAAATACGCCCAGTAAAAACTATCAAAAAGGCTAATATTTCGGAATCGGGTTCACTTGACTATATAACCTTCACACATAACTGTTGGACTAAGCAACGTAGGACAATATATAGTATATTAACACCATTTCTGAAAAAGCATCTAACTAACAATACAATTCTCATCAAAATCCGTTCAGTAGAACTTTTTTAGAAGGCTCATCTTTCATAATCGGAATCAAATATTGAAAAGGCTAATATTTGATAAAAAAAAATGGTCACCCGATTTTCGAATTTCCCCCTATAATTCTAGAACTAAGCAACGTTATATAATAAAACGTTCCCTAGAAAATTATTTAACAGTATAGGTTCCATCGAAATACATTCGGCAAAATCTTTTAAAAAGGCTAATCTTTCATAATCGGATTGATCTGATTATAGAACTTCCCAGAATAATTATATAACTAAGCTACGTAGAACGATATGTTATACATTAAAACCTTCCCTTAAAAATTATCTTAGTTTAAGTTCTACGAAAATGCATTCAGCAGAACTCGAGTTATAAGCAGCCGGAACGAAATTTCATATATGTAGAAGTAAATAGAAGTATATTGCCATTAATATAGTTTGCATTTGAATAAAAAAAGGTACTTTTCGGTTAGCCGGGCATCAGTGATATATGAACACACACACACACACACACACACACACATATATATATATATATATATATATATATATATATATATATGTATATACATGTATTTGTGTAGATATATGTGTATATATGTGTGTATATATATATATATATATCACTGGCGCCCGGCTAACCAAAAAGTACCAAAAAAAAAAATACTGCGAAAATGCAGTCGTACACTTGAAAAAAAAACACCTTTTGGCCTAAAATCTCTCATCAAAACTGTTTTTCTTTTTTTTCTTTTCTTTCTTTTTAAAAAAAATAAAATTAGTAACAGTTTTTTCTTTTATTTTTCCAGATGTATAGCCATTTCAATTGTTTCTGCAACAAAAAAAGACACTTTTTGGCTTAAAATCAAATTGTTTGGGGTCAAAAGTAAAATCAAAATCGCCAAAAACAAAAGATAAATCGCCAAATTTGTTTCAATAGAAATCTTGCCCCTTGAATAATGTTTTAAGCATTATGAACATTTCTAATCATGTTTAAATTAAATATTTTCGTTTTATAATATTCTCTCATCAAAACTCTTTTTTTTCTTTCTTTCTTTCTTTCTTTTTTTTTTTTTTTTTTTTAATAAAATTAGTAACAGTTTTTCTTTTATTTTTCGAGATGTATAGCCTTTTCATTTCTTTCTGCAACAGTAATGATCGCCAAAAAATTAGCAATGGTAACCTTTTCGGCCAAAATAACAGAACTTTCTATCATAATTCGATAGCTATTATACGTAGAACGTTGTGTTACATACTAAAACCTTCCCTGAAAAATTATCTCTCGAACAGTGCAAGTTCCATCAAATTCCATTCAGCAGATCTCGAGTTATAAAGGAACGGAACGAAATTTCCGTTTGTGTTTTATATATATAGCGAGGCTAACGAAAAAGACAGGCTACCGCGGTGCGTTCCACTTATCTTTTTTTACAGACCGCTAGAGTGACGTGATGCTCTTTTCGTACACCTGCATTGGTGGATTCGAGCCTCACGTGAATCCCGCGGTCTGTAAAAAAAGATACGCGTAAAGCACTGCGGTAGCCTTTCTTTTTCGCTAGCCTCGTATATATAGCAGATGACGTGAAAGGTATTCCTGCGAACGAAATGCCTGTCCTTTACCGTGTTTTTTTATTTTTAGAAATAAATGAATCACATTTAATTCATTTCAAAATTTTTGTTTACGTTTGGAAAGAAATTTTAAATGGCGATAACTCTTAATGTATACATTTTAGAAGGTACATCTGCCCTCAAAAACTAATTTATTTTTAAAGATCTTTCTAAAAACGTAAAATATATATTAAAAATATTTTTAAAGCATAAACACTACGTCTGATTACTTTATTTTACAATATTTAAAAGAACACGCATTTTATCAGACAATTAAATACACTAAACAAACATGAGTGAAAAATTGACCTGGGCCTGGACTCGAACCTGGGACCTTATGCGTACCATGCCGACGCTCTGCGACTGAGCTACCCAGATCCATATTCGTAACCGGCAATTTCTCATACTTATTCATGTTAGAAACAATCATCTGCCACAGTTTGCAGTCATATTTAATTATTTGATAAAATATGTGTTCTTATAATTGTGAAGTTTTATTTAAAAAAAAATATCTTCAGAAGAAAATGGCTGACTTGCAGATGAAATTTGATGTGGTTATATTATAACCTGTAACTGATTTGTGCTATTTTAATACAGATGGTACATGGTCGTTGGCGGGTTTTATCTCTGTTTTGGCATAATTTTTTAATCGCCAAGTTAATTAACAGTTTTTTGCTAATTAAGGATAGAAAATAATATTTTTTTACACTGAATTTTATAAAAGCACATAGATTACGTAATTACTTGTCCAAAAATGCAATCCTTTTTTTATTCTGCCGAATATTAAGGTCTGTAGGTTGTTTGAAAAAAAAAGTTTGACGAAGAAAAAAGTGATCATTTTAAGTAACTCGACGTTTTTAAAAAAAATCTATATCTCTGTTTATAAATCACTTATGAAGATGATTTTGGTCTTAAATTGAAGAAATTCTTCATTAGATTCTTCTAGCTTTCGTTTTTTATTTCGGCGACGCTTGGTTTATTATATATCTGATATTTTAATCTGGCATGTTTTGTCGATTTAACATTGCGAAGTTGATTCCTGTAAATAAGCAGTAGCGGTCTAGTTCAGTTCTTGGCGTTGTTTGTGTGGCGTTTTTTTTTTTTTTAAGCTTGGCTTGGCAGAGCGACCGCCCTGCTTGATCAAATGTTGTGTTATTAGAGAGAAAACCTAAAAAGGTCATTTTTTCCAAAAGGTTTCTATAATTTTGACCACTAATTTTCGTTAGCATATACGATAATAAATAATCTATGTAATTATGGAGTAATGTATTAATTATGGGTTATTCTGCTAAAATGTTATTTTAAAAATATATCTACTAATATTAACAACTCTGCACCATAAAACAAATATGCCTATAAGGATTTTTTTGTAAGTTTCTAATATTGTTTTAATAATATTTAGATAAATATTTTAAAATATTAGCCGAAATTTTCAAAAATTTGACATCATACGTTCTTTGTTATTCTGAAACTAGAATGGCAATGCTTTTTTGTGATGTTTTGTGTGTTGTGGAGTTTAATTATGTTAATGGATCTCATGCTTTATGAATTATCCTAATTAATTTCCTGTTTTTAAGCTGCACACTTTCTGAATTTAAATTTTATTTTGGAATGCGGCGGGCATCTGCAATGGACTAAATCATTAGCTATATATCAAAGGAAGACAAGCTTTCAAATATACATGAAAAGGGCGTTAACAGTTGTCATTTGCTTAATTAAAAAGACAATCACTGAAATTATACGCAAAAACTAAAATATTATTTCTGTGGATTGTGTCTTCGCGCTTCATACCAACTGTTTAAAATGATACATGATTCCATAGCAGCAACGAAAATCTTACGAAATATTGTAAACCGTAAATTCATAAATGCAGCACAATAGTTGGTTTTTGTGCAATTTAATTCCAGTTATTAATATTATGCTAAATTAATTAGCCGTATGTAAAACCATTCGTTATGTAGCACCTTTGCTTAATTCCAAGCATTATTCGAAAGCTCTGTAATCACTTAAATCATTATTCAAGCAAAAAATAACAAACATGCGAATATACATAAGAAAGACATTAAAAGTTGTTTGCTAAAAAGGTCAATTACTGAATTAATAAGCATTAATGAAAATAACTTTATTATGTCTGAGTGTTTTATCTGAATGTTTTTTAGTGAAATATTTTTCTATACCAGTTACAAGTAACTTTACCAGTGTTTCATTTCGGAGTACGCAGAAAGGGTGTGGGGTTGTCTGAGCAGTGATGACCTGATATAAGGTATTGGGATGGACAAAGTTTGCCCGTGATTAGATAAAAATCACTAATTTTCTTTTCTTTTTTTAGGAAGGTGAAAGGAGGTAATTTCCCGGAGCCTTAAAACCCAGGTTACGCTTTTTCTAGCGACAAACAAGTCATATATTGTTCTGAAACAGAAATGAAACATTAAAGCTGATGATTCATGTAATTCCATTTCACTTCTTGATCTCATGCTAAATTATTTAGCTATATATAAATTCACTTTTTATGCTAAATGCTTACTTAATTTTCACTTAATCATTAATTCAGGCTTCTGTAAATGCCTAAATCATTACTCAAGCAAATTAATAACAAACCTACGAACATGCATAACACTGGTTTTACCGCTATCAGTTGTCAAGTCAAAATATATCACTGAATTGATATGTAAGAAATGCAATAACTTTTATTACTTAAAATATGGATAAAAACGCTTAAGCGATACAAACAGAACACAAAAAGGCTTATAGAAACATTTTAATATAAAGATCGACATATGTTTCAAAGGCTCAAACGGCGCCATTATCAAAAAATACAACGATAATTTTCAACGAGTTTATTTTCAAAGTTTTGCGTTAATAGTTTGTTTATCGTTGTAGTTCTTGATAATGGCGTCGTTTGAGCGTTAAAACATATGTCGATTTTTATATTAAAGATTATTATAAACTTTTTTATTATTAGTGATCTTATTATGTGATTATGTAATTTTAATTACGTTTGAGAGTGCTTTCCCAATGTATTTCAGCGACATATTCTTTCATTTCAATCAAAAGCATACCGCAGATAATTGTGAACGATAAATGCAGTTCTAACTTTCGTATATCGTGTAATTTGAATCATTTTATTGATGGTATTATATGTAAATTAGTCATCTATGAAAACACTTTTCTTACAGTATGGTTATTGAATGTCAACTTAATGATTAGCCGAGGACTCTGTCAATACCTATATCGTATTTCAAGTATTTATATCATTATTCAAGCAAATTAATAATAAACCTAAGAACATGCATAGCAATGGTTTTACCGCCATCTGTTGTTAAGTCAAAATATATTACTGAATGCAATAAATACAATAATTTTTATTTACGTTTGAGAATTCTTTCCCAATGTATTTCAGTGACATATTATTTCATATCAGTCAAAAGCATATCGCAGATAATTGTGAATGAAAAATGCGGCTCTAACTTTCATATATCGGGTAATTTGAATGCATTTATTGGTGACATTATAAGTAAATTATTTATATATGAAAACCACTCTTCATGCTGTATGGTTGTTGAATTTCAACTTAATTTTTAGCCTAGGACTCTTGAAATACCTATATCATATTTCAAGCAAAATAATAACAAACATACGGATATAGATAAGAGGAGTGTTACTGCTATCAGTTGTTTAGTCAAAATGGTAATTACTGAACTAAAAAACAAAAAAGAAAACAACGTTTATAATACCTTAGTTTTATATCCAGTGTTTTAAGGGGAGGTTCACCATTTTGTAGAACATAAAATTCTCTACAACATGCAGTATTCATGTTTGTAAATTGACCAAATAGGGTGTAAGATACGGAGCCGGGAAAATAGGGTAAAATTTGCAATAAGTTCAAAAATCCACAAATGACGTTAGTTTTTGCTTAATAACCTACTTTTAGTGCGTTTTAGAGACAAAAGTGTCAATATAAAGTTTGTAAAGCATGAAGTAGTCTATAAGTTTCATTTATTAGATCGTTAAATATCTATAATAGACTCTAAAAATCAGAATAATACAATTTATGGTTAAAACAAAAAAATACCGCCTGACAAGTCATTAATTTAAAAACGAGCTTTTATTTTTGATATTGATTAAACGATGCAATTAATTAATTATAGTATGTACAATAATAGGTAACTGTTGAATAGTTGAGGGGGAGGGGGGCGAAGTTAATCAAAAAACCTAGTCGGTAGACATAGGTGCAGGGCCTAGAATTCAAAGTCGAAAGTAAAATTAATAGCTGGGAATAATGTAAAAAAATACTTGAAAGATAAATAAGTTATAATTTAGAAATTTTAAAAAGGAAAAGCAGTATCTAAGGCCGAAACTAAGGGAGGTGGGAGCAAAAGGAGCATGTGTCCCGTGCGCTAAAATGAAATCGATTTTTCTTAAATAACTCAATTTCAGTGCATTTTACAGAAAAAACATTTTTACCATTTTGTAGAAAATAAAATTCTCTACAAACTGCAGTATTCATTTTTGTAAATTGTCCAAATAGGGGGTGAGATACGGAGCTGGAAAAATAGGGTTAAATTTGAAAAAAAGGCAAAAATCCACAAATGACGTAATAGTAAGTATTATATAGTCGCTTTGTCATACATGTTTCCTTTTTCTGCTGCTTGGCCCTGGTAATGATACCATCGTCTCAGATACTTCATCGTCCGTCTCTGTACTTGACTCTATTGGTTGTTGTAGGTCATCAAAGTCCTCAAGGTCCAGTATAATATCAGGAGCGTTGCCACATAGTTGGTTGTGGCACTTCACACAGATAACTGAGCACTTCAAGCCTGCCTTTCTAGAACTGCAATTCGTACTACAATTTTTTTTTTTTTTTTTTTTTTTCTTTTTTTGTATTGGCAAGATATGAAATCGAGTAGAGTTTGAGGAGCTGGTCCATTTATCATGGTGACTGGAATGAGCCCATAACCACCCCACTTCCAGCCGCATTCGAGAGGATCCTTTTCGTTTCCCAGCCATGTCTGAATGCATAATATTCAGCAGCATCACGATTAGGTGGTAGTCTAGCTAAATTTAATTTAATATTGTTAGCTGCTCTAGCAAAGCTGACATACCGCAATACATTCAAGTTTTGGTTGGGATCACCTCCATACAGGGCAAGAAGTACACCTTCTGTGTCTTCATCAATTTTGTGCCTCTCTGCATTTGAGTCTTTAAAGATTTGAACTTTTTGGTTCAGTAATGGGTTCTGAAGTATTCTGCAATATTTCATTTTCCCATGGCTGTAGAGGACAGAAGTGGTGTCACAACCACTTACTGCACGAAGAAAAAGAATATTTTGTGCAACTTCCTTAAATTTGAAACACTCATTGGAGTAAGGATCATCAGGCAGTTTCCCTCTCCTGGCCTTTCGGAAATAAACATTGTCTGCAGCTAGAGAAGCCACAAGAACAAGAAGGTCCATGTCTTCAACATTGACAATGACAGCATCGTAATCACGGGCTTACGAAATAGCTGTGTTCACTATTAGCACATATGCATCTTCAATGGCCTGCGTAGTGATCATTTGTGTTTTTTCAAATTCATTTCGAAGCATATAAATGAAAAGTTCTTTATTTTTTTTTCATTCCCCAACAATTTTTCTTGTGGCATCTGTAGAAACATGGTCTCATTGAACTTAACCTCAGCAGAAGTATGAATCTTCAAGCGACGAGCACTTTCTGCACTTTTTATACTTTTTTGATTATGTTCAGGATAAGTTTCTAATATTTTCTTTATTTTAAAATTTAAAACTGAATTCAAAACACCGGAAAACAATTATCTCTTATACAGGTTTCCATCTTATCAGGTATAATTGTTGTTATTTTTTCTGTTGGGACTAACATTCTCAAACTGAGATACATTTACCATCAATTTAAACTTTGACTAACAAAAGTATGTGGGACAAATAAATACAAACACGACAAACCAAATCTTCATTGTGCGCCCTCTTCTCCTTCCATTGTAGCGCCCGGGCCACATGCTCCTTTTGCTCCCACCTCCCTTAGTTTCGGCCTTAGATACTCCTTTTCCTTTTTAAAATTTCTAAATTATAACTTATTTATCTTTGAAGTATTTTTACATTATTCTCAGCTATTAATTTTACTTTCGACTTTGAATTCTTGGCCCTGAACCTATGTCTACCGACTAGGTTTTTTGTTTAACTTCGCCCCCCCCCTTCAACTATTCAACATTTACCTATTATTGTACATACTATAATTAATTAATTGCATCGTTTAATCAATATCAAAAATAAAAGCTCGTTTTTAAATTAAAGACTTGTCAGGCGGTATTTTTTTGTTTTAACCATAAATTGTATTATTTTGATTTTTAAAGTCTATTATAGATATTTAATGATCTAATAAATGAAACTTATAGACTACTTCATGCTTTACAAACTTTATAATGACACCTTTGTCTCTAAAACGCACTGAAAGTAGGTTATTAAGCAAAAACTAACGTCATTTGTGGATTTTTGCACTTTTTGCAAATTTTACCCTATTTTCCCGGCTCCGTATCTCACCCCCTATTTCGACAATTTACAAACATGAATACTGCATGTTGTAGAGAATTTTATGCTCTACAAAATGATGAAAGTGCTTTTTCTGTAAAATGCACTGAAATTGAGTTATTTAAGAAAAATCGAAAAAAGTGCCGAAAAATATTGGTTTTTTCAATACTGTGAAAAACGCACAAGGTCTAGAAGGTCGAAAACTTGGTTTTTTTTATTAGAGGGTCAACCTTTACAACATATCCAAAAATCAGAACTACCCGAATTTTTGCAAGGCAAGGCCCTTTTTTACGCTATTTCTACTGGACTATTACGCTTTTGGAGAAAAATCGTTTGCGGTTTAATTAAATAATGTTTCACTATTTTAAGCGCATTGTAATTTATATATATCACTATGGTGCATTACAAGATGCTTACTACAAAATATTGTGTGTATAGCAGGCATCGTTCATTTACAGGGAAACACACAAAAGAATTATCTACTGTCTGTTAACAATAATTCCTGGAAGTGCGTTTTAAGTTGCTGAACGCGATTTTAAATTGAACTCACTTTTTGTCTATTACTTGGTGTGTATCAATTCTGTAGATCATATACAGGGCAGCACAAAAGTTCGCGAACTCATGTCCGTTTATTGACAGAAACTCCAGAAGGAGAATTTTAAACTGTGCTACGCGTTTCCTAACTAAACTAAAATTTAGCATCCTATGTAGTATATATACAAATCTATAGATCATATACAGGGCTGAATACAAGTATTCGGTTATTTTTCTGAATATTGTATATGTTGGAAATATATGTTGGAAATTCCTGAAATTACGTTTTAAAATATATTATGCATTTTCCAAATTGTTTACTTAGATTTTATCTTTCAGCTTATTAAACGGTAGTGATTTGTAAAATTATTTTGGAAGCGTTGGAAAGTGTTATATAATCTATGCTTGACGCGTGATTTTTCGTTCTTGTTTATTCAAAAGAAAGTTAATCGTTTTTTCTTGAGCTTATATCACCGAAAAGTATAACTTTCATTGATTAATTCTTTTTTCGAGTTCACAAAAGTTAAAACAAATTGAAAATTGTACGTCATACGTGGCAAATGAGGGGCGTTCGTACTAAAACTAGTTTTATAAATATTCAGATATTGGTGCAATAGCTGTTACACTGTTATGCAAAAATGCATGACTACTGAATACAAACTTTATATTATGTTAATTTTTTTCATATTATAGATATTAATTTTATTTTATTAAATTCAGATTCAATATATTTTTAGAAACAATTAATTACAATTCTGTTACATTCAAATTACACTATGCGCAAATATCCAATACAAGACAATGTAAAAAAAAATATCGTTATTATTTCACTGATAAAAATGAGTTATATCGTCTTTTATTATGAAATGATTAATTTCCGTAATAAAATAAGTACATTTTAAGTTGGCAACATTTTATGTTTTGTTGACATTTACTGAAAATTTCAATGGGAAACATAAGTCTAGCTTGGAAATTTTCAGAACTTGATGTCCATATTTAGACTCTTTTTCCATTCAATATCAATTTCTCCGGAAACATCTATCCAAAAAATTGTCTCTAGATTATAGGATTGCTATAATTAAACAATTTTAGTACGCAAACACGGTTTTTAAATTCAGTAATACGGAAATAATAGGAGTGCATCTTAAATACGACGTAATCACCGTGGCAACCTAGAAGCATTACCTATCATGGGATATCATTCAATTAATTACGTATGATAGGATTTAATAGAATGAAGACAACTTTTATTAATACCTTTTTAAGTTTTGATTCGATTTTCATAAAATTTGAAATGATTCGACAAAATTTTGCAACGATTATATATATTAAATTTCCAACCATTTGGTTGGGTAGTTTTGCGCTGTTATATGCGGACAGACGGACGGACCAGACGACGACTGTAGGTGTTCGTTATTTATATAATACCTAAAAATCGCAAACATTTCCTAAATTTTAGGTCAAAGAAGTAGAATCCTCTCCCCTTAAGTCAGATATTATTCGATACCAAGAACACAAAAGCCGCCGATAATTAGAAACAATAAATGAAGATATAAATTTTGGGTTTCGTGAAATTTAATTCCATTTTTTTATTTCATGATAAGTTAATTATCCAAACATAAATTAATTCACTTTTTAATGCTGAATATCATCTTAAGCATTAGTATAGATTTCTCAAACTACCCCAAATCATCTTTACAAATCGTAGTATTATAAGCCTACTAACATACATAAAAATGTCGTTACAAGTGCAAGAAATTTAATTTTTAGTGTAAATTTTTAATTAATAAGCAAAAAAGATGATAAATCCTCTCAGTGATTTGTATTTATTAGTTTGATGCCAATTCATATATATATATATATATATATATATATTCAATATCGGAAATAAACAAGTTGCTTATACTTATAAGCTACACATATTTAATACGCACATTTAAATACAAAACGTACAACTATATTAAAAAAACTGAAAAGAAAAAGAAATTATTTTTTTCTAGTATGTAGATATGATAAACGCAAATCAATTTAGGAAGTATTAGGACTACTTGAAATTCTGTCCATTTGGAAAGTGATGTAAAACAATACATCTTTCATGCTTCTGAGTATGGTCCGAAATAGTTTAATTAGTCGAATTGAACTTTTCTGCAATCTCCGATGTTCTCAAAAAGGATCTTGCTCTACCATGGTCTTGAAAATATCGATCGACGATGGCCGCCCAGAGCGTGGCCCATCATTACGATTGAAATCACCTGCTTCAAATTTTTCGAACCATCTCCTGCAAGTTCTATCCGAAACTGCATCTCCACATTTCTTTAAATTTCGACTCACTTCTGTAGAATTTCTTCCTTGTATTCGTACAAAATACAGTGTCTTTAACTTTATTAACATCCATTTTTACACGATCGCGTCTCACTTAATAATGACTTGAGACACTTTTCTTTCAGTTAATTTAGAAAAGTACATGTGTATACGTGCAATGATAAAGAGAGACAGCCACATATGTCTCAAATGAACACATTTATTTGTGTTGAAACTTGAAATAGCATTATGGGACAGAAATTTTTTGTATATCTGATGTTTTATAATTTTTTTTTTGGTATAAATTGTTTCCATTTCCATTCTATTTCTCCCTTAATAATATGCCAAAAGTCTCTTATTATCTTAACAAAGTACAATTTTTACTACATGTTCTACTGGTATAAAAAAATTTACAAACGTAAAAATACCAAAATAAAGTATTTTAATTGAAAGCGTAACATTTTTATGTGACATATTTCACTCAATATAATGTTTAATATTTTCAAAAACTACTTTTTTATGGTTTTGACAGTGAAAGTATAGTCGAATAATATATTACAATATATTTAACAAAAACTTATTTTAATAAATTTCAGTTTTATGAAATTTATAAGAGTCTTTTAGTGTACATAACTCTCAAATCTCTAAGCACAAATTCTCACATTCTCTATATTTCTTAACCATATTTTGGTTTGTGAAAAGTTTTAGAAAACGTTATATTAAAAAAATAATATTTAATAGTGCACAGCAATAATTTTACAAGCCAGTATAGTTATGGTTTTTTATTATAAAGAATGAAATTATTAAAAGTTGCATGAGAATTTTAAAAAGCTCTATCAGAAACTTAAAAAGATCCTCTTTATGATATTTTTGCAGCTGTTATAAAGCTTCCATATATAAACAAAGGAAATTTTATTAAGCTGCACCGATCTACTACTTTCTTTTTATAATTTCAAAAACCATACATAAACCCACATTAAATAAGGTTATCTTCTTTTTCGCTATATATATATTTCAATTTACATATTTTCAACAAAAATTATCATTAAAACGTTATAAAATAGCAATAGTTTTTTTTTTCTACTTTCAAAATTGTGCTCAACATCTAGATATAGAGAAACCAATTAGCACATATTAGCACCTTTTAGATATTTTAATTACTTCGAAAGTCGTTTTAATTTTTTCCCCACTGTTTCATGTTTACTTAATCGAAGTATTTTTAGAGAGTGGTGGTAAGGAATGTTAATGCCAAATAAACGTTTATTTTTAATTTAAATCTTTCAAAACATCATGAACTAAAATTAACTTAAGAAAAAAGAAATTTCTGGGAAACTTTTTCCCAATTATCGATTCTTTTTGCGTTTCTTATCAAATAAAATTAAAAGATAAATTATTTAGAAAGGTATAAATGAAAATACAATTTTACTACCTATACTTTATTTTTTTATATTTTCAGATAAGCATCTGCAATTAGGCAAATTTTAAATATTTTTTATAATGTTTATTTCAAATAATTAGATCCTTTACTTTTTTAAATATTGGCAAAATTCACAGTCTCTTTATGGTGCATTTTACTTTTATTTTAAAAAAAGTATCACAAAATCTGAATGAACTCCTTTTACATTTTAATCATACGAAACACATACTTTTTTTTTGTAGAACTACTTCTTTATTTAATTTTATCTCTTTATTAAAAATTTTCTCATATGAAAAAATAAAGAAGTTTATTTTTCATAAAGAAATAGTTTCCTTTTTGATTTAACATCCGCATATAATGTTTACGGAGGACATTTTATTAGTACAGTATTTCAGTGTATTTGGAATATTTTCTTTCAATGTATTTTTATAAAAGATAAATCCTATGCTTCTGAAAATTTAGAATACTACATTTTCAAAGAAAACAAAATTTCATTTTATCTCTTTATTAAAAATTTTCTCATATGAAAAAATAAAGAAGTTCATTTTTCATAAAGAAATAGTTTCCTTTTTGATTTAACATCCGCATATAATGTTTACGGAGGACATTTTATTAGTACACTATTTCAGTGCATTTGGAATATTTTCTTTCAATGTATTTTTATAAAAGATAAATCCTATGCTTCTGAAAATTTAGAATACTACATTTTCAAAGAAAACAAAATTTCATTTTATCTCTTTATTAAAAATTTTCTCATATGAAAAAATAAAGAAGTTCATTTTTCATAAAGAAATAGTTTCCTTTTTGATTTAACATCCGCATATAATGTTTACGGAGGACATTTTATTAGTACACTATTTCAGTGCATTTGGAATATTTTCTTTCAATGTATTTTTATAAAAGATAAATCCCATGCTTCTGAAAATTTAGAATACTACATTTTCAAAGAAAACAAAATTTCATTTTATCTCTTTATTAAAAATTTTCTCATATGAAAAAATAAAGAAATTTATTTTTCATAAAGAAATAGTTTCCTTTTTGATTTAACATCCGCATATAATGTTTACGGAGGACATTTTATTAGTACACTATTTCAGTGCATTTGGAATATTTTCTTTCAATGTATTTTTATAAAAGATAAATCCTATGCTTCTGAAAATTTAGAATACTACATTTTCAAAGAAAACAAAATTTCATTTTATCTATTTATTAAAAATTTTCTCATATGAAAAAATAAAGAAGTTTATTTTTCATAAAGAAATAGTTTCCTTTTTGATTTAACATCCGCATATAATGTTTACGGAGGACATTTTATTAGTACACTATTTCAGTGCATTTGGAATATTTTCTTTCAATGTATTTTTATAAAAGATAAATCCTATGCTTCTGAAAATTTAGAATACTACATTTTCAAAGAAAACAAAATTTCATTTTATCTCTTTATTAAAAATTTTCTCATATGAAAAAATAAAGAAGTTCATTTTTCATAAAGAAATAGTTTCCTTTTTGATTTAACATCCGCATATAATGTTTACGGAGGACATTTTATTAGTACACTATTTCAGTGCATTTGGAATATTTTCTTTCAATGTATTTTTATAAAAGATAAATCCTATGCTTCTGAAAATTTAGAATACTACATTTTCAAAGAAAACAAAATTTCATTTTATCTCTTTATTAAAAATTTTCTCATATGAAAAAATAAAGAAGTTCATTTTTCATAAAGAAATAGTTTCCTTTTTGATTTAACATCCGCATATAATGTTTACGGAGGACATTTTATTAGTACACTATTTCAGTGCATTTGGAATATTTTCTTTCAATGTATTTTTATAAAAGATAAATCCTATGCTTCTGAAAATTTAGAATACTACATTTTCAAAGAAAACAAAATTTCATTTTATCTCTTTATTAAAAATTTTCTCATATGAAAAAATAAAGAAGTTCATTTTTCATAAAGAAATAGTTTCCTTTTTGATTTAACATCCGCATATAATGTTTACGGAGGACATTTTATTAGTACACTATTTCAGTGCATTTGGAATATTTTCTTTCAATGTATTTTTATAAAAGATAAATCCTATGCTTCTGAAAATTTAGAATACTACATTTTCAAAGAAAACAAAATTTCATTTTATCTCTTTATTAAAAATTTTCTCATATGAAAAAATAAAGAAGTTAATTTTTCATAAAGAAATAGTTTCCTTTTTGATTTAACATCCGCATATAATGTTTACGGAGGACATTTTATTAGTACACTATTTCAGTGCATTTGGAATATTTTCTTTCAATGTATTTTTATAAAAGATAAATCCTATGCTTCTGAAAATTTAGAATACTACATTTTCAAAGAAAACAAAATTTCATTTTATCTCTTTATTAAAAATTTTCTCATATGAAAAAATAAAGAAGTTCATTTTTCATAAAGAAATAGTTTCTTTTTGATTTAACATCCGCATATAATGTTTACGGAGGACATTTTATTAGTACACTATTTCAGTGCATTTGGAATATTTTCTTTCAATGTATTTTTATAAAAGATAAATCCTATGCTTCTGAAAATTTAGAATACTACATTTTCAAAGAAAACAAAATTTCATTTTATCTCTTTATTAAAAATTTTCTCATATGAAAAAATAAAGAAGTTAATTTTTCATAAAGAAATAGTTTCCTTTTTCATTTAACATCCGCATATAATGTTTACGGAGGACATTTTATTAGTACACTATTTCAGTGCATTTGGAATATTTTCTTTCAATGTATTTTTATAAAAGATAAATCCTATGCTTCTGAAAATTTAGAATACTACATTTTCAAAGAAAACAAAATTTCATTTTATCTCTTTATTAAAAATTTTCTCATATGAAAAAATAAAGAAGTTCATTTTTCATAAAGAAATAGTTTCCTTTTTGATTTAACGTCCGCATATAATGTTTACGGAGGACATTTTATTAGTACACTATTTCAGTGCATTTGGAATATTTTCTTCCAATGTATTTTTATAAAAGATAGATACTATGCTTCTGATAATTTAGAATACTACATTTTCAAAGAAAACAAAATTGCTTTGTGCTTTTTTCTTATACATATTTATACAGCGTAATGTATTCATTTTTTTAATTATGTAGTGAACTTGTTTAACAGATGTTGCTGAAGGAGTGGAGATGCTTAAAAAATGGAAGTAACGTGATTTAGATATGCATGTTTTTAAAAAAATCATTATTTGGAAGTAATTAAATAGTATCTTTATCATAGAAAACAATCGTTTCAATGCAACATTTTGTATGTCTTCTAATCTGGATGATTTTGAGATAAAAGACACTGAATATCTAACATAAATGATAGTTTAAAAATAAATTAAATAATGTTGATATTCGCTATTTTGATGTGAATTTAAAACCTTACAACACTGCTGTTATTTACAAAAAATATATAGGTTACAAATTAATATTTGCTTAAACTTAATATTTTGGAATCATTTGAAGACCAACATTCATCATACGATTCTTTGCCATAAAATTCATGTGACGACCTCTGGATATAATGCATTTAATTCGGCTTTTAACTTATAGATAACGTTTTTAAACATTCTAATGTGAAAAATTGGTACGTTATGTTTGTAATTTTGGCTTCCCAATGCTTCCCAATTTGCAATTCAACACACGTCGTCTTGTAAAAAACCAAACGAATGTCACATACAGCTTTTCACATGTGGCAGTTGTTTGTGCTTTTCTGCTGCTTGCAGTCTATTCACTGGTAATTATGGGTTATGGGACATAGTCCTCAATAATTATGCACGCAGTCGTTAAAGGTAAGATGATGTTTATTGATGCCATAGGATTTTGCGACAGGTAAGGTAACATTTTAACTCTTTCCTTCATTTTTCAAAAAACGACAAGAATAATAATTTTGTAATTATTTGTTTTAAAATGTATTGAGATATCCCTATGTATTCTGGAAGTTACTTAAATATCCGTTTATTAAGTATAAACAATTGAAAACGAATTTTTACCTCATCCCTTTCCTTTCAAATGTATCAGAGTTGCAATCTTTAAATTCATTTTTCACAGTTTGCGTTTTTTTTCTTTTTTTTTTTCATTATAGGGTAGTCCGACCAGTAAGGGAACAGCGCCCACAGTGCACTGTAAAAAAAAAACTCGGAAACGTTACTCTATCTCGTGGGGCAGCAATGTGGTCCATCGGTTCTGTTATGTTTCCGCATATTTCGGTCAGATATTCGTAAAAGTTTTCGCATATTTCGGTCAGATATTCAGAAATGTT
Source organism: Maratus michaelseni (assembly GCA_963931845.1). Classification (NCBI taxonomy): domain Eukaryota; kingdom Metazoa; phylum Arthropoda; class Arachnida; order Araneae; family Salticidae; genus Maratus; species Maratus michaelseni. The sequence continues at coordinate 204,997,414 of OZ007595.1, forward strand.
TCTGTATATTTTGGAAATATTTACGTGCATTTCAGAAACGTTTCTTTATATTTCAGTAGGATATTCAGTAACGATTCTGCATATATCGGAAATGTTTTCGTATACATGGGAAAGGTTTCTGTGCATTTCTGTTTTATAATTTCTTTTATTTGAGAGAACAATATGCTTAAAAAAATAATATTACATTCGCTCGAGGTGAAACCCCACACCACCTCATCTTGGTTGGGTTTTCTGCGAAGTTCAGTGAGCGAACTCGCTAATCATACTCTAGAAATGATCTTATGAAGTATGATCTTGTAGATGAATTATACTCTAGAATGAGCAATATTATAAACTTTCTGTAATTTCTGGTGTGAAACATATATTTTTCTGAACTCATTTTATTATTCACCTTTTATTATTAGACTGCTACTCAAGATATCACTTTAAAGTTATTTATGCAGGCGAAATAAACTTTGAAAAAACTTAATTCTATGACAAATACTTCTGTCATTTTAAAATAACACCAAATTTGAGAGTATGTCCTTCTACTGAAGAGAGGCTTCCAAATTTTCCTTTGTAGGAACAGAGTTGAGTCGTCTGGAAACTTCTTTAGTTTACCTACTACAAGTTTACAAGTACAACAAGTTTAGAAGTTGTTGTATACACAGTTAAATAACTCGTTCGATAGTTTATTTATACTCTTGTTCCATGAATCTATAATAAATATTAGATATTTGATTGATGAATAGTAATGTAGTACTAGTATTAATGAAGTACAGATAGAACCGTATATACGTCTTTAACATCTTTTCGTTTTGAGATCAGTTCCGTTTCATAACTTTTCTAATGATGAAATGTATCGTTTATATGACAGAACAATTTCCTAATTTCACTTATACTATACGTTTTTCACTCAGTTTTTACGAATCAAATATTTGTAAATAAATAACGTTGAAATTTGATTTATGGATCTATAAATAATTCTTTTTTTAAATGCAGCCTCATGAGTTCCATCCTCTAAATAGATACTCAATGAAAATATTTAATATCCCTATACTTATAAATAGATATATTTTAGTAATACCTTTCAACATTTTTTTTAAATCTTGTAAATAGTTACACTATTATATATTATACATTATTAAATATTTTTTATCTGTGGTAATTGTTTTATTTTCACGAATTGTATACTTATAAATAGATATATTGATAAAAATGTTTTGTGTGTTTGTAAATATTTTTAATATAGTGTTTTACAACTATCATGCTTCTAAATATATTCATTTATAGGTATTATTTTATTCGTATAACTTGAGAAGTGCTGAGATAACATGCGAAAAAGAATGTTTTTTAAGTATATAGTTCATAAAATAAAATATTTATTTACAGACAGGAAATCTTTTGACATAATATCTATACTTACAAGATAAAAAAATATATTTATTTTAAAAGGTATTAAAAATAATACATCTATTTTGGGAAATAAAGCATTTTCATAATGTATATGCATCTGTTTACAGCATGGAATTCACGAGACCGGATTTTAAAAAAGAATTATTTATAGATTTGTAAATCAAATTTTTAATTATATTTATTTATAAATATCTGATTCATAAAAAATGAAGGAAAAACGTATAGTATAAGTGAAAATAGGAATTTGTTATGTCATATAAACGATACATTTCATCATTACAAAAGTTATGAAACGAAACCGATCTCAAAACGAAAAGATGTTAAAGACGTATATACGGTGCTATCTGTACTTCATTAATACTAGTACTACATTATTATTCATCAATCAAATATCTACTATTTATTATAGATTCATGGAACAAGATTATAAAGAAACTATCGAACGAGTTACTTAACTTTGTGTATACAACAAAAGATTAACTGCAAATGTAATATTAATATGCAATAAAATAGAATCTGATAATATTATTTTTTTTTAAAAAGCATATTGTTCTCTCAAATAAAAGACATTATAAAACAGAATACTTACAGCTCATATAAATACGGTGCATCTGCATCTGTCGTAAGCTGTCTTTCCTCTCAAGAACAATAGAAATCACGTGATATTGACATGTGCAATAGGTCGGAGTAGATGAGCATGCGCAAATATTACTTCATTTCGAATTCCATTTTAAAACTTTACACGGAATGTAACATTCCCGAATTTTTCAGTAACCATCATTTTACACTACCTATTCAAAAACATTTCCGGCATGGAATGTAACGTTTCTGACTTCTTCAAAATAATTCACCGCTTTGAATATTTTCCCGAAAATACGTGTAACGATTCCGAAATAACAAGTAACTGAGGAGAACACAAAGTTTACTATAAATTTCCGTAAACCTTTCCGCCTTGTGCCGAAGCGCTTCTGAGTTTTTTTTACAGTGTGAATGAACAATTAGTAAATATTTTAATAGAATAAGGTTTGGAAAACACCCCGCTAGTTAATTTTCATGCTGGGAATAAAAAATCCGCAATTCAGTAAAAACGTGTTATAAGTTATTTGTACAGGTTGTAAAATAAATAACAGAGTAGGAAACTTAAGTGTTTTTAAATGGCTGCCTGTTCATTCACTGGCAAATTTTGCTGTCATTCACTGTTCATTTACTTGTTTTTTGTATAACTTTTTATTAAAACATTCCTACCATCCAAAACAAATGAAATATAAACTTTATTTTATTATTTTTTAATCATTTATGCACCAACACATATATTTGCACGGTCAGACACCAAAAGTTACTGTTTATTAAAATATTATCTATTTTTTTTTTTTTTTTTAACATGGGCCTAAGTGTTCATATACTGGTCGGACTACGCTATAAGGGAGTTCAAAACGCTAAAACTTCAATAAATATTTTTCAGTTGAATCGCTATTTCTTTTGAGAGATACTTAAGGTGCTTTTCATAAAATTAGGGATAAAAAATTTAGTAATGTAAATAATATGTTTAAAAAAAATAAAAAGTTAAGTTATAAGTAATTTTACTGTATTATTTACGCATGTTCTGACATTTTAATTATTTTTTCTTGTACTAACGAACATTTTGGAAATCTGATCTCTAGCGTTATAGAATACACCTGTAAAAAAGTATGCAAAAAAAAAAACTCCAAAAGTTCAAAATTGTAGAAGTAAAATTTTAAATTTTTCTTAAAATTTTCAAAATATAAATAATTTTTGTTTTAAATCTTGTCACGAGATTTTCATTTTTTCTTGATTGAATTAATTCTTTCATAAAACAATTTAATACTATGTCAGAAAGCTATTATAAATACTTAAATAAATAAAATGTTGAAAGAATAACGAAGTCTAAAGGCTTAAACAATAAGCGGACTTAAACTTCACTTCTGAGGCACCTCTGTAGGCGTTTAAATGATATATTTTTTCGGTTAAAAGTATGTAGTAATATATATGTAATATGTGTTATTTCTTGGTTTGATGTAATTGTCTCCCACCTTATACTACAGATAATAATTTCTAAAATACGTTTTTGAATATTTAACATAGGTCAACCAGATACTAAAATTATGTAGTTCTTCTAGAAATCCGACACTTTTTAAAGGCTAAACTGGTCTTCTATTTTCTTTACTATCTAAGAAGATGGAATAAACATGGATATTTTGAATTCTGTGAATAGTTTTAAAGGCGTGATACAGTACAACAAATATGTTTTTATAAGAAAGTAAAGTTTAATATATTCAGTCAAAATTAAAATATATCTGACATTAAGTCGAACATGAGTTTTCGTTCATATCTTTCACAATTCTGAAGATGTGTTATCTAAATTTTCTTCATTGCAACTTTGCTTCGAGTGAAAAAGTGATGATATCATGAAAATAATGCTGGAAGTGGATTTTAATTTAGTCGGTGGCACTGTATGTGCTCTACATTACGAATTATGTTGCTTTCATCTCATTGTTGTTTCCTCAAGAATTGTGACAATTTTTGGTACTTCACTTGATGTCATCACAATTTAAAGAAAGCAAATAAAGACTGTTGAAAAAGACTTCATAATAATTGAATTTTAGTTAAAATTATCAGAAATGGCGTACTTTGGGACAGGCCAGAGGAAATACCCTCCACTTTTTCCAAACAATAAAATTTGCCTTATTTAATCGCAGAAAAAATTCTTTGATTAAATGAAGCGAAGATTACTATTTGAAAAAAAGCTGTGGCGTCCCCGGGTCTTTTTGACTACGATACTGGTCCTGAGCAAAAATTCGTAAACGGTGGGTATGAGACATCCTGTATATTTGACTGAATTAGCAGATTGCGATCGTAACTTCCAATGAAAATATGTTTGTATTGTCCATTACACGCCTTCTTAAAGTTTGTCTCATGAGTTCGTATATATTTTAACTGTCATGATTTATCTCGTTATTTCATTAAATAGCAATGCATTAAATCATTGATATTTGAATTATATCGTTGATATTTGATATTGAATGTATTTCAATCTGAAGTACATTCAATTCACTTTTACTTATTTATTCACAACAACTAATAATGTTAATGGAAAAATATTTCTTCTATACTCGAAACGTGGGCGTAATGTAAGTTGAATAATTAGCTGTAAACGTCATGAATGAATACAAAAAGCTAATTTCATTTTGTATGAAATTCTCTGGCGAATTCTGAACGACATTTTTATGCAAACGTAAATTATTAATATTTAGCTTGAAATCACTAAGCACAAGATTCATTAATTAGCTGACATGAGCTATATGGAAAACAAACATAATATGATGTTTTTTGCTACATAAATTTACCTTATGCATGTTATTTTTAGGAATAACAATGTGATAATATATCCATGCTTAATTATTTGCAAGCACTTTGTGACATACAATATTTTAAATATTTCAGTTTTAATGATTACTGTGAAACATATGAATTTAATATTTTGTTAGTTACTGTTTCTTTTCACAATTTTTGTCACGAATAGAAAAAGACAAAATATGTATGTTTCCCATTTGTAAAAAAAGACATAATTTCAGTAATTACAAAAAGCTTACTAATATACATAAAATAAGAAATTTAAGATTCAAAATTACCAACTATTTTCGGTTTTATACATATAATAAAAAGAAAACTGCCCAGTTAAACTGAGGGCATTGAGCTCACAGGCTATTCACACTAATTCTATATTATACTCTTATTTCAAAGAATTTGAAATATGCCCCTCGAAAAATAAAGAAATCAACAATATATTAAGGGGGGGGGTCATCCTCCCGTTACCCCCCCCCCTCATAGTTAACTAATAAACCGCTTAAACTAATCGGGGAAGTCTAATTACAATGAATATATATACAAAATTTGAAGAAAATCAGATAATTCTGCAAGAAAAATCCATTTATCTAAATTAAGGGGGATTAGCCCCCCTTTCCCCCTTTATACTTAACCAATGAACCCCCAAAACTATTCAGAGAAGCGAATTATCACAATGAACCTATATACAAAATTTGAAGAAAATCGGATAATTCTGCATGAAAAACCCATTTATCTAAATTAAGGGGGGATTAGCCCCCCTTCCCCCCCTTTTACTTGACCAATGAACCCCCAAAACTATTCAGAGAAGCGCATTATCACAATGAACCTATATACAAAATTTGACGAAAATCGGATAATTCTGCATGAAAAACTCATTTATCTAAATTAGGGGGGGTATCCCCTCTTTCCCCCCTTTATACTTAACCAATGAACCCCAAAACTATTGACAGAAGCACATTATCAAAATGAACCTATATACAAAATTTGAAGAAAATCGGATAATTCTGCATGAATGAAAAACTCATTTATCTAAATTAGGGGGGGGTTATCCCCCCGTTTCGCCCTTTATACTTAACCAATGAACCCCAAAACTATTGACAGAAGCACACTATCAAAATGAACCTATATACAAAATTTGAAGAAAATGGGATAATACTGCATGAAAAACCCATTTATCTAAATTATGGGGGGTTAGCCCCCCGTTTCCCCCCCCCCTTTATGCTTAACCAATGAACCTCCAAAACTAATCAGGGATACGCCTTATCACAAGGAACCTATAAACATAATTTAAAGTAAAACGGTTAGTTCTATCAAGAGTTATCGCGTTACGTACATACATACGTACGTACATACAGAACCGACGGGCACATAAGCTCTCAGGCTTTGATAGCCTGTGAGCTAAAAATCCATTGCATGTTGGAAATATATTACATAAGCAATTAAATAATTCATTGATTACATGACCAAATTAAAACTTCCTCTGTTGCATGCAATAGATTTTAAATCTAGATTAATCTTTAATTTTGTTTAACCAAATAAACTAGATGTTATTTAAATAACCGTCTAAGTTCGATTTTACATTATAAAATTTAAATTCTTTCTACATAATGTAAAAAAAAATGTTTATATATATATATATATATATATGTGTCTGATAATTCAATTGTTTAATATATATATATATACCCATATTTTTAAGAAATACAATTTGAAAAAGTTGTACTACCACTTGATTTATAATTGTGTGTATCGCAATGAATAAGATCCACTCTGAGACATGAAGGATATACCTTTTCTGTCCGAACAATTTCGGTATAAAAATTTAGCATTAAAAATTCGGTTTAAACTTTAAAAACTAACAGATAGTATAAATGGCAAGATTTCTTCTTTTTAATCTGTTTCATCCAAGCAAAATGTTCTCCTACAATGAAATTATGTTTCATTTAGTGCTTCAAAACAAATAAAGATTAAACAATTCTCAAATTACTCTGTGATTGAAGAAATTTGTGTAAATGTGAATTAAACAAATGATAAGTGTTTTATATTGTAACGGTTCTTCATTTACTTTTTCATAACTAAACTAGCTGATCCGTCCGTCTTTGCCCAAAATTCAGTAACTTTCTTTTGCGGTTTCGATAAAAATAGTCATTTTCGGCACTCTTTCTGTTCTAAAGAAGCATCTTTCCGAACGAAACTCCGGCACTCGTCTCGCTGCCTACGTCATTATATATGATGAGTGCTACGCACGTGCTGCAAGATAGTTTAGTTTCGATTTCCACCGCTAGGAGGCGTGAAATCATCTTACTCATTTATCTATATCTCAATTAGTTCGTGTTAACTTGAATGAACCAATTCCCGTTGAAGAAGATTTCTTTTTTTAGAACAACTTTGGTCGAAATGTGAAAATGTTCTAGATCGATCACTTTCAACCACCCTATCTCCCCCATCTACCGACATACAACCACCATAGTGCACGATGGGAGACTCGAGGCTACAACTACACATAAGCACCAGTGGTCTTCACTGGGTAGTTGTGGCTGCAAAGTGAAATATAAAGACCCACACCTCTACTTTTATATGTATATATAGATTTATATATATAAAGAATAAAAAATACCTTTTAGAATAGATGCCAACATCTCTTAATGATCCCAAGACAAACGTGTTTTCCATCGGACATTTTATTTAATCAAAAATTTTAAAATGAAATCTAATACCATATAGAAGAGAGACATATTTCCTGATATGGAATTTCCGGTTAAGTTTGTCTTGGGTCCGACTCTGGAATAATTAAGAGATGATCGCATTTATGAATTTAGAGGTTTATTAATAAATATTCATTAGACATAAATCTAGATTAAGCAGCATACACTGATTGCTTCAGCATACACTGATATTTTATGTTTCATATCATCTTCTACAATCATTTTGAGAATATTCCAATCATATCTCACGCGCCTTACACGAGAGTGAGGCATGTCTGGAAAAGAAAAACTTGATTAGTTTATAGCTTTGATTCTAGAAGCAGACCGTATACCCAAATTACTCTACATTTTAAAAATTACAATTATATACTACGCACTGCCATTTAACAGGAAACTTTTTAGTCAAATTATTGTAATCAAAATTGTAATGAAAACTGCCACGGACGCACTGAATACAATCTTGCACCAAATCTTCCAGCAATGTTTTCAGAAATTGTACTGGTGCTGGCAGAAGTGCAAGGTAAAAGAAGGTTAAAGTTTCGAAGATGTAGCGGGACAGAAGGTTAGAATTTCGAAGACGTGGCGAATATCACCGATAAATTATATCCTTTAAATAATCTGATTTTCAAACTTTTTTATCTTACTCAGAATAAATAATGATTTCAGATTGAAAAAAAAATATCGAATTAATTTTTTGATTAAATTGGCATATGTATAGATTCTATGTAAAATTCCATTTTAACACTTTTCAACAAAGATCAAATGTGTTTATGAATTTCATTTTCCTGGCAATCTGTCCGTCTATTCATACTCTCTTTCTGTTTCCTTTAAAATATGTTCAATATTTTCAGATAGTTTTGTACTTTTAAAGTTCACCAGTGAAAAATAGACAGTAAGTAAGCAATAATCAAGAGCCTCTCTGTATTAATAATCAAAATACAACACAGTTAAAATTAGGAAAATTGGAATTCATTACAAGAATTACTATTTTACAATGAATTAAGCATTATATACAACTTCTCTAAATGTTGGTTTACAACATACATCAATTTGTGATGTGCATGCAATAAAACATCAATCGTATCAAGTCAATTATTATTATTATTATTATTATTATTATTATTATTATTATTATTCATCCAATACACACAACAAATGGGAAAAGCGGAACAACGCACATCAAGAAAGTAAAGCCAAGTTATTAAGAAGACTATAAATATAAATACAAAGCAGTTTTTAAAAGATAATTACAGAGGATTTAAAAAATTTTCTACCTAAATGTATCTAAAACAGAATAGCTCATAAAATTAAATTGGAATGCTGATCTTTCAAATGAAAAATGATGAAAACATGATTGGCAAAATGAAAAGTTACGCAGATATTGCGAACAAAGCAAGATTGAAACGAAAGATTTTATGGCAGATAAAGTAAATTCAGCTGTTTTATGAGGGTTGTTTATCTGGTAAATGTATTGTGACAACCAAAAGATAACCAGCGTTTTGTTGCATTTGATGTATGCAGAAAATTTATGAGATGCGTTTGAAGATTTTAAAAGTAATTATTCACTTAAAAGCGTTTTGTTAAATTCTAAAACCTTTGTTTTTCTATGAATGCATAGCTGCCAATTGCTACGATTTTTCGTCATTACCAATTCCGCAGACAAAACATCGACTTGTTTAATCATAGATCGCTATTATTAACTAAAACAAAACATTGTTTGAAAGGAACCTACAGGAATATTTAAAGTGAATATCTATAGCTACGAGTGTCGAAAAATCGTAGCAGTTGGTAGCTATAAGAATGTGGTTTTGAAATATTTATAATCTGCATAAAAATTTTAACATTAAAAACGATTTAATTTTAGTATCGTTTGCTCTCTATAGAAAAATATTTTGTATACATTAACTTTTTACAAGATGTTTTACGTTACTAATTTCTGAAACATTTTGTTCTAGAAATTTACCTATGCTCCATAACTTATTATTTACTATGTAAAATCTAATGGATCCCGAATTAACCTTTTTACTGTATTGTTTTCCGTATTGTATATATACTTTACTACACATTTCTAAAAATTGGAATAACACGCAAAGAAACTACAAGCAATAAATAAATAAAACTAGAAATCGAATACAAAACATTGTTTGAAAGGAACCTACAGGAATATTTAAAGTGAATATACCTAAATAGCAGCATAATAGTTCAAAAAATTAGCCTGCAATGTGGAACATTCAAAATACAATGACAATAAAGAAAGATAAATATACACGATAAAAAAAAGTATTGCATCTATCGCGAAATAACTAAGAATGAAATGAAATGTTTACGGCGGTGGAGAAAACAAAAATCAGCTTTGTTTATGCAGGATGTTTAAATGGTAAATGAATTCTGACAACCAGAACATGAATAGCCTTTTATTTTATTTGATGTATGTATGAAATATACGGGATAGACTTGCATATATCAAAAACTATGTAATTATACATGAAAGCATTTTGTAAAAGTCAAAACCATTGTTTCCGTAAGAATATAATGGTTTTAAAATGTTTATAATGTGTATATATTTTTAAAAACTAAAAACAATTTATTTTTAGTATGCTTTGCAAAGTATAGAATAATATGTGTTACTATTATTTTCAAGGTCTTTTTATGTTACTGAATTATTTTATTCCACAAAGTCATTTATGTTCAAAATCTTAATCTTAGTTATAGCAAAATTATTAGATTAGGAATATGTTTTAAAATTACATGAGATAAACTTGCAGATATGGCTTTAAGATAGTTATAATGTGTATAAAATTTTAAAAACAAATAAAAATTATTTTAAGTATGCTTTCCAGGGTATAGAATAATATATACACTATTATTTTCAAGCTCTTTTTACATTACTGATTTATTTTACTTTATAAAACAATTTTATGTTCAATATCTTAAAATTAGTTATAGCAAAATCTATTAGATTCCGAATATGCTTTAAAAAGCATGAGATAAACTTGAAGATTTCAAAAGCTAAGTAATTATCCCCATGAAAATATATTGTGAAGCTTAAAACCATTGCTTCTGTAAGAATATAATGGTTTTAAAAATATATATAATATGCATAAAATTTTAAAAACTAAAAACAATTTATATTTGGTATTCTTTGCAGAGTACAGAATAATATGGGTTAGAATTATTCTCAAACTCTTTTTATGTTACATAATTATTTTATTCCAGAAAATCATTTATGTTCAAAATCTTAATCTTAGTTATAGCAAAATCTATTAGATTCCGAATGTATTTTAAAATACATCAGATAAACTTACGGATTTCCAAAGCTAAGTAATTATCCGCAAGGAAGCATTTAAAGAAGCTCAAATCTGTTATTTTTCTTAGAATGTAATAGTTTTGAAATATTTATAATCTGTATAAATTTTTTAAAATTTAAAAAATATATTTTTTTTTTCAGGTCACAGAATAATACGGATTACTGTTATTTTGAATATCTTTTTACGTTACTGTATTGTTTTATTCAAGAAAACAATTATGTTCAACATCTTAACCCTTAATTGCATGATTTATTTTATTTTGTTTCGGAAAAATTATAATTCTAAGGAAGGTTTTTTACACAGGAAAAATAATGAAAAAATCAGACATTTTTTTTTATGTAATACGTTAACTTTTTTCTTATGTTGCATATCTGGTACAATGCGTGCAAAATTACGATGTGGCTTCATTTATGAAAATCTTTAAAGCAATTTTTGTCTTTGTTGAAACATAGAAATACGAGACATTTTGTGCATGACACATAAATGAATCCACTGCAACTAGGCACTTTGCATCCATTTCTTTTGGCATTCCAATTTAGCCAGAGATTGACTGAGACTTGTCTCAAATTCTTTGGTTGTTTCTTGTTTCTAGTTGTTTTCTAGTATTTTGTTGCAAAAGTATTACAATTAAAAATATAAACAATTACAATATACGTATACAATTATAAATTACAATATAATGCCTAACTTACAAATATATTATCAAAAAGATTTCTTAGGATAATAGATTTATATTTAATTTTTATTAAATTCACTATTACAGATAATTGATTCAGATATGAAACTATTACAAAGTAGATAAACATGCATTTCTAAATTAATAGTTTCAATTGCTGTAATAAAATCATATCGCAACATGTTCTAAAATTTCGTAATGATACAATATTCACATGATGTTGCACATCTACAACACAAGCAAAAACTATTGTGATAACTAAAATAGTGAAAAATTAGTAATTATTTTAATAAGCATGAATAAGCCTTATTTAAAGTAGGTGAATTTTTATTTTGTAATAACTTAACTACAAGTACGAATTAAACTATGCAAAACATAAGCAAATTCTGACTATCTGGTGTCCAGCCAAATAGAGTGAATACCAGCCCTGCTGCCTTCTATTGGAGGAAATGTGCAATAATCCTTCTGAAAATAAAATGTAACAGATATGGAACATAGATTAGTTAATGAAAACTCCCCCAAATGTCGTAAACACACTTTTTTTACATGTTGCAGATATGCTACACGGTGCATTTAAGTGTTATTCTTAGTTCTAGCAAAATCTGTTAGATTCCGAATTACACTTTTCTCCGCTCTTTACCATATATGATAAAAGCTTGATTATTAGTCCAGGCATTAGGGGATAAAAAAGAGCAAATAAAGGAAAGTTTTGGTGTAGTTTTTTTGGGGGGTCCCTTTATGTTTTTGGGTCGCTGAACACGAATCCGAGGTTTCACAACAAAATTTTTTCCGGGAAATAAGTTTTTTTTACAAAAAACGCGTAAAAAAACGGACTTTTCTCCGTTTTTTCAAAATAATTCCAAAATTATGCATTTTACGTGAAAGTCAGCAATATATGAATTAAAGAGAATAAAATGTCCTATATTTTATGTACTGAAATTTTTTTTCTCTGATCAATGGTTTAGCCGTGAGAGTGCCGCAAAAAATGGTGTTAAAAACAAAAAACTGTGAAAAAACGGGAATTACGGTAGTGTATGTCGATGTAACATGGAAACTAACCATTTTACGCAAACGGTAACCATTAATGATACTAAAAATTATATGTTTGACTATATTTTATGCATTTGAGGTAGAGGAAAAGGGCGGATCCTGCGCCAGGAGAAGGTGGGAGCAGTGGAGCAGTTCCACCTTCTCGCATGAGTCGAAGGTGCTCCTCCGCCGGAGTGCTCATACTGTAAGAGGCGGTAAAATTGGGAAGTGTAAAAGACAAAAAGTGTAAAAAACGGAAATTACGACCCTGTACTTCTATGTAACATGTAAATTAACCATTTTATACAAACGTTGACTGTTAATGACACTAAAAACTATATGATTGACTACATTTTACAATGAAGTTACCTGATAATAAATACGGCGACTCATTATGAATCATTATTTAATTGTAAATTATTATGTATATTAGTAACAAACATTAGTATATTTACATGAAGTCAAAAAGCAAAATTCTTATTTCCGGAATCTTTTATTTGAAGGTCCCCGCTGTTCATTGATATCTACAACATAGAAAATAGACGTATGGAATTAGTGGATTTTTTATTTACTACCAATATTATAGAATAAATGTTTTCTTAATGGTAAATATTTCATGCCTTGTGGCATAGTTTGTTTCTCTTCCATTGGGTCCACGGATTCAATGGGTGGGCAATCCATCTCCAGCTCGGTTTCAGGGTATAACTCGTGTTCCTCATCTTGATTCACCACTCAGATGTTGTTGCAGTTCCCTTCGCAGTTGAGGCACATGTTAGAACAACAAAGACCTGCCTTTTTGCACCCACAATTTTGTTGGCAGTTCTTTTTGCGCTTTTATGTACAAGCTTCAACAACACAGGGGGAGCAGCGGGTAGTAAAGTAAATACAGGCTCAAGGCCAATATTTGTTTTTTTTTTCATCCCCACTCTTCAGCATTTTTTTCAACTCCTAGCCATTGCTGAACCTGGTGATATACTCTTAAAGAGTGCTGTCGTGCTGCAGCTGCAGATGGTGGTAAAGTAGCAATATTTGAATTGTATTTAAATGCTGACTTCTTGTACGAATTATACCTTAGGTGGTTCAGGGAAGGCACATTCGTTCCACTATAACCGTACAGCAAGACCAGGAAACGTTCCCTTGCTGCAATCATCTCTTGAGTAGCGTTGGAGTCTTTAAATACTTTAACAGCGTCAGCAACATCTGAATTCGTCACAATAGTTTTGAGGAGCTTCATTTTTCCTTGCATAAATGGTGCTGACGTTGTATCACACCCGCTCATAGCATGTAGGAATATGATGTTTTCCGCAACCGTTGAAACTCACAGCATTAATTGGAGAAAATATCACTGAAGAAACAGTGTCCTTTTCAGGTTTTAAAAAGAAAACGTTTTCAGCCCTGCAGAGAGCTATCAAAATGACCAAGAGGTCTACATCCTCCCCAAATATAATCACCGTCTCATAGGATGGAGCCAAGGACAAAGCAGTGTTTCTAATCAAGGTGTCTGCGTCTTCTTTTGCTTGCTTGCATGTAATATCTGCTGATAAGAACTTATCACTCATCATAGATATTAAACGACCCTTGTTTTTTGGGTTAGCAAGAAACTTTTCTTTGCAAATGGTAGGTATCATTGTACCGTCAAACAATATATCCTTTGAAGAATGTTTCCTTGCTCGTCTCATACGCTCAGCAGTTTTTGTACCACCTTGTAAATCATCAGGGTAGCCATCGAAGACAACTACTGCCTGCGGTTGGTACTGTGACTGTACGTACTCAACATATTTATCGCAGATTGTTGAAAAAAGGCTGATTCTTAGGCCAAACAACCCTATGCAATAACCCCCCGCCCCCTAAATGACGAATTGAATTCTGCCGCTGAACCGCTTGTTTGTTAGGGGTTTGAATGCCTTGTAGAGAGTAGATTTGGTTCCTTTTCTTAAACCATTGTCGAATAGGGATAAGGAATAAGGGCCTAGATCGTACGTCAAAAACTCCTCAAGGTCTTCATCCGAAAGCTTTGCAACCGAAATTCATTGGAACATTTTAGTATCATTAATAGTCAACTTTTGCTTAAAATGGTTAATTTTCATATTACATCGATACAGGGTCATAGTTCCCGTTTTTTACAGTTTTTTCTCTTTTATCCACTCCCAATGTTACCGCCTCTTAGAATACGAGTTCTCCGGATGAGTAGCACCCTCGACTCATGAGAGTAGCTGGATCTGCCCCACAGTTCCTACCTTCCCCTGGTGTCGGATCCGCACTTTTCCTCTACCTCAAATGCATAAAATATAGTCAAACATATAATCTTTAGTAACATTAATAGGTAACATTTGCGTAATGATTCGTTTTTATGTTGCATTGACGTACAGTACCGTAATTCCCGTTTTTTTACAGTTTTTTTTTTTAACATCCATTTTTGAGGCACTCTCATGGCTAAACCATTGATCAGAGAAAAAAACTTTCAGTACATAAAATATAGGAAATTTTATTCTCTTTAATTCATATACTGCTGACTTTCACGTAAAATGCCCAATTTTGGAATTATTTTGAAAAAACGGAGAAAAGTCCGTTTTTTACACGTTTTTTGTAAAAAAAAACGTATTTCCCGGAAAATGTTTTTTTGGAAAACCTCGGATTCGTGTTCAGCGACCCAAAAAACATAAAGGGACCCCCCCCCCCAAAAAAAAAAAAACTACACCAAACCTTTCCTTTATTTTCTACCAAATGACTGGACTATATCGCAAGAGCAAATATTCCAGCAGTAATTCCGCAAAGAAATTTAATTCTTATTTAATACAACATTTCTGAATTTTAATAACACAATCCTTACTTTAATAACTTACTGGTGAAAGTTTGCCGTGCGATAATTGGAAGTCGTATATGATGCATATTCTATTACTACATGTTTCTGAAGAGCAGAATAAAATTCAAAATAAAACCATTGTTAATAATAACACTTTAAACAAAAATAGAAAACATTCATCTTTTGAAAGAAAATCGCAGAAAATTTTTAAGTGTATACGTATCATAAAATAGAGCTTCCAAGTCTCCTGATTTTTTAATGCCAGTATTTTCATATAGAAAAGTTTGTCCTATTTAATCGCGAAATTTCGTCGCTAAATAAAGCGAAAAATTCTGCATTGAAATACTGATATTCAAAAATGCGTAAATTTGAGTGCTCTGTAAATGTATTCAAAGTCTTGCATAAAATTAATTGTAATGGCGCACGTTCAAAATACAATGGCAATTATGTTAAGTATAAACAGGTCAGAAAAAAAAACGCAGCTAATCCAAATAAAGCAAGATTAGAAATAAAGATTTTCTGGAAGAACAAATAAATTCAGCTTTGTTTACTCGGCGATAATCATCTGGAAAATGAATTCTGACAACAAAAAGATGAACACTCTTTTATTTTAGTAGATGTATTTAGAAAATCAGTACAAAAACCCTTAACGGGTTAAAAGTTGTGACGCAGCACTTTCTTTTGGCTCTATCTATGAATTTTAAATATGGGTCTTAAAAGCAATGATATCAAATTTAAGTGACGCTATGTTAATATATTTTTTTTAAATCATAATTTTCTTTTTAGTTTTATTTATATTCACAGGTGCAATTATTATCTTAATATGAAAAAATATATAAAATTTATTCGCTGATGCTTTTTCATTCACATCTCTCAAGAATTCAAAATATGGGTTTTAAAAGAAATGATATCAAAATTTGAGTGACACCTTGACGTTAATTTAATAAGACTCTTTTGAAATTCAATTTAAATTATTTTTGGTTAGTCTTCTAAAGTATATTTACACATACAAACAATACTTTTAATTTTTCAATACACTTTTAAATATATTACTTTTACTGAGCCTATATTATGTATTGAATTGTATTTATTTCAATAAATTAATTTATCTTCTGTGCCACGCTATCTAAAATCATAAGTAAAATTTTAGTAAATGATTATTTTGCGTCATATTATCCACTTGCATACATTTCACTTTGTTTGGATATTATGACGCAAAATAATCATTTACATAAATTTTACTTATAATTTTAGATAGCGTGGCACAGAAGATAAATCAATTTATTGAAATAAATACATTTCAATACATAATATAGGCTCAGTGAAAGTAATATATTTAAAAGTGCATTGAAAATTAAAAGTATTGTTTGTATGTGTAAATATACTTTAGAAGACAAACCAAAAATAATTTAAATTGAATTTCAAAAGAGTCTTATTAAATTAACGTCAAGGTGTCACTCAAATTTTGATATCATTTCTTTTAAAACCCATATTTTGAATTCATGAGAGATGTGAATGAAAAAGCATCAGCGAATAAATTTTATATATTTTTTCATATAAAGATAATAATAACACCTGTGAATATAAATAAAACTAAAAAGAAAATTATGATTTAAAAAAATTATTAACATAGCGTCACTTAAATTTGATATCATTGCTTTTAAGACCCATATTTAAAATTCATAGAGCCAAAAGAAAGTGCTGCGTCACAACTTTTAACCCGTTAAGGGTTTTTGTACTGATATCATTACTTTTTTAAGGTTATTTTTGAAAATGTCAATTAGTCGAAATTAAGTATAGGGTATAAATTAATCATTAGAATAAAATTTTAAAGAAATGCTAAAAAACACCCCTTGGACCCCAATAAAATATGAGGGTGGTGGCCCAGGGAGAGGAATCCAAGACTCAACTTTTAAATTATACAGCGAGATAGTAACACAATTAGAAGGATGAAAATGCATGGCAAAACCCGTTTGTTCCATCTTCCTCCGCCAAAGGGCGCAATCTTTTCTATACAACATAGCTGAAATTTTCCAGGCTGTCGATTCCGAGTCAAATGAGCCATACATCGTCGTGATCGGTCCCATAGAACCCGATAGGAAAGTGCCCCTGGTGGTGAAACTTGGAACTAAAATCAATATATCCTGTCGATGTCGAGTCGAATGAATCAAACTGCATTGTGATGGGACCCATAGAACTTGAGATAGCTGCAAAATCCGTTATTTCCATCTTCCACCACCAGGGGGCGCACTCTGTTCCATACAAACATAGCAGAAATCTTTCAGGCTGTCGATTTCAAGTCGAATGAGTCATACCTCGTCGTGATCAGGCCCATAGAACACAAAATAGGAAAGCGCCCCCTGCTGGTGAAACTTGTAACTAAAATAGATACATCCTGTCGATGTCTAGTTGAATAAATCAAACTGCATTGTGATGGGACCCATAGAACTCGAGTTAGCTGCAAAATCCGTTAGTTCCATCTTCCACCACCAGGGGGCCCACTATCTTCTATACAAACATAGCTGAAATCTTTCAGGCTGTCGATTTCGAGTCGAATGAGCCATACCTCATCGTAATCGGGCCCATAGAACACGAGATAGGATAGCGTCCCCTGGTGGTGAAACTTGGAACTAAAATCGATGTATCCTGTCGATGTCGAGTCAAATGAATCAAACTGCATGGTGATGGGATCCATAGAACTCAAGTTAGCTGCAAAATCTGTTAGTTCCATGTTCCACCACCAGGGGGCGCACTCTGTTCTATACAAACAGCTGAAATTGTTGAGGCTGTCGATTTCGAGTTGAGTGAGCCATACCTTGTCATGATCGGGGCCATAGAACCTGAGATAGGAATGCACCCCCTGGTGGTCAAACTTGAAACTAAAATTGATATATCTTGTCAATGTCAAGTTGAATGAATCAAACCATGTTGTGATGGGACCCATAGAACTCAAGTTAGTTCCAAAATCCATTAATTTACCCTTCCACTGCCAGGGGCGCACTCTGTTCTATATGAACATAACAGCCCCTGGCGGTGAAATTAAAATCAGTAAGTTCTATCGATGTCGAGTCGAATGAGCCAAACTGCATCACGATTAGGAATGCACAACCTGTGGCCCGTGATGGGTAACTGGTGGCCCGCAGAGACCATACATGTCAACCTATCCAAAAATTTCGAATTTCCTTAATAATTCGTGAGAAAAATTTGCAAATTTTGTCCATAGATCGTAGGAAAATATGAATTTCATCGATCAGGCGCATAGAATCATGAATTGCATCGACTGGATGCAAATTTTGTCGAATGGGCATGGAAAAATCACAAATTTCGCCATTTTGTCGCTAGTAAAAAAAACGCAAATATCAATAATCGGTCAACAGAAACCAGAGATGCCAAAATCGGTAATTCCAGAGTTGTAAATTTCGTCAATCACTCAAAATCTTGAATTTTGTAAATCAGTTGAAAAAACCTGCAAATTTTGTCGATAAGGCACTTAAAATCGCAAATTTCATGGATCGAGCAACGAATTTCATCGAATGGCATGGAAAGATCGGAGAATTTCAACGAACAGTCGCAGAAAAAATTTGCAAATTGTCCATAGATCGTGGGAAAACATTATGAATTTTGTCTATCGGTTCTGCAAAATTATGTATTTTGTCAATAGGCATGGAAAATCGCAAATTTCGTCAATTGGGCGTGGAAAAATCAAGAATTCCATCGAATGTTTGTGAAAAAATTGTAAATTTCAACGAACGGTAAAAAAAAAAATTGCAAATTTTGCCATTGTCTAGAGAAGAAAAATTGTGAATTTCATTAAATGGCCGACGGAAAGCATATCAGTTGAAAATCACGAATTTTGTCAATCAGGCACAGTAAAAACATGAATTTTATGGATCGGGAGAAGGGAAATCATAAATTTTGTTGAACGCATGCATAAAAATCATGAATTTTGTTTATCAGGCATATAAAAATCATTAATTTCGTCAAACGGATGCATAAAAATCAAGAAAGTCATCAATCGGGTGCGTAAAAATCTTGAATTTCATCGATCAGGCGTGTAAAAATATAGGACAAAATTGCCATTCGCCAATCGGCAAATAATACTGAAAATTTGGCGACTGACTTTACTGCCACCACTGGTCAAACTTAATAGTCCCAATTGCGATGATTGAATGGAAAAAGATTTTTTCCCCACTGTCGCTTGACAAATTTCGAAACCATTTGGCGAATTTCACGATTTTTCCCCCGAAATTATTTGACGGATTGTGATTTTTTTCTTCTCGAAGCCATTCGACGATATTTGAAAAAATTTTCCCCTGAAACCAGTTGATGAATATTGTGATTTTTCCACTATCAATGAATTTTGTGATTTTTCCGCTATCGATTGATGAATTTTGTGATTTATTGACTATCGATTAATGAATTTCACGAATTTTTCCATGAACGAACAAATTGTGCACTTTTTTTCCACTGCTATTCAACGAATTTTGCAATTCTGTTCTGCGATTGTTAGACGAATTTCACTATTTTTCTCTCGAGATCATTTGACGAATTTTGTGATTTCCCCCCCCCCCGAACCTATTTGACGAATTTCTCTAATTTTTTCAAAACAGTTAGGCATAATTAATTTTTTCCTGCAATGCCTGATTTCTTTCCCGAGACCATTTGACGAATATCGCGATTTCTTTCCCAACACTATTTGACAAATTTCGCCGTTTATTCCACAATCGTTTGACAAATTTCTTAAATTTTTTATCAAGTATTTGTAAATTTGTTATTGGTAAGTGCTGAAAAACAGGAGTAAAAAAATCCATGTACTGGCCAGTGGCCACTGAGTAAAAAAGTTGAAACTTATACATAAAAGTTGAACCTATACATAAAAATCATGAATTTTTTAGAACGGGCACATAAAAATCACAAATTTGTCAAGTAGCCGCATATAAATCACAAATCCATCTAGTGGGTGCATTCTTCCAAATTTGCAACCGAACAGTGCTGTATGTATGGATAATGCTAATTATCCCCCCCCACCCAACATCTCCTCGAAACAAAATTCTCTCTGTGCTACTGATGGTGGTCCTTGACAACCCAACAACTTTTTAAGTGGCCCTTCGCCTAAAAAGATTGGGCACCTCTACTATCAATTAACAATAAATTAACCTATCGCTTGTGTCATGTATTCATGAGCGGTGATTGCGATACAAATTCTTGTTTACAAGAATAAGACTCATATAAGGTATTTTATTATTTATTTATTGTTTGTTTACTTATTTTGATTTGATTTTCTTGTCCTTTTAGAAATTGACTTTAGATTGTTACTTAAATGGTGAGATGATTGTCAATTACCTGTTTTATCGATAAAAATGATACAAGGTAAGGAAATTGCATCGTGCCGAGTGAATATTTAGGAAGCATTTTAAAAACCACAGATTAAAGAAGATTTGTGTTTTACTTGTTAGCTATATTTTGAAACTCTCCAAATTACTGCAATGTAAATATAGTATGAAGTTTTATCCTATACTAAACTTTCCTCTGTTGTACAGCTAATTTTATTGGAAAAAACCCCTGAAAATGCATTGTTGTAGTAATCAATTATTTTTGCAGTTGTGTAAATTCTGTCATAACAATTTTCAACTAAGGGAAATTTTACATTGGACATTTAATCACAGTATTTTAAATAAGAAAACTTAAAATATTTGCAAATTAAAGAAATGAATGAAGAGATTTTGTTTAAAATTACATCTAATTTTTTTTTTTTTTTTTTTTACAAAAAATGCAAAATTTGCCAGTCATTCGGGAAATTATCACAAAATTCTACTAATAAAATGGGACTGTAAACAAACCGGTTCAAAATGTGTCCTTTTTAAAAATTAAATTCCATCCCAGCGGCCCTGTTGTTATGTTAGTCGAGCACTAGCTGATTGACAAAATTTTTTAATCTTGCCAACCTTTTTTTCTGACCAATCTTTAACATAAGCTAATAAAGTATAGCCAACATTTTACCATTGCTATATAGTATCTTAAAAAACTTACTTAAAAATAGCTGAAATATAATCTTGATAAAATATGTAAACACAAACATATCAATACAAATAACAAAATCTCATGTAATCGGGTAGGGGAGACCGGTACACAGTGGACCACTTTTTCAGTTAACATTTTTTTTCTCTTTAACAGACTGACCAATCTGTATGAAAATATTTTGAATATTCCTTAAACTTTCTTACATCCATCATAATTTTCTCACAACATAGTTTTCAATACATTTAAAAAAATTTATATACACTGGTCCACCCACCGGGGTACAGTGGACCACTATTACGTATTATCTAAAATATAATATAAATCTATTTTTCATTAATCTAATTCTTTTTTGTTGCCCCTTCATTCGCAAAATAACATAGTAATATAAATTTTGAAACAAAAACAAAAAATTAATTATTTTTTGAAAATAATAACAGATTAAAACAGAAACAATTGCAATTTAGTTGAAGTTATTACTTAAGTACAAAAAAAAAATCAGCTCACATTAAAATTTGCAAATGAAATTCCAAAGTACTTATCAGTAAGATTGAGCCTGGAATTTTCAAGAAATAATTTTGGGTCTGCGAGCAACATTATGAAATCATTGACATCAACAGCAGATTCATCTACAGTTTCGGGAGAAATAAACTGATTTCCATTCAATTTGTGTCTCATGAATCTTACTTGAATAGAATCATCAACAATTAGACTACAGTTATATTTATCAAAGGCAGTAAATACAAAACAAAATATTTCTTACTATGTTAAATAAATTGTTATTTTTATTTGTTTACTTTATTTTACAGTTAAATCTACTTTAAAACAATCTTTCTTTATAGAAAACAAGCAATTATTACATATTTTGAACATTCTGCATTAGAGGAGCAGAGTGGATTGTGGACCACTGTGCCCCAGGAGTGGGTGGTCCACTGTACCCCATGTTGAAGTTCAATAAATAATCATATTAATATTGTTTATAGCTTCCTTTTAAACATATTAACTTTAAAGTAAAATAAAAACAAGTATCTTAGCTTTGCTAAGAAGCTGTTTCTTTTATTTATCTACAACCTTTAATTACTAAAAAAATAAAAATATGATCATGAAAAATTTTACTTTTAGAAGCTCAAAACAACAAAGCAGGATTAAATAGTTCAATCTGAGATAAACATATTTTCTGAAGGCTATAAATAATCATTGCAGTGCTGTTGTCTATTAGGATAGAAGAGAAACTTAAAAAAAATTTAAATAAATAAAATATTAGGGGGTGGTCCACTGTGTCCATAGGTCCACTGTGTACCGGTCTCCCCTATATTAATGATAGGCTTAGTCAATAACAAAAATGTTAAAGTAAGCCATAACATAAATTAGAAACATTGTATTTCATAATGAAAACATCGTATCTAATTTTATATACATAAAAGTGAAAACTTACGTTATATAAATTCCCTATATAATATACCAAAGTTTCATCACAATTAAACGTATTTCAATCACACTGAAATAAAAAGTTTTAGTTATTAAATTTGTGTGAGGTGAATGATGGGAAAGTTTGATTTGGAAAGAAGGAAAACATAGGTAACAAGTAAAAAACCAATCTTCTATCGTCATCTGATTTTTAAAAGACTTCTTTAAAAGATTCACTGGCCATAATGCAATTTCCTTATATTATTTTTAACGATAAAACAGGTAATACTATTGACAATTATCTCACCATTTACGCCACTAAATCAAAAGACAATTTCTAAAAGGACAATCTAATCAAAATAAGTAAACAAACAATAAATAAATAGTAAAATACCTCATATGAGTGTTATTCCTAAACAACATTCGCGACTCAAAATAAACAGATGATTGATTCGTTGATTAGAGTCTGTTTCAAATTAACGGATTAAAAAAAAAGTCTGAATCTTTTTTTCCTTTAAAAACTGACAAATTAAATATATAAATAATAATTAAATTGTATATATATAATTATAAAATATTTCAATATTTTAATCAAGGAATCTAAATATTTTTCGACTTAATGAAGATTTTGAAATAAGAAATTCTTTATTATAACAAAAAAGAAAAATATACAAACAATAATTTAATTTAATACATATATATTACATATTAAAAATTTCATTAAAAACTGTTTTCGTATTAAAAAAAATCTAAATAGTTTTTCAGCGATATGGAGATGTTTTAACGTTTAACTGTAACCATGATAGCCATGAGCCTCCTTATTGCGCAGTAATAAAAAATGGTGAAATTCCGAATTTTTACAATAATAATCTATGAGGAAATGCAAAGGAAAAGAGTCCGATTTTAAAACTGGATTATATAAAAAACAAGAGTTTTCCTACGTTAACGCAAAATCATTTTCGCTTCATCTAAAACCGATTAATATAAATATCTCTCTATATTAAAAAAAAGTAACCACCGCGGCCGCCGCTGTCAATTAAGATTTTGTGCCTTGAAGTCTTTCTGGACTAATATCGAGAAAACTATTGCAAATAAAAATTTAAAAATTGGTGGTTTTATAAAAAATGTTCGATAAACACGCTGAAGTAGACAGTTTTTAAATCGAAGAATTATTTTAAGAGATATTTAAAATCAAAGTTGGTCAAAACAGTTTTCTTATAAAAGTTTTATAGAAACGAAAACTATGCACGGGAATTTAAACATAATTTGTAAGGATATAGTTGACAAGGTTGGGGTGTGCAGACTGTAATTATATTTTCAATTTGACTCATTTTTTGAGGTTATATTTCAATTTTTCATTCAAAATTTTCATTATTTTAACGAAGATTTTTTTCATATTTCATAAATTCCATTATTTGAATCGTTGCCAATTTGTAAAATAGCGCACGTAATAATATTCCCTTTCAATTAAGAAATGTATTAACACGTGACTATTAAAAACAGAAATAAAACTTTAAAATAATAACTAAATGATCACGTGTTAAAAGCATTAAATGTAGAAAATTACGTAATAAAAATATACTTGCGCGTGAATATTAAAAAGAGAAATACGAGTCACTAGGGAAATTTACGTCACATTTAAAATGATCAAATAACAATATTTCAAAACAATTTCAATTAATAATTATATTTTCATGCGAGATCAATTTATTTCGACAAATCTTTTACCTATTACTGCAAATTTTAAAACAGCGTAAATAATAATATTTCCTTTCCAATGTCAAAATTCTTCTATTTGTTTATTTGGTGTTACAGTTTAGCGATAGTTTTTTTTTTTTTTTTTTTTTTTTTTTTTTTTTTTTTTTTTTATTAATGAAAATTGATTGACGGGGTAATGGAGAAATATCAAAAGACAAATAAGCGTTGAATTAAAAATTCCTCGATAAAACAACTAACACGTGTAACGCATCTGATGTCAACTGAATGTGACGCGACGCCACGATTATGCACGTTTGGCGTTAAATCCTATATTTTGGTGACAGTTACAGTTGTAATCTGTTTCAACAGCAGTTGATTCGACCTTAAAATACCTCAGTCAAAGGAAAATGAAAGGAAACCCTGTTACAGCAGATCGCCACTGGTTGTTTAATTATAATACAATCTTCCGTAATCGTTTTAGAGATGATCAAATAAGAGTGTTTTTAAATCATGCTGTTTCAGAACGGGGGTTGGCGAGCGTAGCTCGTAGGGGGCAGAGCCCCCTAGTATTAATTTAAAAAAAATCCTTCGAGCCGTTTTGGAGATAATAGGTATGTGCCCATTACATTCCCTATTTTCGCTTAAAAATTGGTTTCCAGATCTCAAAATCTACTACATGTAGAAATTTATAAATTTCAGGATAGAGTTAGGCCATAGATATAAGACTAATGTGAAAAAATCGAAACGGTATACCTCATATTTACTGAGATATTAAATGTCGGCGTTTCGATTTTCCTTTGATGTCCTGCTAGCTGTATATATGAGAGTGACGGAATCTTCGGTTTTGGGCTTTCGGTTTTTCGCTGCGTCACTCGAGAAACTACCGTCTCTCATGATATAAAATATAAGTAGACATATTTTTAAAACTAAATTATTCTCTGAAAAACATTTTGGAATATTATTTATTTTTTTTTAATGTAACAGTTTTCAAATATTTATAATACTTATAAAAATTTAACGCAAAAACCAATTTTTATTTTATTCTTAATTCTTCAACCTATACCGAAATATTTTGTTATTATAATTTATCTAAAATATTTTGTTTAGGACTAAGTTAGTGATGTTCATCGGAAAAATGGTTTCCGACAACCAAAACAAAAAACATCCTTTCTCTTTATTTGATGTATTCAGAAATTATAAAAGATAAGTAGACATATTTCTCAAAGTAAGTAATTATACTCAGGAAAACATTTTGTAATATTAGAAACTTTTATTTTTATCTCAGAATATGACAGTTTACAAACATTTATAGAACCTATAAAATTTCAACTCAAAAACCATTTTTTTTTTCAATCTAAACCGAAATGTTTTGGATTTATAATTTATATGAATCATTTTTAAAAAAAATAACTTGTTCAGTGTTGTTCATCTGGAAAATGGATTCTGACAAATAAAAGACTAACAGTCTT
The DNA here is from genome assembly GCA_963931845.1 of Maratus michaelseni. Taxonomy (NCBI): domain Eukaryota; kingdom Metazoa; phylum Arthropoda; class Arachnida; order Araneae; family Salticidae; genus Maratus; species Maratus michaelseni. The sequence goes on from OZ007595.1 coordinate 205,023,288, forward strand.
TTGTTTTACTTAATGTATTCAGAAAATATAAAAGATAAGTAGACATATTTTTCAAAGTAAATAATTACACTCTGGAAAACATTTTGTAACAGTAAAAACTTTTTTTTCTCGGAATGTGACAGTTTTCAAACATTTAGAGTCCCTAAAAATTTTTAACGCAAAAACAATTCATTGTTTTTAGTTCTTCAATCTATGCCAAAGTATTTTGGATTTATAATTTATCTGAAACTTTTTATTTAAGACTGAGTTAGTCAGCGATGTTCATAGGGGTGATTGTGTTCCGGTATTTTGTACACCACTAAATTTATATAGAAATATTCTTAGTACGTAATCGCAGAATTTATCGATTGAACAAGAAAAAGATTGCTATATAAATTTAGTGGTGTACAAAAAACCGGAACATAATCACCCCTGACTGTTCATTTGGGAAATGGGTTCTGACAACCAAAACATGAACATACTTTATTTTTATTTGATGTATTCAGAAAATATAAAAGATAAGTAGATATATTTTTCAAAGTAAGTAATGATACTCTGGAAAACATTTTCTATTATTGATAACTTTTCTTCTTTCTCAGAATTTGACAATTTTCAAATAGTTTTAGTCCTCATTGAATTTTAACGCAAAAACATTTTTTTTTTTTTTTTTTTTTTTTTTAATTCTTCAGTCTGAACCGAAATATTTCATTATTTTCTGAAATATTTTGTTTGAGACTAAGTTACTTAGTGAAGGTCATCTGGAAAATGGATTTTGGCATCCAGAACACGAACAGCCTTATATTTTATTTGATGTATTCAGAAAATATAAAAGATAAGTAGACAGATTTTTAAAACTAAGTAAGGAATTTCTGGAAGACATTTTGTAATATTAATTATTTTTCTTTTCAAATATTTAGAGTCACTATTTAATTTTAACGCATAAAGCAATTCATTTTCTTTTTCTACAATCTAAACCAAAATGTTTTAAGTTTATAACTGATCTGAAATATTTTGTTTTGTAAAATCATGTATGTTCAATAATTTATTCCGAGCTATAGCAAATTATTTAAAGTCAAATAAACTTTTTCTTGTACTGTTTGCTATATCTGATACTTATTAAAATACATCTTTCTAAATAGCAGAATAACAGTCACAATGAAACTACAGGTAATAAACGAACAAGGCATAAACAAAAATGGAAAATATGTAACATTTGAAAGAAAATAGTAAAAAAATTTTGTTTTTACATCTGAATATGCCGAAAATAGTAAATAAAACTAAATCTGAATGCTAAACATCTAAAATACAATGACAATGATAAATGATATAAATATATAAAAACAAACAAAAATCCCGCAGCTATTGGCGAACTAAGTAGGATTCAAATTAGATTTTAAGGCAGAGAAAAAAAAATCAGCTTTGTTAATGCGGGATGTTTATCTGATAAATGGATTCGGAAACCTAAACGTGAATACTCTTTTTATTTTATTTTATGTATTCATAAAAACAGAGATACATTTGCAGATTTCCAAAATTGAGTAATTATACACTTGAAAACATTTTGTAAAATTAAAAACCATTGTGCCTATAAGAATGCAATAATTTTAAATTATTTATAATCTGTATAAAATATTTGAAATTAAAACCAATTCATTTTAGTTCTATAAAGAGATATTTTGGATTTGTAATTTATAAGAGGTCTTTTAGATTTCAAGATTTTTTATATATTTGGTTTCTGAGGCATTTTGTTTAGAAATTAATGTTTGTCCCATAATTTATTTTTAGCTATAGTAAATCTATTAGATTCGAATTAACGTTATAATGTAGCGTTTTCCATATTTGATATATATTATGTTAAATCTTTCTGAATATCGAAATGAAACTCAAAATAAAGCTACTGGTAAAAAAAAAACGTTAATAAAGAAAAAAAAAGCGCTGCAATAGACTAAGATTGAAATGATATTATGGCACATAAAATAAATTCAGCTTTGTTCATGCAGTATATGTATCTGTCAATGGAATTCTGTCAGCGAAAACACGAATAGCCTTTTATTTTATTGGATGTATTTAGAAAAAAAAAATAAGATATACGTTTGCAGATTTCCACAACTAAGTAATAATTCATTTGAAAGTATTTTGTAAATTTCAAAACATTGTTTTTTTACACAAGTATGTGATAATTTAATGATAGTTATTATTTGTATAAACGTAAAGAAACATGGTCTAAAATGATTCTAGTGGGCAAAACGATCCACATATGTTTTCTTAGAGACAGGTCACACTATCTATCGGGTAATACAAACTAGTTGTGCCAAGTGACGAAGAAGCAATGGCGGTATTCAAGCGATCACAGTATTACGCGGCTGAATACAATTCTTCAAAACTTGGGTTTTATAACATCTGTTATAAGGTAAGTACTAACAATATAATAAATTATAACACCTTGTAATAGTATATTACTTTTAAATGCTAAAGGTGTAAAATTAACAACTGTAATATAAATTAAAATAACTTTTATTAGTTGTTTTACATATTTCGACTCTTTCCGAGTCATTTTCAAAATTTTCTCATTTTGTTTTTGAAAATGACTCGGAAAGAGTCGAAATATGTAAAACAACTAATAAAAGTTATTTTAATTTATATTACAGTTGTTAATTTTACACCTTTAGCATTTAAAAGGTAAGTACTAATTTTCATATTTATTTAGATTTACAGTAATGTACAAAAATATTACTTGATTTACTTAATGGAGTATGTTTTTAGATGTGAATTACATTTATGTACTGTCATAATTACTTTTATATCCTTTATTTTGCTGATAAAAAACAATTTACAATTATTTTTAAATGAAGGATCATTTTACCCCTTGGTGAGGGTAAAATGATCCTTTGGACACTTTTTAAAACATCTATTTTTTTTCATTACCCAATTTGGGTTAAAAATATTATTAAAATATGTTTATAATGCAAAATATAGTGTAAAACATACTTAGCAAAGGGCGAAAGTTTTATTTAAACAATTATGTTATTTTACACATGTATTAACCTTAAGGGGATCATTTTAGGCCACCTTCCCCTATAAATATTTTTTTAACTGTAAACAACTCATTTTGTGTTAACTTTTTCTCTATGAAGAAGTATTTTGGTTTTATTATTATTTTCTAGATCTTCTCACATTGCTGGTTTGTGAAATTTGTTAATATCTAGAAATCCGTATATATTCGATAATTTATTCTCATCTATAGAATCACCTGAGTATCAGAATTTTAATATTTTGATAATTACTCAAGACATGAGTTAGATTCTCATTAACCATCGCTTCTAAAATGACATCTTTTAAATCAAAATGGCTAAAGAAACGAACATTGGAAAAAAGCATGAAAAAAGCATTGGATTTGCAAGCGGAAATGAACGATTTCAAATTATTTTACTAATTACCGAATTTTAAGAAAACTAATTGAGATATCAATTTGAAAATTTCTGAGCATTTGTAAAAAAAAAGAAAAAATCTTCATCTGACTATGTGATTTTTGAAAGATTCGGTCCGTAATTTTTCTTAATTTATGCAAAAAACTGCCAAAAATCTGCCTGCACCAGTGAAAACAATCTGAGAAAGTTTCAGACAGGGATCTGCTTTCATTAAAAATTGAACTATAAAGAGATCTGTTTCTCTGGCCGATTCCTCCCTTTAGTTTGCGAAAATAAAAGGAAATATAATTGCCAATTTTTATTAATGAACAAAAATTTAGGTAACTAATTAAGATATAGATTTGAAATTGAGGTCGGGAAGGGGTGTCATCTGCCAGCTAAATAGAAAGCGTAGCGTCTTCGTTATGTTCTAATTATCAGAAAAATGTCATTCTTTTTTTAATGATCGCGTTAATGTAGGTGACGGTTGTTTTCTGGAGCAAATTATTCATTATATTTGCGGGTATGGGGAGGGATGAGGTTAACGCCTTTCTCTGAGATTGTAATTCACTCGGGCACGGGCAACGCCGGGCGGTTTAGCTAGTAGTATATATATATAACAACGAGTTAACATTTAAGGAGTTAAAAATTAAATGTGTTAAACATTAAAGGGGATAAGCGGTAACATCACTTTGTCGCAGTAAAGTTTCTGCTCAGAACTATTGTTTTACTTCTTATTGCATTGCGTCCTTTTATATTCTGTATACTGAGAATTATTTTCTGTTGCATAAACATAGGCTTTTCTATTATCAGTTACTGTCATGAAGCTTTTCCTGCCTTTACCGGTCTTTATTTTTTGCTATTTATATAACCCTTGATGAACTTTCATCTATTTTTTTCATCAAAATTCTTAACAACTGTAGCCTTATTTACTTAACAGTGCTAATAGACATATCGCTTTCTTGATAACCGGTCAACTCTTCACGGTGTGTTATTAATATTACTATGCTATACTTGCTCACAAATAAATATTTTAAATTTTAAAAAAATGAGCAGCAATCATAAAACAATAACTTTCAATACATGAGAGTGCCTTTAAAGATGAATTCAATACATTAAACAACCTTTAAATTTCAATACATGACATCATTAATTAAAATCTTACCCTAGGATTACGGTACTCATTTTCAGTACGGAAATCTGTCTCTCATTCTACACTTTCACGAAAATTAGCTACAATCAAATGAAAGAAAAATATTTCACGCCAATCTAACAAAAATCTACTGCCTTTTTTATATTATTTTGCTATAACGGTTCATAAAAATTAATAATTAAACAAACTGTAGTGCATTAAATTCTTGAATAAATTAACTTTATATTGATATGATATTACTAAATTAGTTTTATGGTATTACTAAATTAAATGTTGTGTTATTAGCGAGAAAACCTCAAAAGGTCATTTTTCCAAAAGGTTTCCATAATTTTGACCACTAATTTATTTGAGCATATACGATAATAAATAATGTATGTAATTATGGAGTAGTGTATTAATTATGGGGTATTCAGCTAAAATGTTATTTTAAAAATATATCTACTAATATTAACAGCACTGCTCCACAAAACAAATACGCCTATAAGGCATTTGTTTTAAAATATTTCTAATATTGTTTTAATAATATTTAGATAAATATTTTAAAATATTAGCCAAAATTTTTAAAATTTTGAGATCATATGTTCTTTGTTATTCTGAAACTAGAATAGCAATGCCTTTTGTTTATGTTTTGTGTGTTGTGCAGTTTAATTATGTTAATGGATCTCATGCTTTATGAATTATCCTAATTAATTTCCTGTTTTTAAGCTGCACACTTTCTGAATTTAAATTTTATTTTGGAATATTGCTGGCATCTGCAATGGATTAAATCGTTAACTATATATCAAAGGAAGACGAGCCTTCAAATATACATGAAAATAGCGTTAACAGTTGTCATTTGCTTAATTAAAAAGATAATCACTGAAATTATACGCAAAAACTGAAATATTATTTCTGTGGATTGTGTCTTCGCGCTTCATACCAACTGTTTAAAATGATACATGATTCCATAGCAGCGACGGAGATCTTACGAATTAATGTAAACGATAAATTCAAAAATGCAGCACAATAGTTGGTATTTTTGTACAATTTAATTCCAGTTATTGATATTATGCTAAATTAATTAGCCGTATGTAAAACCATTCGTTATGTAGCACCTTTGCTTAATTTCAAGCATTATTCGGAAGCTCTTCAATCACTTAAAATCATTATTCAACAAAAAATAACAAACATGCGAATATACATAAGAAAGACATTTACAGCTGTTTGCTAAAAATGACAATTACTGAATTAATAAGCATTAAAGGAAATAGCTTTATTATGTCTGAGTGTTTTATCTGAATGTTTTTAGTGAAATATTTTTCTATACCAGTTACCAATAGCTTTAACAGTGTTTCATTTCGGAATGAGCAGAGGGGGGGGGGGGGGGGTTCTGAACAGCGATGACGTGCTATAAGGTATGGAGATGGACAAAGTTTGCCCGTGATTAGATAAAAATCACTAATTTTATTTTTATTTTTTAGGGGGGGGGGGTGGAAGGAGGTGATTTCCCGAAGCCGTAAAACCCTGGTTACGCTCTTGCCAGCGACAAACAAGTCATATTTTATTCTGAAATAGAAATGCAACATTAAAGCTGATGATTCATGCAATTTCATGTCACTTATTGATCTCATGCTCAATTATTTAGCCATATATAAATTCACTTTTTATGCTAAATGAGAATTTAGCTACTCAATTTTCACTTAATCATTAATTCAGGCCTCTGCAATTCCCTAAACCATTATTCAAGCAAATTAATAACAAACCTACGAACATGCACAACAACGGTTTTCCCGCTGTCTGTTCGGAAGTCAAAATATATCCCTCAATGTATATGCAAGAAATACAATAACTTTTATTACTTAAAATATGGATAAATATGCTTAAGTGATACAAACAGAACACAAAAAGGCTTATAAAAACTTTTAATATAAAGATTAACATATGTTTCAAAGTTTTAAACGGCGCCCTTATCAAGAACTACAACGATATTTTTCAACGAATTTATTTTCAAAAAAATTGCGAGAATAGTTTGTTTATTGTTGTAGTTCTTGATAATGGCGCCGTTTGAGCGATAATCAAATCTATGATCATGAACTACAACGATAATCTTCAAAAAGTTCATTTTCAAAAATTTGCGTGAATAGTTTTTTTTATTGTTGTAGTTCTTGATAAAGGCATCGTTTTAGCGTTGAAACATATGTCGATCTTTATATTAAAAGGTTATCATAAGCTTATTTATTATTAGTGATCTTATTATATGATTATGTAATTTTTATTACGTTTGAGAGTGCTTTCCCAATGTATTTCAGCGACATATTCTTTCATATCAATCAAAAGCATACCGAAGATAATTGTGAATGAAAAATGGAGCTCTAACTTTCGTATATCGTGTAATTTGAATCCTTTTGTTAATGCCATTATAAGTAAATTAGTCATATATGAAATCACTCTACATACTGTATGGTTGTTGAATTTCAACTTAGTGATTATCCGAGGACTCTGCAAATATTTATATCATTATTCAAGCAAATTAATAACAAACCTTAGAACATGCATAGCAAAGGTTTTACCGCTATCTGTTGTTAAGTCAAAATATATCACTGAATGAAAGAAATACATTTTTTTTTATTACTTTTGAATGGTATCCCAATGTATTTCAGTGACATATTATTTCATATCAGTCAAAATCATGCCGCAGATGATTATGAATGATAAATGCAGCTATAACTTTCGTATATCGTCAAATATCAAGGCATTTATTGATGACATTATAAGTAAATTAATTATATATGAAACCACTCTTCATGCTGTATGGTTGTTGAATTTCATCTTAATCATTAGCCTAGGACTCTGGAAATACCTTTATCATTACTCAAGCAAAGTAATAACAAACATACGCATATAGATAAGAGGAGTGTTATTGCTATCAGTTGTTTAGTCAAAATGGTAATTACTGAACTAAAAAACAAACAAGAACGAAAAATTGTGCATCAAGCATAGATTATGTAACACTTCCCAATGCTTCCAAAATAATTTCACAAATCATTACCGTTTAATAAGCTGAAATATAACATCTAAGTAAACAATTTGGAAAACGCACAACATACTTAAAAACGTAATTTCAGGAATTCCCAACATATATTTCCAACATATACAATATTCGGAAAAATATCCGAATACTTTTATTCAGCCCTTATAAGATCTATAGATTTGTATATATACTAAATAGGATGCGAAATTTTAGTTTAGTTAGGAAACGCGTAGCACAGTTTAAAATTCTCCTTCTGGAGTTTCTGTCAATAAACGGAAATGTGTTTGCGAACTTTTGTGCTGTCTGTATATGAACCAGAGAATTTATACACACCCAGTAATAGAAAAAAGTGAGATAAATTTAAATTCGCGTTCAACAACTTAAAACGCACTTCCAGGAATTATTGTTAACAGACAGTAGAGAATTCTTTTGTGTGTCTCTGTAAATGAACGATGACTGCTATACACAGAATATTCTGTAGTAAGCCTCTTGTAATGCACCTTAGTGATATATATCAATTTCAAAGAGTTTAAAATTGTGAAACATTATTTAATTATACCGCGAACGATTTTTCTCCATGGACGTAATGTAACGGAATTCTTTTGACTGTCCCTGTAAAGTAACTGTAAGTGCTATGCACACCCTATTCCACATTAAGCTTCTTGTAATGCACCTTAGTGATATATATCAATTACAATGTGTTTGAAATTGTGTAACATCATTAATATAAACCGCAAATGATTTTTCCACATAGACCGTAATGTAACGGGATTCTTTTGAGTGTCCCTGTAAAAAAACTATAAGTGCTACACACTTCAGTTGAAATAGGGAACATGCTATAGATAACGACAATAACAAATAAAAATTGCAGGGCAATCCGAGCATATTTACGGGAGATGGAGCACGAACAGACGGCAGACGGCCAGACGGCCAGACAAACCAAAGTCATAAACACTTTTCAACTAGGTTGGAAAGTGTTAAAAAGAAAACAGCGTTTATAATACCTTAGAGTTATATCTAGTGTTTCAAGGGGAGGGTCGACTTCTTTGTGTCAAATTTTTAGATATTTTTAATCTCACATTTCAAATGTGTAGTTTATTACTCTAATGCAGTTCCATAGTATTCTAAATCCTTACAATTTTTTTTCTCATTAAATGTATCTCCGCTAATTGGATGTAACACTAGTGTAAAATTTTAAACTTGTTTTTCTCGAAACCCCGTTTTTCAAAGTGGGCGACCATTTTTCTCGAGAACTACTCGACCAATTTTCTTCATTTTTTATTTAAAAGAATGTTAATAGTTTTTTCTTGAACTTATATCACCGAAAAATGTAACTTTCATTGATTAATTCTTTTTTCGAGCTCTCAAAAGTTAAAATAAGTTGGAAATTGTACGTCATACGTGGCAAATGAGGTGCGTTCGTACTAAAACTAGTTTTATAAATATTCAGATCTTGGTGCAATAGCTGTTACACTGTTATGCAAAAATGCATGAATACAAACTTTATATTATGTTCATTTTTTCATATTATAGATATTAATTTTATTTTATGAAATTCAGATTCAATATATTTTTACAAACAATTAATTACAATTCTGTTACATTCAAATTATACTATGCGCAAATATCCAATACAAGACATTGTAAAAAAATCATCGTGATTATTTCACTGAAGAAAGTGAGTTATATCGTCTGTTATTATGATATGATTAATTTCCGTAATAAAATAATTTTATTTTAAGTTGCCAACATTTTATCGTTTGGTGACATTTACTGAAAATTTAAATGGGAAACTTAAGTCTAGCTTGGAAATTTTCAGAACTTGATATCCATATTTAGACTCTTTTTCCATTTAATATAAATTTCTCCGGAAATATATATCCAAAAAACTGTCGCTAGATTATAGGATTGCTATAATAAAACAAGTTTAGTATGCAAATTCGGTTTTTAAATTCAATAACACGGAAATAATAGGACTCCATCTTAAATAGGGGGTAATCATCGTGGCAACCTAGAAGCATTACCTATCATGGGATATCATTCAATTAATTACGTATAATAAGATTTATTAGAATGAAGACAACTTTTATTAATACCTTTTTAAGTTTTGATTTGATTTTCATAAAATTTGAAATGATTGGATAAAATTCTGCAATGATTATATATATTAAATTTCCAACTATTCGGTTGGGTAGTTTTTCGCTGTTATATGCGGACGGACGGACGGACCAGACGACAACTGTAGGTGTTACGTATTTATACAATACCTAAAAATCGAAACATTTCCTAAATTTTTGACCAAAGAAATAGAATCCCCTCCCCTTAAGTGAGATATTATTCCATACCAAGAACACAAAAGCCACAGATAATTATAAACAATAAATGGAGATATAAATTTTGGGTTTCGTGAAATTTAATTTAATTTCTTTATTTGATGATAAATTAATTATCCAAACATAAATTAATTCACTTTTTAATGCTGAATATCATCTTAAGCATTAGTATAGATTTCTCAAATTACCCCCAAATCATCTTTAAAAATCGTATCATTATAAGCCTACTAACATACATAAAAAATCGTTACCAGTGCAAGAAATTCAATTTTCAGTGTAAATTTTTAATTAATAAGCAAAAAAGATGATAAATCATCCTAGTGATTTGTTTTTATTACTTTGATCCCAAATCATATTTATATATATATAGATATTCAATATCGAAAGTAAACAAGTTGCTTATACTTATAAGCTACACATAAGTAACATATTTAGTAAGCACATTTAAATACAAAATGCACAACTATACTCAAAAAACTGAAAAGAAAAAGAAATATATTTTTTTTCTTTTTCAAATTCTATAAGCCCAAATTCTATTTTTAGATATTTAAACCCAAATCAATTTTGGAAGTATTAGAACTACCGCAAAATTCTGTCCATTAAAAAAGTGATGGAAAACAATACATTTTTCATGCTTCTGAGTATACTTCGAACTAGTTTGGTGAACCAAATTAAACTTTTCTGCAATCCCCGATATTGTCAAAAAGGATCTTGCTCTACCATTACTTGTAAATATCGATCGACGATGGCCTCCCAGAGCGTGGCCTATCATTACGATTGAAATCACCTGCTTCAAATTTTTCGAACCATCTCCTGCAAGTTCTATCCGAAACTGCATCTCCACATTTCTTTAAATTTAGACTCACTTCTGTAGAATTTCTTTCTTGTATTTGTACAAAATACAGTGTCGTAAATTAACTTTATAAACATCCATTTTTACACGATCGCGTCTCACTTAATAACCACATGAGACACTTTTGTGTCAGTTAATTTAGAAGAGCACATGTGTATACGTGCAATGATAAAGAGAGACAGCCATATATGTCTCAAATGAACTCGTTTATTCGTGTTGAAACTTGAAATAACATTAACGGATAGAAATTTTCTGTATATCTGATGTTTCCTCGCATATATATATATATATATATATATATATATATATATATATATATATTATTTTTTGGTAGAAATTGTTTCCATTCTATTTCTCCCTTAATAATATGCTAAAAGTCTCTTATTATCTTAACAAAGTACAATTTTTACTACATGTTCTACTGGTATAAAAAATTTTACAAACGTAAAAATACCAAAATAAAGTATTTTAATTGAAAGCATAACATTTTTATTTGACATATTTCACTCAATATAATGTTTAATATTTTCAAAAACTACTTTTTTATGATTTTGACAATGAAAGTATAGTCGAATAATGTATTACAATATATTTAACAAAAACTTATTTTAATAAATTCAGTTTTATGAAATTTATAACGTCTTTTAGTGTACATAACTCTCAAATCTCTAAGCACAAAATCTCACAACAAGCATCTGTTCTATATTTCTTAACTATATTTTGGTTTGTGAAAAGTTTTAGAAAACGTTATATATAAAAAAATAATATTTAATAATGCACAGCAATCATTTTACAAGCCAGTATAGTTATGTTTTTTTATTATAAAGAATGAAATTATTAAAAGTTGCGTGAGAATTTTAAAAAGCTCTATCAGAAACTTAAAAATATCCTCTTTTATGATATTTTTGTAGCTGTTATAAAGCTTCCATATGCAAACAAAGGAGATTTTATTAAGCTGCACCGAACTACTACTTTCTTTTTAAATTTTCAAAAACCATACATAAACCAACATTAATTAAGGTTATCTTCCTTTTCGTTATATATTTTTTTTCAATTTACATATTTTCAACAAAAATTATCGTTAAAACGTTATAAAATAGCAATAATTTTTTTTTAAACTTTCAAACTTGTGCTTAACATCTAGATATAGAGAAACCAATTAGTATTCCTTTTAGATACTTTTAGTTACTTCGAAAGTCGTTTTGATTTTTTTTCCCACTGGTTCATGTTTACTTAATCGAAGTATTTTTAGAAAGTGGTGGTAAGGAATGTTAATGCCAAATAAACGTTTATTTTTAATTTAAATCTTTCAGAATATCGTGAACTAAAATTAACTTTAAAAAAAAAGAAATTTCTAGGAATCTTTTTTCCCAATTATCGATTCTTTCTGTGTTTCTTATCAAATAAAACTAAAAGATAAATTATTTATAAAGGTATAAATGAAAATACAACTCTACCACCTATACTTCATTTTTTTTTTAATTTTCAGATAAGCATCAGCAATTAGACAAATTTTAAATATAGCTTATAATGTTTATTTCAAATAATTAGCTCCTTTACTTTTCTAAATATTGGCAAAATTCACAGTCTCTTTATGGTACTTTTACTTTTATTTTCAAACAAAGTATCACAAAATCTGAATAAACTCCTTTTACATTTTAATTATACGAAACACATACTTTTTCTCTGTAGAACTACTTCTTTAGTTCATGTTATCTCTGTTTTTAAATTTTTCTCATATGAAAAAATAAAGAAATTTATTTTTCATAAAGGAAGAGTTTCCGTTTTGATTTAACATCTGCATAGAGTTTACGGAAGTCATTTTATTAGTATGCTATTTCAGTGCATTTGGAATATTTTCTCCCAATGTATTTTTATAAAAGATAAATACTATGTTTCTGAAAATTTAGAATACTACATTTTCAAAGAAAAAAATTGCTTTGTGCTTTTTTCTTATACATATTTATAAAGCGTAATGCATTCATTTTTCTTAATTATGTAGTGAACTTGTTTAACAGATGTTTCTGAAGGAGAGGGGATGCTTAAAATATGGAAGTAACGTGATTTAGATATGCATGTTTAAAAAAAATCATTATTTGGAAATAAATAAATAGTATCTTTATCATAGAAAACAATCATTTCAATGCAACATTTTGTATGTCTTCTAATCTGGATGACTTTGAGATAAAAGACACTGAATACCTGACATGAATGTAATTTAATAATAAATTAAATAACGTTGATATTCAATTTTTTTACGTGAATCTAAAACCTTACATCATTACTGTTATTTTAAAAAATTGTAGGTTACAAATTAATATTAGATTAAACTTAACATTTTGGAATCATTTGAAGACCAGCATTCATCATACGATTCTTTGCCATAAAATTCATGTGACCATCTGTGGGTGCAATGCATTTAATTCGGTTTATAATTTTTGGATGACGTTTTAATACACTCTAAAGTGAAAAGTTGGCATATTATGTTTGTAATTTTGGCTCTCCAATGCCCTTATACACTTCGTCTTGCACAAAAACCAAACGGGTGTCACAGAAGGCTTTTAATACATAAACTGAAACATTTAACAACGTTTCAATGCACAAATACGTACAAACATGGCACGCAAAGTCACATATGACCGTTTCGAGGATTCTTGGATCCCCGTCCTCAGTGCGATAAAAAAAAAAAAAAAAATTGGGTTCAAAGAACCCCTCGGTTAATGGATTGATTGAAAAGTCCAAAGCGAGATTTTATTTATTTTAAAGAAATGACGTAATTGGCCGGAACTAACTGAAAAAAGGAGTCACTGAGCAGGATCCCTCCACACAAGCGAGAGAAAAGGGGTGCTGGTCATATCATTCACTGAGGAAGAAGTATGTTTATGAATGTAGTAAGCTTCCTAAAAGTTTAGATCCAAAACTGAATTACATTTTTGGATACTTTTAGCCTCTGGATAATTAAACTGGGGGTTGAAATTCCAACAATGATTAGCTATTGTAGATTTCTCACATTTCTGCCTTCTAACATAATTCTGGTGTTCTTTCAGCTCAATTCTGAGATTACTCTTCGTCTGCCCAATTTAAGAGAGGCCACACTCACAAAAAATTCTATAAATGCCTCTGGTATTTTTGTGACATGTTTGTACGTATTTGTGCCTTAAAACGTTGTTAAAAATTTTAGTTTATGTATTAAAAGTCGCACAAAGTGTTTGATTTATGCACATAAGGCTTTTCACATGTGGAAGTTGATCGTGCTTTTCTGTTGCTTGCTGTCTATTCACTGGTAATTATTGGTTATGGGACATATTCTTTCATTATTCTGCACGCAGTCATTTGAGGTAAGATGATGTTTATTGATGTCATAGGATTTTACAACAGGTAAGGTAACATTTTAACTCTTTCCTTCACTTTTCGAAAAACGACGAGAATAATAATTTTCTAATTATTTGTTTAAAATGTATTTTGACATCCCTAGTGTATTCTGGCGAAGTTACGTAAAGATACGTTTATTAAATATAAATAAGTGAAAAAAACTTTTTACTTCATCCATTTCCCTTCAAAAGTTACAATCTTCAAATTCATTTTTCTCAGTTTGTGTTTTTCTTTTCATTATATAAGTAAGTTCAAAATGCTAAAGCTTCAATATATATATTTCAGTTGGGGAATACTTAAGGTGCTTTTCATAAAATTAGGGCTTAAATTGATAGTAATATGAATAATTTGTTTTAAAAAAATTAAATGTTAAGTAACTAGTCATTTTTAATGTATTTTTTACGTATAATGTGACATTTTAATTATTTTTTCTTAATGAGTTTAAAGTACCCTTTAAACTCATCGAAAATCAACTAAAACATTCAAAGTCTGAATTAGTATATCATCAAAACATTTTTATGTATAAACATGCAATTTTGACTGTTGATTAAACAGATTGTTCTTTATAATATACTAACACTAGAAACTGACTAGTCTTTTAAAACATTTTTGAATTTTTGAAATTAATACAGTTTTTTTTAACCCCGTTAGTCATTGCGTGCAGGATATCTTGAGAACGTATGCATGGATAGTTATGAAATTTGATGTAGATAATAACCAAACATGTAATTTTAAAAAGATCTACTCTTAGGTCAAAATTATTTCATTAACCATGTAAAACAAATATTTTTGTAAAAAAAAAATCAAATTTTACATTTTTTAATGAGTAAAAATAGTCATAAAAAATACTATCACTGCAAAAACTTAAAAGTAGATCATTTTAAACACATATATGAGCTTATTATCTGTAACCAATTTCACAACAATCCATACATACGCTCTCAAGATATGCGCGCAATCACTTACGGAGTAAAAAAAGACAGTTTTTTAATTTCAATAATGCACAAATTCTATAACAGTGCCTTCATTTTCTAATAGTAGTAGTATATTAAAAAGCCAAATCCGTTTTATTTACAGCAAATATTTAATTTTTATACAAAAAGTGGTTTTGGAGATACACTAGTTCAAACTTTGAATGTTTTTGTTGATTTTTGTCGCGTTTAAAAAGTACAAAAACCCTTAAAGTAACTAACATTTTGAAAATCTGATCTCTAGCGTTATAGAATACACTTAAAAAGTATGCAAAAATCGAAAAGTTCAAAATTGTAGAAGTAAAGTTTTAAAATTTTCTTAAAATTTTCAAATTAAAAAATATTTTTTTATAAATTTTACCACGAGAATTGCATTTTTTCTTGATTTAATCATTACCGTCATAAAACAATTTAATACTATGTCAAAAAGGTATTCTAAACACTTAAATAAACAAAATGTTGGAATAATAACGAGATCTTTGAAAGGCTTAAGCAATATACGGACTTAAATCTCACTTCTGAGGTACCTCTGTAGGCGTTTAAATGATATATTGTTTCGGTTAAAAGTATGCAGTAATATATATGTAATATGTGTTCTTTCTTTGTTTGCTGTATTATTCCCCCACTATACTACAGATAATAATTTCTAAAATATTTTTTTGAATATTTAACAGAGGTCAGCCAGATACTAAAATTATCTAGTTCTTCCAGAAATCTGACACATTTTTAAGGCTAAACTGGTCTTCTATTGTCTTTATTATCTAAGAAGATGCTACAATTATCTAAGAAGATGCTATAGACGATTTGGATTTCTTGGGATAGTTTTAAAGGTGTGTTACAGTACAACAAATATTTTTGTATAAGAAAGCAAAGTTTGATAGATTCAGTCAAAATTAAAATGTATCTGACATTAAACCGAACATGCGTTTTCGTTCATATCTTTCACAATGATGAAGATATATTACCTAAATATTCTTCATTGCGACTTTTCTTCGTGTGAAAAGTGATGATATTACGGAAACAATGCTGGAAGTGGATTTTAATTTAGTCGGTGGCACTGTATGCACTCTACATTACGAATTATGTTAAACAATTTCTGGTACTTCACTTGATGTCATCACATTTCAAAGAAAGCAAATAAAGTCTGTTGAAAAGGACGTTATAATAACTGAATTTTGTTAAAGTTTTGAGAAGTAGCGTACACTGGGACAGGCCAGAAGAAATACCCCCCGCTTTTTCCAAACAGTAAAATTTGTCTTATTTAATCACATAATTAAAAACATTCTTTGATTAAATGAAGCGAAGATTACTGTTTAAAAAAATTGTGGCGTGCCCCTCCCCACTTGACTACTATACACTGTTAAAAATGTGCAACAAACTGTCCAGTCATTTGACCTTTTTTTTTTTATAGAAAATCGATACATAATCGTAATTTAACTCTATTCTGGCCATAATATGGACATAATATGGTCAGAATAGAGTTAAATTATAGTTATGTAATAGTTTTCTATAAAAACAGTCAAATGACTGGACAGTTTACTGCAAATTTTTAACAGTGAAAAGAGTGAAATTTCCTGAGTGAAAATTCATAAAAAGTGGGCATGTGACACCCTGTATTTTTGACTGAATAAGCAAATTGAGATCGTAGCTTCCAATGAAAACTAGTCGTTGGGGGCCACCGTAATACGTACCTATCATAGATATGCATAATATAAAATATGAAAATAAAACATGTGTAAACTATTTATAAAATACATTTCAATTCGAATAAAATCGTGGCTTGATGACGTTATAAACTATAAATGCTCTATTACTGAATTGTGTAAGAGAAATATCCTTATAACTCAAAAATTGACAGTCATATTAACTAACAGTTTACTGCGTCGGATTAAGCTTCTCAATTCCATTTAAAATACATCTTTGAATTGAAATTTGAATGAAATACAGGGTCATGAAAAATCGAAGAGTGTGGTAAATAGGATTACAAATATCTCGGCAACTCATTCAATCGACTTCGTTCTTTATGTAAAATTTATGTTTTTGTTGTCTTTTATATTCACTCCTTAAAATAAATTATTTCGAAAATTTTTATATACCTTTTATCAGAACGAATATTACGAGAGTCTGAAAAAAAAAATAGTTCCGGATAATCGAGGTTACTGAATTTTTATAAGCTTCTTCCCATTGTTACATACTAAGTACAGACCAAATTTCAAGTCTCAATCTCAATTTGATCGGGAGATAGAGCGTTTACAGACACACACACACACACAGACACATAGTCGGACGGCAAAATTTTGTTTTCTAAAAATATGCTTTTCGGAATGTCCAATGTCTGAAACGAGTAAATCCGTCAAAATTTTTGTTTTCGATTTCAAAACGATTACAAGATTTACCGTATACTACGTATGATGTGTAAATAATATGTTTGTTCTATGTCCTTTACACGTCTTCTTAAAGTTTGTCTCACGAGTTTGTATATATTATTTTAATTGGCATTATTTATCTCGTTATTTCATTAAATAGCAATGTATTAAATCGTTGATATTTCATCAATCTGAAAAACACTTTTACTTAATTATTTACAACAACTTATGCAGTTAATGGAAAAATGTTCTTTTTATACTCGAAACGTGGGCATACTGTAAGTTGAATAATTAGCTGTAAATGTCATGAATGAATACAAAAAGCTAATTTCACTTTGTATGAAATTCCCGGGCGAATTCTGAACGTCATTTTTATGCAAACGTAAATTATTAATATTTAGGTTGAAATCACTAAGCACAGGATTCATTAATTAGCTAACATGAGCGATAGGGAAAACAAGCATAATATGATGTTTTTTGCTACATAAATTTACTTTACGCATGTCATTTTTTAGAATAACAATGTGATAATATATATCCATGCTTAATTATTTGCAAGCACTTGATGACATACAAAATTTTAAATATTGCAGTTTTAATGATTACTGTGAAACATATTGATTTGATATTTTGTTAATTACTGTTTCCTTTCACAATCTTTGTCACGAATAGAATAATACAAAATATGTATGTTTTCCATTTGTAAAAAAAAAAAAAAAAAAAATAAATAAATAAAATAAAATAAATTCAGTAATTACAAAAATCTTACTAATATACAGAAAATAAAAAAATATCAGATCGAAAATACCATCTATTTTCAATTTTGTACATATAAAAATCTTTTGCATGTTGAAAATAAATTACATAAGCAATTAAATAATTCATTGATTACATGATTCCATTAAAACTTTGTATGTAGCTTTAAACAAATGATAAGTGTTTTATATTGTAACTGTTTGTCATTTACTTTTTTACAGGTAAAATAACTGACCCGTCCGACGTGGCCAAAAATCAGTAACTTTATTTTGCTGTTTCGATAAAAATAGTCATTTTCGGCGCGCATTCTGTTCTAAACAAAGATCTTTCGGAACGAAACTCCGGTACTCGTCCCCGCTGCCTACGGCATTGTATAAGAGACGTGCTGCACACGTGCTGCAAGATCGTTTAGTTTTAATTTCCACCGCTAAGAGGCACGATTACATCTTACTTATTTATCTATATCTTAATTAATTCGTGTTACGTTGAATGAACCAGTTCCCGTTGAAGAAGATTCCAAACATTTTTTAGAATACTTTGGTCGATATATGAAAATGCCATAGGTGGACCACTTTCAACCACCCTATCTCCCCCACAGCTACCGACATAGAACCACCGTAGTGCACGATGGAAGACTTGAGGCTACTACTACACACAAACACCTAGTTGTAGCTGCAAAGTGAAATATAGGCCTCTATTTATATATAGAAAGTGATATATTTATATATAGAAAAGAATAAAGAAGACCTTTTACCATAGATGACAACTTCTCTTAATGATCCAAAACAAAATTGTTTTCAATCGGACTTTTTATTTAATCTAAAATTTTAAAATGAAATCTAAAAAGTACCTTATAGAAGAGAGACATATGTCCTTATATGCAATTTCCGGTTAAGTTTGTCTTGGATCTGACTCTGGAATAATTAAGAGATGATCGCATTTATGAATTTAGATGTTACTAATAAATATTCATTAGACATAAATCTGGATTAAGCAGCATACACTGATTGCTTCAGCATACACTGATATTTTATGTTTCATATCATCTTCTTCAGCCATTTTGAGATTATTCCAATAATATCTCACGCGCCTTACACGAGTGTGAGGCATGTCTGGAAAAGAAAAACATGATTAGTTTATAGGTTTGGTTCTAGAAGCAGGCCGTATACCCAAATTACTCCACATTTTAAAAATTACAATTATCTACTACGCACTGCCATTTAACAGGAAACATTTTAGTCAAATTATTGTTAAAAAAAATGTAATGTAAACTGAAACAGACGCACGGAAAACAATCTCGCCCCAAATCTTCCAACAATGTTTTCAGCAACTGTACTGATGCTGGCAAAGATACAAAGTAACAGAAGGATAAAGTTTCGATGATGTAGCGGGTAACACCAGTAAATTATATCCTATAAGTAATCTGGTTTTCAAACGTTTTTTTATTTTACCCAGAATAAGTAATGAATTCAGGTAAAAAAAAATATTTAAGTAATTAATTACTTTTTGATTAAATTGGCATATTTACAGATTCTGTGTAAAATTTAATTTTAACACTTTTCAACAAACTTGAAAGTGTTAAAATGTGTTGAAATGATTTTCTTTTCAGTTGAAGTGTTTATGAATTCCGTTTTCCTGGCCGACTGTTTGCCAGTTTATTCGTACTCTCTTTCTGTTTCCTTTTAAAAATATTCAATATTTTCAAATGGTTTTGTACGTTTAAATTTCACCAGTGAAAAATAGACATTAAGTACGCAATAACCAAGAGCCTCTTTTTATTAACGATCAAAGTACAGTGTAAATAAAATTAAGAAAACGGTAATTAATTACTAGGATTACTACTTTATTCACCAGCGGATATTAGTCAGTAAGTAAGCAATACCTAAGAGTCTCTTTGTATTAATAATCAAAATACAACACAGTTAAAATTAGGGAAAATTGAATTAATTACAAGAATTACTACTTTAACATGAATTAAACTTTATATTTAATTTCTCCAAAGGTCAGTTTATAAAAGATATCAATTTGTGCTGTTCATACAATAAAAAATCAATGTTATGAAATCAGTGTTCAATGGTACGAAGTCAGTTATTATCATTATTATTATTATTATTATTATTATTATTATTATTCATCCAATACACACAACAAATGGGAAAAGTGGAACAACATACAACACGAAAGTAAAGCCAAGTTATGAAGAAGACTATAAATATAAATACAAAGAAGTTTTTAAAAGATAATTACAGAGGATTTAAAAAAATTTCTACCTAAATGTATCTAAAACAGAACAGCTCATAAAATTAAATTGGAATGCTGATCTTTCAAATGAAAAATGATGAAAACATGATTGACAAAATGAAAAGTTACGCAGATATTGCGAACAAAGCAAGATTGAAACGAAAGATTTTATGGCAGATAAAATAAATTCAGCTGTTTTATGAGGGTTGTTTGTCTGGTAAATGTATTGTGATAACCAAAAGATAACCAGATTTTTGTTGCATATGATGTATGCAGAAAATTTATGAGATGCGTTTGAAGATTTTAAAAGTGATTATTCACTTGAAAGCGTTTTGTTAAATTCTAAAACCTTTGTTTTTCTATGAATGCATAGCTGTCAATTGCTACGATTTTTTGTCATTACCAATTCCGTAGAGAAAACATCGACTTGTTTAATAATAGATCCCTATTATTAACTAAAACAAAAAAATTTCTCTATAGCTACGGGTGTCGAAAAATCGTAGCAGTTGGTAGCTATAAGAATGTTGTTTAGAACCACGTATAATCTGCATAAAATTTTTAACATTAAAAACGATTTAATTTTAGTATCGTATTTAAAATATAGTAAAAGATTTTGTATTTATTACTTTTTTCAAGATGTTTTACGTTACTAATTTCTGAAACATTTTTTTCTACAAATTTATTTATGCTCCATAACTTATTCTTTGCTATGTAAAATCAAGTGGATCCCGAATTAACATTTTTACTGTATGGTTTTCCATATCTTTTATATACTGTACTATACATTTCTAACAATTGGAATAACACGCTAGGAAACTACAAGCATCAAATAAATAAAACTAGGAATCGAAATGCAAAACATTGTTCGAAAGGAACTTATAGTAATATTTAATGTGTATATACCTAAATATTAGTATAATAGTTCAAAAAATTAACCTGCAATGTGTAACATTCAAAATGCAATGACAATGAAGAAAGATAAATACATGATAAAAAAACTAAAAAGGAATGCATCTATTGCGAATAAACTAAGAATGAAATGAAATGTTTACGGCAGAGAAAACAAATATCAGCTTTGTTTATGCAGGATATTTAAATGGTAAATGAATTCTGACAACCAGAACATGAATAGCCTTCTATTTTATTTGACGTATGCATAAAATATATAAGATAAGCTTGAAGATTTTCAAAGCTATGTAATTATTTACATGAAGCCATTTTGTAACCCACAAAACCATTGTTTCTCTAAGAATGTAATGGTTTTAAAATATTTATAATGTGTATTAAATTATTAAAATTAAAAGAAATTTATTTTTATTATTCCTTGCATAGTGCAGAATAACATGGGTTACTTTTATTTCCTAGCTCTTTTTACGTTAATCAGCTTTGTTTATGCGGATGTTTAAGTGATAAATGAATGTTGACAACCAGAACATGAATAGCCTTTTATTTTATTTTATGTATGCATGAAATATACGAGATAGACTTGCACATTTCCAAAACTATGTAATTATACATGAAAGCATTTTGTAAAGGTCAAAACCATTATTTCTGTAAGAATATAATGGTTTTAAAATATTTATAATGTGTATAAAATTTTAAAAACTAAAAACAATTTATTTTTAGTATGCTTTGCAGTGTATAGAGTAATATGGGTTACTATTTTTTCAAGGTCTTTTTATCTTACTGAATTATTTTATTCCAGAAAATCATTTATGTTCAAAATCTTAATCTTAGTTATAGCAAAATCTATTACATTCCGAATATGTTTTAAAATACGTGATATAAACTTGCGGATTTCCAAAACAATGTAATTATCCACATGAAAGCATTTGGTAAAGCTGGAATCTGTTAGTTCTCTAAGAATGTATTGCTTTTAAAATATTTATAATTTGTATAAAATTAAAAAAATAATAATAATTCAGTATGTTTTTAAGAATACAGAATAATACGGATTACTTTTATTTTGAAGATCTCTTTACGTTACTGAATTATTTTATTCCAGAAAATAATTCGTGTTCAACATCTTAACCCTTAATTGCATGATTTTTATTTTTTTTTTCGGAAAAATGATAATTCTACTGAAGGTTTATTACACATGAAAAATAATGAAAAAATCCGAAATTTTTTGTATTTACTTTTACATTTGCGTTATTTTTTTTCTTATGTTGCATATCTGTACAATGCGTGCTAAATTACTATGTGGCTTCATTTATGAAAATCTTTAAAGCAATTTTTGTCTTTGTTGAAACATACAAATATGAGGCATTTTGTGCAAGACACACAAATGAATGCATTGCAACTAGGCATTTTGCATCTCTTTCTTTTGGCATTCCAATTTAGCCAGAGATTGACTGAGTCTTGTCTCAAATTCATTGAGTGTTTTTTGTCTTCAGTTGGTTCCTTGTATTTCGTTGCAAAAGTATTACAATTAAAAATATAAGTAATTACAATGTACGCATACAATTATAAATTACAATATAATGTCTAACTTACAAATAAATTATCAAAAATATTCGCTTACAGTGCTTCCCAACCTTTTTTCTTTCACGTACCCCTTGCTTAGGCTTTTCATATCGGAGTACCCCCATTTATCATAAACACCCACCCACTCCTCCCCCCAAAATATTATTAAAATTTTCATCTCCCGTGATTGCAAAATCCATATTTTAAAAACTATTCATCATTATATTTTCCATTCATTGAGGAAGCACTGATGTTTTCAATGTTATTTAAAGTATTATAATTTATAAAGAATGAAAGTATTTATCAGTTATGAGAACATGCCTATTAACAGCTGCACTCAGGTTCTCTTGTATTTCAAAATAATCAGATTGTTTCGAAGAGCTCGTAGTTCCCGAATCATCAGGTTGAATCTCTATCACAGTTGCAGTAATCTTAGGAGTTCCAGATTTCAACCAGTTATTCATTTTAAATAAAAATCATTCGAATAATAAATAAACACTTAATTAAATACTCATTAAAAGGAAGGAAGCTTTCCGATTAGTATATGTTAATGAGTATAACTCCGCCTATTCGAAAACGAAGATAAGGGCCGGCTTTTCAACACGGTTTAAAATAAATCATTAAAACCAGAAGCTCTGGCGTAATTTAGCCGTTTTGTAATTATTATTAAAAATGGGGGATAAAAATAAGGCGGAGGAAAAGAACATTGTATAATCGTCAGTGGTAGTTTTCGGAAAGATTAGGAAAATATATATGTACTCATGCAATATGATTATCAGTGGGCGGAGCTAAAAACATAGGCTTATCAATGGATTATTAAGTCTAGTGGGCTTTTACGCTCCTTTTAAGTGTAACATATTGGAGTTAAAGTGACATATTGGAGTTACATCTGAGACTAACTTAGCAATCCAAAACTATAAACTTTCTTTACGTGTTTTCAGTTAAATCATTTTTGTGATTTCCGCCATTACCGATATTATTTTCACGTACCCCCAGCAGGCCCGCCACGTACCCCTAGGGGTACGCGTACTCCAGGTTGGGAACCGCTGCAATAATAGATTTATATTTAAATTAAATTTTATTAAATTCACTATTACAGATAATTGATTCAGATATGATACTATTACAAAGTAGATAAACATGCATTTTTAAATTAATAGTTTCAATTGCTGTAATAAAATCATATCGTAACATATTGTAAAATTTCGTAATGATACAATATTCACATGATGTTGCACATCTACAACACAAGCAAAAACTATTGTTATAAGTAAAATAGTGAAAAATTAGTAATTATTTTAATAAGCATGAATAAGCCTTATTTAAAGTAGGTGAATTTTTATTTTGTAATAACTTAACTACAAGTACGACTTAAACTATGCAAAACATAAGCGCTTTCTGACTATCTGGTGTCCAGCCAAATTGAGTGAATACCAGCCCTGCTGCCATCTATTGAAGGAAATGTGCAATTATCCTTCTGAAAACAAAATGTAGCAGATATGAAACATAGGTTAGTTAAGGAAAACTCTACCAGATGTCGTAAACACACTTTTTTTACATGTTACAGATATACTACACTGTGCATTTAAGGGTTACTTAGGCTGGGATTGCGGTGCCTCGCTTAAGATCAATCTTGATCGTAAGTCTAACTTACGATATAAACAAAGCGTAATCCGTATTGCAGTGCCTCGCAAACTTACGTTAACCTGAAAGCTATCTTACGACGAAGCACAAGTGTATGCGCGCGCAACCACAACAAATCGATCTACGGCCTCTGATTGGCTGACTGCAGGAGGACTTACGCTTCAGCAGGAGGACTTAGGATGAGGCACCGCAATACCAAGTTAAGATAGATCGCAGGAACGCCCATCCTACGATCGAACGTAAGATTTAAGATAGCGAGGCACCGCAATCCCAGCCTTAGTTATAGCAAAATCTGTTAGATTCCGAATTACACTTTTCTCCGCTCTTTACCATATATGATAAAAGCTTGATTATCATAAGAGCAAATATTCCAGCAGTAATTCCGCGAAGAAATTTAATTCTTATTTAAAACAACATTTCTGAATTTTAATAACACAATCCTTACTTTAAAAACTTACTGGGGAAAGTTTGCCCGTACGATAATTGGGAGTCGTATATGATACATATTCTATTACTACATGTTTCTGAAGAGCAAAATAAAATTCAAAATAAAACCATTGTTATTAATAACACTTTAAACAATAATAGAAAACATTCATCTTTTGAAAGAAAATCGCAGAAAATATTTAAGTGTATACGTATCATAAAATAGAGCTTCCAAGTCTACTGATTTTTTTAATGACAGTATTTTCGTATAGAAAAGTTTGCCCTATTTAATCACGAAATTTCGTCGCTAAATAAAGCGAAAAATTCTGTATAACTACTGCTATTAAATAATCTGTAGATTTTGGTACTCTGTAAATGTATTCAAAGTCGTGCATAAAATTAATTGGAGTGGTGCAAATTCAAAATACAATGCCAATGATGTTAGGTATAAACATGTAAGAAAAACAAAGAAATACGCAACTAATCCCAGTAATGTAAGATTAGAAATAAAGATTTTCTGG
The DNA here is from genome assembly GCA_963931845.1 of Maratus michaelseni. Taxonomy (NCBI): domain Eukaryota; kingdom Metazoa; phylum Arthropoda; class Arachnida; order Araneae; family Salticidae; genus Maratus; species Maratus michaelseni. Next base: position 205,048,786 of record OZ007595.1, read on the forward strand.
AAGAACAAATAAATTCAGCTTTTTTTACTCAGCGATATTCATCTGGAAAATGGATTCTGACTAACAAAATATGAACATAATTTTATTTTATTAGATGTATTCAGAAAATATAAAAGTTAAGTAGACATATTTTTAAAACTAAGTTATTATTCTCTGGAAAACATTTTGGAATATTAAAAACTTTTTTTTTTTGGAATGTAACAGTTTTCAAATATTTATAATACTTATAAAAATTATCACAAAAACCAATTCTTATTTTTTTCTAAATTCTTCAGCCTATACCGAAATACTTTGTGTTTATAATTTATCTGAAATATTTTGTTTAAGACTAAGTTAGTGATGTTCATTGGGAAAATGGTTTCCGAGAAACAAAACAAAAAACATCATTTCACTTTATTTGATGTATTCAGAGATTATAAAAGATAAGTAGGCATATTTTTCAAAGTAAGTAATTATACTCAGAAAAACATTTTGTAAAATTAGAAACTTTTACCGTAATTTCCGGCGTATAATCCGCAGCTCAAAGAGTCGTTTTTCGACCCAGAAATATTATTTTATAAAATGTAACTTAAAAGATCGCTGTAAACATTTAACTACAATTATTGAATAAAATTTCTGGGTCGAAAAACGACTCTTTGAGCTGCGGATTATACGCCGGAAATTACGGTATTTTTATCTCAGAATGTGACAGTTTTTAAACATTTATAGAACCTATAAAATTTTAATGCAAAAAACATTATTTTTTAAATTCTTTAATCTAAACCGAAACGTTTTGGGTTTATAATTTATATGAAACATTTTGCTTAAGAATAAGTTAGTCAGTGATGCTCATCTGAAAAATGGATTCTGACAGCCAAAACATGAACTGTCTTTTATTTTACTTAATGTATTCAGGAAATATACCGTAATTTCCGGCGTATAATCCGCAGCTCAAAGAGTCGTTTTTCGACCCAGAAATATTATTTTATAAAATGTAACTTAAAAGATCGCTGTAAACATTTAACTACAATTATTGAATAAAATTTCTGGGTCGAAAAACGACTCTTTGAGCTGCGGATTATACGCCGGAAATTACGGTAAAAGATATGTAGATACAGGGGTGCAAAAATCTAGGCGCCAATGGGTAGATTCCCACCACTAAGTTTTTAGTATTCTTCGCCTAATAAGAATACGGATAAAATTTAGGCAAAGTATACTAATAAAATTTGACGCAGAATACTTGTAAAATTTAGTGGTGGGAATTAGCCCATTGCGCCTAGATTTTTGACCCCTGAGTAAACATATTTTTCAAAGTAAGTAATTACACTCTGAAAAACATTTTGTAACAGTAAAAACTTTTTTTTTCTCAGACTGTGACAGTTGGCAAACATTTATAATCCCTATAAAATTTTAACTCAAAAAACAATTCACTGTTATTAATTCTTCAATCTATACCAAAATATTTTGGGTTTATACTTTATCTGAAACTTTTTGTGTAAGACTGAGTTAGTCAGTGATGTTCATCTGGGAAATGGATTCTGTCAACCAAAACATGAACAGCCTTTATTTTTATTTGATGTATTCTGAAAATATAAAAGATAAGTAGATATATTTTTCAAAGTAGGTAATTATATTCTGGAAAACACTTTCTAATATTGAAAACATTTCTTTTTTCTCAGAATTTGACAGTTTTCAAATACTTTTATTCCCTACTGAATTTTAACGCAAAAACCAATTTTTATTTTTTTAATTCTTTAGTCTGAACCGAAATATTTTAATATTTTCTGAAATATTTTGTCTGAGACTAAGTTACTTAGTGACGTTCATCTGGAAAATGGATTCTGGCAACCAAAACGCGAACAGCCTTATATTTTATTTGATGTATTCAGAAAAAATAAAAGATAAGTAGACATATTTTTAAAAATAAATAATGCATTTCTGGAAAATATTTTGTAATAATATTTTTTTTCTTTTCATATATTTAGAGTCACTGTTTAATTTTAACGCAAAAAGCAATTCATTTTCTTTTTCTACAATCTAAACCAAAATATTTTAAGTTTAATATTTATCTGAAATATTTTGTTTAATAAAATCATGTATGTTCAATAATTTATTCCGAGCCATAACAAATGATTTAAATTCCAAATTAAACTTTTCCTGTACTGTTTGGTATCTGATACTTATTAAAATACATATTTCTAAATGCAGAATAACAGTCACAAAGAAACTACAGGTAATAAATAAACAAGAGCATAAACAAAAATGGAAAATATGTAACATTTGAAAGAAAATTGCAAAAACATTTTTGTTTTACATCTGAATATGCCGGAAATAGTAAAAAAAACTAAATCGGAATGTTAAACATCTAAAATACAATGACAATAATAAATGATGTAAATATATTAAACAAACAAAAATCCTGCAGCTATTAGCAAACTAAGTACACTGTAAAAAATGACCAATGTTTCTTATTTTATGAAAATGTATTATAACCAAGAACGAAAATATAATATAATCCTCTGAGTTATCCGAAATTCCGAATAGCGTGTTCCATTGTCTTTTGAATCCCCAGAAACCAATACATTTCCAAAATTTAAAGAATTATTTATAAAAACAAAGTATTTTTCAGAAACGTTTTCGAAGGGTTTTTATAGTGTATTAATTAGTGTCCTTAGCCTGGAATACCTGTTTTTCGAATGTCATCAATTCTCAAGTAAACGTTATAAGTCGCATAAGTTAATTTATATATGAAATAGTAAAGAAATAACCTTTATTTTATGTTATTGTTAACGCATTAATTTTGCATGTTTGTCTGTTAAACATATTTTTTTAGCATGAAAATGTTTACTTGAGAATTGATAGCATTCGAAAAACAGGTATTCTAGGCTGAAGACACTAATTAATACGCTATAAAAACCCTTCGAAAACGTTTCTGAAAAATACGGGCAGCGAAAAATACTTTGTTTTTATAAATAATTCTTTAAACTTTGGAAATATATTGGTTTCTGGGGATTCAAAAGACAATGGAACACGCTATTGGGAAATTTGGATAACTCAGAAGATTATATTATATTTTAGTTCGTGGTTATAGTATATTTTGATAAAATAAGAAACATTGGTCATTTTTTACAGTGTAGGATTGAAATAAAAGATTTTATGGCAGATTAAAAAAAATTCAACTTTGTTAATGCGGGATGTTTATCTGATAAATGGATTCTGAAACAAAAACGTGAATATTCTCTTATTTTATTTTATGTATTCATAAAAACAGAGATACATTTGCAGTTTTCCAAAATTGAGTAATTATACACTTGAAAGCATTTTGTAAAATTAAAAACCATTGTGTCTATAAGAATGCAATAATTTTAAATTATTTATAATCTGTATAAAATATTTCAAATTAAAACCAATTTTTTATTGTTCTATAAAGATATATTTTGGATTTGTAATTCAGAAGAGGTATTTTGGATTCCAAGATTTTTTTATAGAATTGGTTTCTGGGGCATTTTGTTATAGAAATTAACGTTTGTACCATAATTTATTTTGAGCTGTTGTAAATGTATTGGATTTGAATTAACGTTATGTAGCCTTTTTCCGTATCTGGTATGTATTATATTCATATCATGTGTATCTGTATATCGAAATAAAACTCAAATAAAGCTATTGGTAAAGAAAAAAAAAGAAAAAGAAAAATGAACAACTCTATGACCAAAACTGCAAAACATCTTTTAAAACATAATTTCAGAAATATTGAATGTTTCTATAGCTAAATATCTCCAAAATGGTATATAAAATTAAATTGCTATGCTGAATATTCAAAATACATTGACAATGATAAATATTGAAAACATGAAAAAAAAAAGGATCTGCAAATAGACTAAGATTGAAATGATATTATGGCACATAAAATAAATTCAGCTTTGTTCATGCAGTATATGTATCTGTCAATGGAATTCTGTCAACAAAAACATGAATAGCCTTTTATTTTATTGGATCTATTTAGAAAAAAATAAGATATACGTTTTCAGATTTCCAAAACTAAGTAATAATTCATTTGAAAGCATTTTGTAAATTCCAAAACATGTTTTTACGCAAGTATGCGATGATTTAATAATATTTATTATTTCTATAAACATATATACAGTAGAATCTCGTTACAACGAACCTCGATTTAACGAATTTTTCAATTTAAGGAATATAATTTGGATTGTAAAAAAAGTCATATAATTCTATTTCAGTACAAAAATATTTTCACTTTAACGAATATTTCATTATAGCGAATTTAAACAGTGGTCTCCAGAGACTCGTTGTAAAGAGATTTTACTGTATATCTTTTTAACTTTAAACAACTCATTTTGTGTTAAGTTTTGCTCTATAAAGATAGATTTTGTTTTTATTATTATTTACTAGGTCTTTTCACATTGCTGGTTTGTGAAATTTGTTAATATCTAGAAATCCATATACAAAGTAAGTACAAATGATGGACCCGATTAAAAAAAAAATCTTATTTTTGAAACTACTGCATATATTACAATAAGTGATACACGAATTTAAAGAGAAAAATACCAAGTTTTTTCCACCATTGATCAACATATGGCAGCACATTCATTAATCGCTATGATTGAAATCCAAAAATGGCAACAATGGCCACCAAGATCCACACACCTAACACCGTGTTATTTGTCTTTGTGCGGTTCATTCAAAGACATTTTTTATGTACCACCAATGCCGAAACCTCTGGCAGAACTTAAAGAACGCATTTGTGCAGCATTCAGAATCCTTGACAGAGTGACGCTACAAATTGTTTGGAACGATCTGGATTACAGATTGGACGTATGCCGTGTAACAAGAGGATCACACATCGAACATTTGTAACTGAAAAAAACCTCATTATATTTCTCTTTAAATCCATGTACCACTTATTGTAATATATGCAGTAATTTCGAAAATATGATTTTTTAAAATCGGGTAATTTATTCTCATCTATAGAAAAGCTGCTGTTTTCCGAAGTGACGTTTTGCTGTAGTCCGTCTGTATCGGATACATATTATACTATATCTGCCCGAATAGCAGAATAAACTGAAAGATAAATCTATCGGTAATAAATGAAGAGATTACTAACAAAAAGGAAACATCATTTAAAAAAGATAACTACCGGAACATTTAAACTGTATATTTATAAAAATATTCAAAATAGCATATAAAATTAAATACTAATATTGTACATACAAAGGAAAATAGAAATGATGAAAACATGAGAGTCAAAAAAGGTTTTACAAACAAAGTAAGATTGAAAACAAGAGGGGAAAATTCTGCTATAAGGCCGAATATAGATTGCCACACACGGCTTTTATTTAAAAAATAAATAAACTAGCTGTAACTCAGAATAAAAACGCAATGACAACAAACAATTTAAAATAATATCTAAATCAAGGCCCCCTTATCATAGTACTATATTATGATAAGGGAGTCTTGATCTAAATAACAAATAAAAATTCCCCTGTTAAAGTGTTGAGTTGTTCAATAACCATTCGATTTAGAAAAATATTTTTCTACCACTGAGCAATTTTTTTTTTAATGAAATTTAATTCATGTTGCTATGGCAGCAGACGATAAAACGATATCTTTGGAATAAGGGAATAAATAGAAGAAAAAATTTTGTTGATGTTTGTGATACAATGTTTTTCTTTATTTTTTAAAAATGTATATACATAATTCACTTTTATATTTTAACAGAATAATAAGTTTACTATAATTCGTTACTCATGCTATGGCCAGTATACGCGATAAGTCGAGCCACAATGCCTTTATCATTATCTTTTTACGCGTAAAAGTTTCGCTACGGTACTCCATTGTGAAGTTTTGTAATTTTTGAAATCTAATATTTGAAAAACGACATAATCATTAGATTTGAAATTTATATCAAGAAAAATACAATTTTTTACCATTCTAACGCAGTTTGTAAAACAATTTTGTGACAAATACTTTTCGAGTTATTAATTTTTTAAGTAACTTCAAATGTTTCATTTTCCGAGATTAATCTGTGGCAACGATGGATTGCTGTGACTTTTCATGAACATGAAAAATGATAGAGATTGAAAGAATAAGCCACCCTGTGTGTGGCTAAAAAAGATTTCATTGTAGCAAAAATTAACCCAGCTTTTGTTATGGGGGATGTTTGTTTTGGAAATTTATTCTAGCAATCACAGTATGAATACTCGTTGCTTTTATTTTCATCATATGCTAAAAATGTAACAGGCATTTTAAAAATTACACATTTATTCACTACTATGTATGTTGTTTAATTTAAAAACCATTTCTTAAAAAGATAGTGTTTTTAAACATTTAAAAATTTTGTAACTTTTAAAAACTGGAAAAAACTATTTTTTTAATGCAGCAATGAACAAAATTAGAAACACAAATAGCAAACATCTTTTAAAAGAATACTGAATCAAACGAATTGATAATTAACTGATGTAAAAGGAATATTTAAAGTGTATAATAATTTAACAAAAAGAATACAGTGCTGCAAACAAAGTAAGATTGAAATAAAAGATTTTATGTTAGAGAAAATAAATTCAGCTATTTTTATGCAATATGTTTATCTGCAAAATGTATTTTAAGAAGATAAACCTCCATAATATTTTATTTTATTCGTTGTTTTCAAAATATATAAAATACTAGCTGACATGCCCGGCATTGCTCGTTGCCCGCGATAATAACCTTAAAAATACCTAAAATCAATGTTGAATGATTTTATATTTTTAAATGAAAATCTATTCAAATGAACTGAAGGACAGTCGTTATAGTTATTGCCGATTTAATGTCGATTTAATTTCTGACGTTTTGATATATTAAACTTCCAATTCTGACCAAAAGTTCCTGAGGAAACCTAAATAATATAAAGCGCTCCCCCCACCTTTCCTCTTTTAAACTCAAAATAATATACAGTATTAGCCAATTTATTAGTCACATTGGAAAAAAATTCCAAAAGCTTCTTTCTAAGGTGATTAACTTAAAATTAAATAAAAATCATGCATTTGTGGCATCATAATTCACTTTTACATTTTAACAGAATAGTAAGGCTACTATAATTTGTGACTCGTGCTATACCCAGTATACATCAAGACATGGCCTTTATCACTATCTTTTTAGACATGAAGATTTCGCTATGGTACTCCATTGTGAAATTTATTAATTTTTGAACTTCAATATTTGAAAAACGACATAATCATTAGATTTGAAATTTATATCAAGAAAAATACAATTTTTTACCTTTCTAACGAAGTTTGCCTAACAATTTTATGACAAATACTTTTCGAGATATTAATTTTTACAGCAACTTCAAATGTTTCGTTTTCCGAGATTAATCTGTGGCAACGATTATCGAAAATCCCAGTCGTCAGCAACGCATAGCTTTTTATTAAAGTTGATATGCAAGCAGATTTCTAGAACTAAACAATTATTCGCTTAAAACTATTTTGTAAAATTCAAAACATTTATTTGTCTAAGAAGGTGGTGGATTTAAAAAACACTAGACCACTATGACGAAAACTCTGAATAGCAAACACCTGTATGTAACGAATACATTTTCAATACTCAACACGTATCTGTTGAAAAACATGCATAATATTTTAATTTATGCGATGTTTTCAAAAAATATAAAAGATATGCAAGCAGATTTGTAGAACTAAGCAATTATTCACTTAAAAGCATTTTGTAAAATTCAAAACATTTATTTGTCTAAGAATGCGATGGATTTAAAATACAGTAGACCACTATAACGAACACTCTGCATAGCAAACACCTGTATGTAACGAATTCATTATCAATACTCAACACGTATCTGTTGAAAAACATGCATAATATTTTAATTTATTCGATGTTTTCAAAAAATATAAAAGATATGCAAGCAGATTTGTAGAACTAAGCAATTATTCACTTAAAAGCATGTTGTAAAATTCAAAACATTTATTTGTCTAAGAATGTGATGGATTTAAAATACAGTAGACCACTATGACGAACACTCTGAATAGCAAACACCTGTATGTAACGCATACATTTTCAATACTCAACACGTATCTGTTGAAAAACGTGCATATTATTTTAATTTATTCGATGTTCTCAAAAAATATAAAAGATATGCAAGCAGATTTGTAGAACTAAGCAGTTATTCCCTTAAAAGCATGTTGTAAAATTCAAAACATTCATTTGTCTAAGAATGTGATGGTATTTAAAATACAGTAGACCACTATGACGAACACTCTGAATAGCAAACACCTGTATGTAACGAATACATTTTCAATACTCAGCACGTATCTGTTGAAAAACATGCATATTATTTAAATTTATTCGATGTTTTCTAAAAATATAAAAGATATGCAAGCAGATTTGTAGAACTAAGCAAAAGCATTTTGTAAAATTCAAAACATTTATTTGTCTAAGAATGTGATGGATTTAAAATACAGTAGACCACTATGACGAACACTCTGAATAGCAAACACCTGTATGTAACGAATACATTTTCAATACTCAACACGTATCTGTTGAAAAACATGCATAATATTTTAATTTATTCGATGTTTTCAAAAAATATAAAAGATATGCAAGCAGATTTGTAGAACTAAGCAATTATTCACTTAAAAGCATGTTGTAAAATTCAAAACATTTATTTGTCTAAGAATGTGATGGATTTAAAATACAGTAGACCACTATGACGAACACTCTGAATAGCAAACACCTGTATGTAACGAATTCATTATCAATACTCAACACGTATCTGTTGAAAAACATGCATAATATTTGAATTTATTCGATGTTTTCAAAAAATATAAAAGATATGCAATAAGATTTGTAGAACTAAGCAATTATTCACTTAAAAGCATTTTAGAAGATTCAAAACATTTATTTGTTTAAGAATGTTATGGATTTAAAATAGAGTAGACCACTATGACGAAAACTCTGAATAGCAAACACCTGTATGTAACGAATACATTTTCAATACTCAACACGTATCTGTTGAAAAACATGCATAATATTTTAATTTATTCGATGTTTTCAAAAAATATAAAAGATATGCAAGCAGATTTGTAGAACTAAGCAATTATTCACTTAAAAGCATGTTGTAAAATTCAAAACATTTATTTGTCTAAGAATGTGATGGATTTAAAATACAGTAGACCACTATGACGAACACTCTGAGTAGCAAACACCTGTATGTAACGAATTCATTATCAATACTCAACACGTATCTGTTGAAAAACATGCATAATATTTGAATTTATTCGATGTTTTCAAAAAATATAAAAGATATGCAATCAGATTTGTAGAACTAAGCAATTATTCACTTAAAAGCATTTTAGAAGATTCAAAACATTTATTTGTTTAAGAATGTTATGGATTTAAAATACAGTAGACCACTATGACGAAAACTCTGAATAGCAAACACCTGTATGTAACGAATACATTTTCAATACTCAACACGTATCTGTTGAAAAACATGCATATTATTTTAATTTATTCGATGTTCTCAAAAAATATAAAAGATATGCAAGCAGATTTGTAGAACTAAGCAATTATTCACTTAAAAGCATGTTGTAAAATTCAAAACATTTATTTGTCTAAGAATTTGATGGATTTAAAATACAGTAGACCCCTATGACGAACACTCTGAATAGCAAACACCTGTATGTAACGAATACATTTTCAATACTCAACACGTATCTGTTGAAAAACAGGCATAATATTTTAATTTATTCGATGTTTTCAAAAAATATAAAAGATATGCAAGCAGATTTGTAGAACTAAGCAATTATTCACTTAAAAGCATTTTAGAAAATTCAAAACATTTATTTGTTTAAGAATGTGATGGATTTAAAATACAGTAGACCACTATAACGAACACTCTGAATAGCAAACACCTGTATGTAACGAATTCATTATCAATACTCAACACGTATCTGTTGAAAAACTTGCATAATATTTTAATTTATTCGATGTTTTCAAAAAATATAAAAGATATGCAAGCAGATTTGTAGAACTAAGCAATTATTCACTTAAAAGCATGTTGTAAAATTCAAAACATTTATTTGTCTAAGAATGTGATGGATTTAAAATACAGTAGACCACTATGACGAACACTGTGAACAGCAAACACCTGTATGTAACGAATACATTTTTAATACTCAACACTTATCTGTTGAAAAACATGCATAATATTTTAATTTATTCGATGTTTTCAAAAAATATAAAATATATGCAAGTAGATTTGTAGAACTAAGCAATTATTCACTTAAAAGCATTTTGTAAAATTCAAAACATTTATTTGTCTAAGAATGTGATGGATTTAAAATACAGTAGACCACTATGACGAACACTCTGAATAGCAAACACCTGTATGTAACGAATACATTTTCAATACTCAACAGGTATCTGTTGAAAAACATGCATAATATTTTGATTTACTCGATGTTTTCAAAAAATATAAAATACCTGGTGATTATAATTAAAGTTACGATTTCAAAAATCGATAATTTTAAAACTACTGGTCAGAATGACTTGATATTTTAGCAGAACAATCGTGAGGCAATGGAATTTTGTTTGGCGAAAGAAAAAAAATAGTTCCAAATTGTGCCGATAGATGGCGTTGTCAGGGTAATGTCAGGGGAAAGACCAAAAATGTATTCTTGAACCCTTTCCGGCGCGGTGTAAATTTGTTTGCAAAATGATGAAATAATAGACTGACACCGGAATTTACAAACGAATCCATTAGTAAAAAGAAACTTGCTTATTTTCTGGTTCTTAATGATAGGAAAATTTTAATTAAATATTCTTGGTGCCGTTTGTCAGTTTTAGAATTAAAATTGGGTGTCCTTTTTTGTGACCACCGCCCGTTAAAGGGTTAAACATAGGAATGATGTTGCCAAAAGGAAAAAAATAGAGTTCAGAGATTTACTAAAAATTTATTAGCGAAAAGACAAGACTACGTGTTTAAAGCGACGACAGCGATAATGACAAAAAATGAAAAAAAAAAAAGACCTTCATGGAATAAACACCTTACTGATTATTAAGGCATAAGTTGCTCAATATGCCCTCCGCCTTGTTCCGCTACTAATTGGAAGCGCAAAACGGCATGCTCCACAACAGATCGGAGGGTATCTGTACTAATGCAATGGGTGTGTTGTGTGATGCTTGCCTTCAAGTAGGCTAGATTCTGAATCCGCCCGCTATAAACAACATTTTTCAGGTACCCCCAAAGCCAGAAATCACACGGGTTTAAGTCGGGGGAACGTGGCGGCCACGTTGTTGGAAAATGGCGGCTTATGATCCTATCATCTCCGAAATTATCACTCAGTAGCTGCTTCACAGTAGTAGCAATGTGCGGAGGAGCGCCATCTTGCATGAATATTATGCGATCCACACACTGACGCTGTTGAAGTGCCGGAAGAACATGGTTACGCAAAAGTGCTTCATTCCGCTGGCTGTAACTGTGCAGGTTACGGGACCCGCAGGTGTGATCTCCACGAAGAAAAATGGACCGACGATAAACGCTGCCGTTATTCCGCACCACACAGTGACCTTTTCAGACTGAAGAGGTAATGGCTGTAGCTGGGACGGATTCTCGGTCGCCCATATCCTGCAATTTTGCGTATTTACAGAACCTTGCAAATGAAAGTGGGCTTCGTCAGACCACAGAATGTTCCATGGCCATTCGTTGTCCACTTCCATCCGGGCAAGTAATTGTAGTGCAAAAGATTGACGTGCTTCCAGGTCAGCAGGTAGCAACACCTGCACATGAGTTATCTTGTACGGATAACAGCGTAAGACGTTCCGTAGGACTTTACGCACCGTGCTGTTCGGCATATCCAGCATTAGGCCAATCCCTCTTGCACTGCTGATTCCAGCATCACTGTCAGTATGTTCCTGTAATGCTGTAGCCACATCTTCCACTGCCGCAGCTGAAACTGGTTTCCTTCCTCTACCCCGTTTAACGTCAAATGAACCGGTCTCTTCGAATTTAGCAATCATTTTTTGCAGACCATTTGTTGTTATTGGACCTTTTTTTATGGATTTTAATGTCCGAAACTTCCTAATAGCTGTAAGTGCACAGTTATCGTTCTTATAAAAAAGCTCCAAGAGCAGAAGGCGATCCTTCATAGTCAGAGTCATGATGAAGCATTCAGGAAAAGAGCTGCTGCTCTGCATTTTTATGGTTGCTATGTCTGTGGTGCGCATGTCACGTATTAGTAATTTGCATATCTTCAGACAATGTGAACCCAGACAGCGCCATCTATGGGCACATTTTGAAACTTTTTTTTTTCCTTCGCCAAACAAAATTCCATTGCCTCACGATTGTTCTGCTAAAATATCAAGTCGATCTGACTAGTAGTTTTAATTAAAATTATCGATTTTTGAAATCGTAACTTTAATTATAATCACCCGGTATTTAATTAAAATTTTCCTTTCATTAAGAGCCAGAAAAATAAGCAAGTTTCTTTTTACTAATGGATTCGTTTGTAAATTCCGGTGTCAGTCTATTATTTCATCATTTTGCAAACAAATTTACTCCGCGCCGGAAAGGGTTCAAGAATACATTTTTGGTCTTTCCCCTGACATTACCCTGACAACGCCATCTATCGGCACAATTTGGAACTATTTTTTTCCTTCGCCAAACAAAATTCCATTGCCTCACGATTGTTCTGCTAAAATATCAAGTCATTCTGACCAGTAGTTTTAAAATTATCGATTTTTGAAATCGTAACTTTAATTATAATCACCCGGTATATGCAAGCAGATTTGTAGAACTAAGCAATTATTCACTTAAAAGCATTTTAGAAAATTCAAAACATTTATTTGTCTAAGAATGTGATGGATTTAAAATACAGTAGACCACTATGACGAACACTGTGAGTAGCAAACACCTGTATGTAAGGAATGCATTTTTAATTCTCAACACTTATCTGTTGAAAAACATGCATAATATTTTAATTTATTCGATGTTTTCAAAAAATATAAAATATATGCAAGTAGATTTGTAGAACTAAGCAATTATTCACTTAAAAGCATTTTGTAAAATTCGAAACATTTATTTGTCTAAGAATGTGATGGATTTAAAATACAGTAGACCACTATGACGAACACTCTGATTAGCAAACACCTGTATGTAACGAATACATTTTCAATACTCAACACGTATCCGTTGAAAAACATGCATAATATTTTAATTTATTCGATGTTTTCAAAAAATATAAAATATATGCAAGCAGATTTGTAGAACTAAGCAATTATTCACTTAAAAGCATTTTGTAAAATTCAAAACATTTATTTGTTTAAGAATGTGATGGATTTAAAATACAGCAGACCACTATGACGAACACTCTGAATAGCAAACACCTGTATATAACGAATACATTTTCAATACTCAACACGTATCTGTTGAAAAACATGCAAAATATTTTAATTTATTCCATGTTTTCAAAAAATATAAAAGATATGCAAGCAGATTTGTAGAACTAAGCAATTATTCACATAAAAGCATTTTGTAAAATTCAAAACATTTATTTGTTTAAGAATGTGATGGATTTAAAATACAGTAGACCACTATGACGAACACTCTCAATAGCATACACCTGTATGTAACGAATACATTTTCAATACACGTATCTGTTGAAAAACATGCATAATATTTTAATTTATTCGATGTTTTCAAAAAATATAAAAGATACGCAAGCAGATTTGTAGAACTAAGCAATTATTCACTTCAAAGCATGCTGTAAAATTCAAAATATTTATTTGTCTAAGAATGTGATGAATTTAAAATACAGTAGACCACTATGACGAACACTCTGAATAGCAAACACCTGTATGTAACGAATACATTTTCAATACTCAACACTTATCTGTTGAAAAACAGGCATAATATTTTAATTTATTCGATGTTTTCAAAAAATATAAAAGATATGCAAGCAGCTTGTAGAACTAAGCAATTATTCACTTAAAAGCAAGTTGTAAAATTCAAAACATTTATTTGTCTAAGAATATGATGGATTTAAAATACAGAAGACCACTATGACGAACACTCTGAATAGCAAACACGTGTATGTAACGAATACATTTTCAATACTCAACACGTATCTGTTGAAAAACGTGCATATTATTTTAATTTATTCGATGTTTTAAAAAAATATAAAAGATATGCAAGTAGATTTGTAGAACTAAGCAATTATTCACTTAAAAGCAAGTTGTAAAATTCAAAACATTTATTTGTCTAAGAATGTGATGGATTTAAAATACAGTAGACCACTATGACGAACACTCTGAATAGCAAACACCTGTATGTAACGAATACATTTTCAATACTCAACACGTATCCGTTGAAAAACATGCATAATATTTTAATTTATTCGATGTTTTCAAAAAATATAAAATATATGCAAGCAGATTTGTAGAACTAAGCAATTATTCACTTAAAAGCATTTTGTAAAATTCAAAACATTTATTTGTTTAAGAATGTGATGGATTTAAAATACAGCAGACCACTATGACGAACACTCTGAATAGCAAACACCTGTATATAACGAATACATTTTCAATACTCAACACGTATCTGTTGAAAAACATGCAAAATATTTTAATTTATTCCATGTTTTCAAAAAATATAAAAGATATGCAAGCAGATTTGTAGAACTAAGCAATTATTCACATAAAAGCATTTTGTAAAATTCAAAACATTTATTTGTTTAAGAATGTGATGGATTTAAAATACAGTAGACCACTATGACGAACACTCTCAATAGCATACACCTGTATGTAACGAATACATTTTCAATACACGTATCTGTTGAAAAACATGCATAATATTTTAATTTATTCGATGTTTTCAAAAAATATAAAAGATACGCAAGCAGATTTGTAGAACTAAGCAATTATTCACTTCAAAGCATGCTGTAAAATTCAAAATATTTATTTGTCTAAGAATGTGATGAATTTAAAATACAGTAGACCACTATGACGAACACTCTGAATAGCAAACACCTGTATGTAACGAATACATTTTCAATACTCAACACTTATCTGTTGAAAAACAGGCATAATATTTTAATTTATTCGATGTTTTCAAAAAATATAAAAGATATGCAAGCAGCTTGTAGAACTAAGCAATTATTCACTTAAAAGCAAGTTGTAAAATTCAAAACATTTATTTGTCTAAGAATATGATGGATTTAAAATACAGAAGACCACTATGACGAACACTCTGAATAGCAAACACGTGTATGTAACGAATACATTTTCAATACTCAACACGTATCTGTTGAAAAACGTGCATATTATTTTAATTTATTCGATGTTTTAAAAAAATATAAAAGATATGCAAGTAGATTTGTAGAACTAAGCAATTATTCACTTAAAAGCAAGTTGTAAAATTCAAAACATTTATTTGTCTAAGAATGTGATGGATTTAAAATACAGTAGACCACTATGACGAACACTCTGAATAGCAAACACCTGTATGTAACGAATACATTTTCAATACTCAACACGTATTTGTTGAAAAACAGGCATAATATTTTAATTTATTCGATATTTTCAAAAAATATAAAATATATGCAAGCAGAATTGTAGAACTAAGCAATTATTCACTTCAAAGCGTTTTAGAAAATTATAAACATTTATTTGTTTAAGAATGTGATGGATTTAAAATACAGTAGACCACTATAACGAACACTCTGAATAGCAAACACCTGTATGTAAAGAATACATTTTCAATACTCAACACTTATCTGTTGAAAAACATGCAAAATATTTTAATTTATTCGATGTTTTCAAAAAATATAAAAGATATGCAAGCAGATTTGTAGAACTAAGCAATTATTCACTTAAAAGCGTTTTAGAAAATTATAAACATTTATTTGTTTAAGAATGTGATGGATTTAAAATACAGTAGACCACTATGACGAACACTCTCAATAGCATACACCTGTATGTAACGAATACATTTTCAATACACGTATCTGTTGAAAAACATGCATAATATTTTAATTTATTCGATGTTTTCAAAAAATATAAAAGATACGCAAGCAGATTTGTAGAACTAAGCAATTATTCACTTCAAAGCATGCTGTAAAATTCAAAATATTTATTTGTCTAAGAATGTGATGAATTTAAAATACAGTAGACCACTATGACGAACACTCTGAATAGCAAACACCTGTATGTAACGAATACATTTTCAATACTCAACACTTATCTGTTGAAAAACAGGCATAATATTTTAATTTATTCGATGTTTTCAAAAAATATAAAAGATATGCAAGCAGCTTGTAGAACTAAGCAATTATTCACTTAAAAGCAAGTTGTAAAATTCAAAACATTTATTTGTCTAAGAATATGATGGATTTAAAATACAGAAGACCACTATGACGAACACTCTGAATAGCAAACACGTGTATGTAACGAATACATTTTCAATACTCAACACGTATCTGTTGAAAAACGTGCATATTATTTTAATTTATTCGATATTTTAAAAAAATATAAAAGATATGCAAGTAGATTTGTAGAACTAAGCAATTATTCACTTAAAAGCAAGTTGTAAAATTCAAAACATTTATTTGTCTAAGAATGTGATGGATTTAAAATACAGTAGACCACTATGACGAACACTCTGAATAGCAAACACCTGTATGTAACGAATACATTTTCAATACTCAACACGTATTTGTTGAAAAACAGGCATAATATTTTAATTTATTCGATATTTTCAAAAAATATAAAATATATGCAAGCAGAATTGTAGAACTAAGCAATTATTCACTTCAAAGCGTTTTAGAAAATTATAAACATTTATTTGTTTAAGAATGTGATGGATTTAAAATACAGTAGACCACTATAACGAACACTCTGAATAGCAAACACCTGTATGTAAAGAATACATTTTCAATACTCAACACTTATCTGTTGAAAAACATGCAAAATATTTTAATTTATTCGATGTTTTCAAAAAATATACAAGATATGCAAGCAGATTTGTAGAACTAAGCAATTATTCACTTAAAAGCAAGTTGTAAAATTCAAAACATTTATTTGTCTAAGAATGTGATGGATTTAAAATACAGTAGACCACTATGACGAACACTCTGAATAGCAAACACCTGTATGTAACGAATACATTTTCAATACTCAACACGTATCTGTTGAAAAACGTGCATATTATTTTAATTTATTCGATGTTTTCAAAAGATATAAAAGATATGCTAGAAGATTTGTAGAACTAATCAATTATTCCCTTAAAAGCATGTTGTAAAATTCAAAACATTCATTTGTCTAAGAATGTGATGGTATTTAAAATACAGTAAACAACTATGACGAACACTCTGAATAGCAGACACCTGTATGTAACGAATACATTTTCAATACTCAACACGTATCTGTTGAAAAACAGGCATAATATTTTAATTTATTCGATGTTTTCAAAAAATATAAAAGATATGCAAGCAGATTTGTAGAACTAAGCAATTATTCACTTAAAGCATTTTAGAAAATTCAAAACATTTATTTGTTTAAGAATGTGATGGATTTAAAATACAGTAGACCACTATAACGAACACTCTGCATAGCAAACACCTGTATGTAACGAATTCATTATCAATACACAACACGTATCTGTTGAAAAACATGCATAATATTTTAATTTATTCGATGTTTTCAAAAAATATAAAAGATATGCAAGCAGATTTGTAAAACTAAGCAATTATTCACTTAAAAGCATGTTGTAAAATTCAAAACATTTATTTGTCTAAGAATGTGATGGATTTAAAATACAGTAGACCACTATGACGAACACTCTGAATAGCAAACACCTGTATGTAACGCATACATTTTCAATACTCAACACGTATCTATTGAAAAACGTGCATATTCTTTTAATTTATTCGATGTTTTCAAAAAATATAAAAGATATGCAAGCAGATTTGTAGAACTAAGCAGTTATTCCCTTAAAAGCATGTTGTAAAATTCAAAACATTCATTTGTCTAAGAATGTGATGGTATTTAAAATACAGTAGACCACTATGACGAACACTCTGAATAGCAAACACCTGTATGTAACGAATACATTTTCAATACTCAGCACGTATCTGTTGAAAAACATGCATATTATTTTAATTTATTCGATGTTTTCTAAAAATATAAAACATATGCAAGCAGATTTGTAGAACTAAGCAAAAGCATTTTGTAAAATTCAAAACATTTATTTGTCTATGAATGTGATGGATTTAAAATACAGTAGACCACTATGACGAACACTCTGAATAGCAAACACCTGTATGTAACGAATACATTTTCAATACTCAACACGTATCTGTTGAAAAACATGCATAATATTTTAATTTATTCGATGTTTTCAAAAAATATAAAAGATATGCAATCAGATTTGTAGAACTAAGCAATTATTCACTTAAAAGCATTTTAGAAGATTCAAAACATTTATTTGTTTAAGAATGTTATGGATTTAAAATACAGTAGACCACTATGACGAAAACTCTGAATAGCAAACACCTGTATGTAACGAATACATTTTCAATACTCAACACGTATCTGTTGAAAAACATGCATATTATTTTAATTTATTCGATGTTCTCAAAAAATATAAAAGATATGCAAGCAGATTTGTAGAACTAAGCAATTATTCACTTAAAAGCATGTTGTAAAATTCAAAACATTTATTTGTCTAAGAATGTGATGGATTTAAAATACAGTAGACCCCTATGACGAACACTCTGAATAGCAAACACCTGTATGTAACGAATACATTTTCAATACTCAACACGTATCTGTTGAAAAACAGGCATAATATTTTAATTTATTCGATGTTTTCAAAAAATGTAAAAGATATGCAAGCAGATTTGTAGAACTAAGCAATTATTCACTTAAAAGCATTTTAGAAAATTCAAAACATTTATTTGTCTAAGAATGTGATGGATTTAAAATACAGTAGACCCCTATGACGAACACTCTGAATAGCAAACACCTGTATGTAACGAATACATTTTCAATACTCAACACGTATCTGTTGAAAAACAGGCATAATATTTTAATTTATTCGATGTTTTCAAAAAATATAAAATATATGCAAGCAGATTTGTAGAACTAAGCAATTATTCACTTAAAAGCATTTTAGAAAATTCAAAACATTTATTTGTTTAAGAATGTTATGGATTTAAAATACAGTAGACCACTATGACGAAAACTCTGAATAGCAAACACCTGTATGTAACGAATACATTTTCAATACACAACACGTATCTGTTGAAAAACATGCAAAATATTTTAATTTATTCGATGTTTTCAAAAAATATACAAGATATGCAAGCAGATTTGTAGAACTAAGCAATTATTCACTTAAAAGCAAGTTGTAAAATTCAAAACATTTATTTGTCTAAGAATGTGATGGATTTAAAATACAGTAGACCACTATGACGAACACTCTCAATAGCATACACCTGTATGTAACGAATACATTTTCAATACACGTATCTGTTGAAAAACATGCATAATATTTTAATTTATTCGATGTTTTCAAAAAATATAAAAGATACGCAAGCAGATTTGTAGAACTAAGCAATTATTCACTTCAAAGCATGCTGTAAAATTCAAAATATTTATTTGTCTAAGAATGTGATGAATTTAAAATACAGTAGACCACTATGACGAACACTCTGAATAGCAAACACCTGTATGTAACGAATACATTTTCAATACTCAACACTTATCTGTTGAAAAACAGGCATAATATTTTAATTTATTCGATGTTTTCAAAAAATATAAAAGATATGCAAGCAGCTTGTAGAACTAAGCAATTATTCACTTAAAAGCAAGTTGTAAAATTCAAAACATTTATTTGTCTAAGAATATGATGGATTTAAAATACAGAAGACCACTATGACGAACACTCTGAATAGCAAACACGTGTATGTAACGAATACATTTTCAATACTCAACACGTATCTGTTGAAAAACGTGCATATTATTTTAATTTATTCGATGTTTTAAAAAAATATAAAAGATATGCAAGTAGATTTGTAGAACTAAGCAATTATTCACTTAAAAGCAAGTTGTAAAATTCAAAACATTTATTTGTCTAAGAATGTGATGGATTTAAAATACAGTAGACCACTATGACGAACACTCTGAATAGCAAACACCTGTATGTAACGAATACATTTTCAATACTCAACACGTATTTGTTGAAAAACAGGCATAATATTTTAATTTATTCGATATTTTCAAAAAATATAAAATATATGCAAGCAGAATTGTAGAACTAAGCAATTATTCACTTCAAAGCGTTTTAGAAAATTATAAACATTTATTTGTTTAAGAATGTGATGGATTTAAAATACAGTAGACCACTATAACGAACACTCTGAATAGCAAACACCTGTATGTAAAGAATACATTTTCAATACTCAACACTTATCTGTTGAAAAACATGCAAAATATTTTAATTTATTCGATGTTTTCAAAAAATATAAAAGATATGCAAGCAGATTTGTAGAACTAAGCAATTATTCACTTAAAAGCGTTTTAGAAAATCATAAACATTTATTTGTTTAAGAATGTGATGGATTTAAAATACAGTAGACCACTATAACGAACACTCTGAATAGCAAACACCTGTATGTAACGAATACATTTTCAATACACAACACGTATCTGTTGAAAAACATGCAAAATATTTTAATTTATTCGATGTTTTCAAAAAATATACAAGATATGCAAGCAGATTTGTAGAACTAAGCAATTATTCACTTAAAAGCAAGTTGTAAAATTCAAAACATTTATTTGTCTAAGAATGTGATGGATTTAAAATACAGTAGACCACTATGACGAACACTCTGAATAGCAAACACCTGTATGTAACGAATACATTTTCAATACTCAACACGTATCTGTTGAAAAACGTGCATATTATTTTAATTTATTCGATGTTTTCAAAAGATATAAAAGATATGCTAGAAGATTTGTAGAACTAATCAATTATTCCCTTAAAAGCATGTTGTAAAATTCAAAACATTCATTTGTCTAAGAATGTGATGGTATTTAAAATACAGTAGACCACTATGACGAACACTCTGAATAGCAGACACCTGTATGTAACGAATACATTTTCAATACTCAACACGTATCTGTTGAAAAACAGGCATAATATTTTAATTTATTCGATGTTTTCAAAAAATATAAAAGATATGCAAGCAGATTTGTAGAACTAAGCAATTATTCACTTAAAGCATTTTAGAAAATTCAAAACATTTATTTGTTTAAGAATGTGATGGATTTAAAATACAGTAGACCACTATAACGAACACTCTGCATAGCAAACACCTGTATGTAACGAATTCATTATCAATACACAACACGTATCTGTTGAAAAACATGCATAATATTTTAATTTATTCGATGTTTTCAAAAAATATAAAAGATACGCAAGCAGATTTGTAGAACTAAGCAATTATTCACTTCAAAGCATGCTGTAAAATTCAAAATATTTATTTGTCTAAGAATGTGATGAATTTAAAATACAGTAGACCACTATGACGAACACTCTGAATAGCAAACACCTGTATGTAACGAATACATTTTCAATACTCAACACTTATCTGTTGAAAAACAGGCATAATATTTTAATTTATTCGATGTTTTCAAAAAATATAAAAGATATGCAAGCAGCTTGTAGAACTAAGCAATTATTCACTTAAAAGCAAGTTGTAAAATTCAAAACATTTATTTGTCTAAGAATATGATGGATTTAAAATACAGAAGACCACTATGACGAACACTCTGAATAGCAAACACGTGTATGTAACGAATACATTTTCAATACTCAACACGTATCTGTTGAAAAACGTGCATATTATTTTAATTTATTCGATATTTTAAAAAAATATAAAAGATATGCAAGTAGATTTGTAGAACTAAGCAATTATTCACTTAAAAGCAAGTTGTAAAATTCAAAACATTTATTTGTCTAAGAATGTGATGGATTTAAAATACAGTAGACCACTATGACGAACACTCTGAATAGCAAACACCTGTATGTAACGAATACATTTTCAATACTCAACACGTATTTGTTGAAAAACAGGCATAATATTTTAATTTATTCGATATTTTCAAAAAATATAAAATATATGCAAGCAGAATTGTAGAACTAAGCAATTATTCACTTCAAAGCGTTTTAGAAAATTATAAACATTTATTTGTTTAAGAATGTGATGGATTTAAAATACAGTAGACCACTATAACGAACACTCTGAATAGCAAACACCTGTATGTAAAGAATACATTTTCAATACTCAACACTTATCTGTTGAAAAACATGCAAAATATTTTAATTTATTCGATGTTTTCAAAAAATATACAAGATATGCAAGCAGATTTGTAGAACTAAGCAATTATTCACTTAAAAGCAAGTTGTAAAATTCAAAACATTTATTTGTCTAAGAATGTGATGGATTTAAAATACAGTAGACCACTATGACGAACACTCTGAATAGCAAACACCTGTATGTAACGAATACATTTTCAATACTCAACACGTATCTGTTGAAAAACGTGCATATTATTTTAATTTATTCGATGTTTTCAAAAGATATAAAAGATATGCTAGAAGATTTGTAGAACTAATCAATTATTCCCTTAAAAGCATGTTGTAAAATTCAAAACATTCATTTGTCTAAGAATGTGATGGTATTTAAAATACAGTAAACAACTATGACGAACACTCTGAATAGCAAACACCTGTATGTAACGCATACATTTTCAATACTCAACACGTATCTATTGAAAAACGTGCATATTCTTTTAATTTATTCGATGTTTTCAAAAAATATAAAAGATATGCAAGCAGATTTGTAGAACTAAGCAGTTATTCCCTTAAAAGCATGTTGTAAAATTCAAAACATTCATTTGTCTAAGAATGTGATGGTATTTAAAATACAGTAGACCACTATGACGAACACTCTGAATAGCAAACACCTGTATGTAACGAATACATTTTCAATACTCAGCACGTATCTGTTGAAAAACATGCATATTATTTTAATTTATTCGATGTTTTCTAAAAATATAAAACATATGCAAGCAGATTTGTAGAACTAAGCAAAAGCATTTTGTAAAATTCAAAACATTTATTTGTCTATGAATGTGATGGATTTAAAATACAGTAGACCACTATGACGAACACTCTGAATAGCAAACACCTGTATGTAACGAATACATTTTCAATACTCAACACGTATCTGTTGAAAAACATGCATAATATTATAATTTATTCGATGTTTTCAAAAAATATAAAAGATATGCAATCAGATTTGTAGAACTAAGCAATTATTCACTTAAAAGCATTTTAGAAGATTCAAAACATTTATTTGTTTAAGAATGTTATGGATTTAAAATACAGTAGACCACTATGACGAAAACTCTGAATAGCAAACACCTGTATGTAACGAATACATTTTCAATACTCAACACGTATCTGTTGAAAAACATGCATATTATTTTAATTTATTCGATGTTCTCAAAAAATATAAAAGATATGCAAGCAGATTTGTAGAACTAAGCAATTATTCACTTAAAAGCATGTTGTAAAATTCAAAACATTTATTTGTCTAAGAATGTGATGGATTTAAAATACAGTAGACCCCTATGACGAACACTCTGAATAGCAAACACCTGTATGTAACGAATACATTTTCAATACTCAACACGTATCTGTTGAAAAACAGGCATAATATTTTAATTTATTCGATGTTTTCAAAAAATGTAAAAGATATGCAAGCAGATTTGTAGAACTAAGCAATTATTCACTTAAAAGCATTTTAGAAAATTCAAAACATTTATTTGTCTAAGAATGTGATGGATTTAAAATACAGTAGACCCCTATGACGAACACTCTGAATAGCAAACACCTGTATGTAACGAATACATTTTCAATACTCAACACGTATCTGTTGAAAAACAGGCATAATATTTTAATTTATTCGATGTTTTCAAAAAATATAAAATATATGCAAGCAGATTTGTAGAACTAAGCAATTATTCACTTAAAAGCATTTTAGAAAATTCAAAACATTTATTTGTTTAAGAATGTTATGGATTTAAAATACAGTAGACCACTATGACGAAAACTCTGAATAGCAAACACCTGTATGTAACGAATACATTTTCAATACACAACACGTATCTGTTGAAAAACATGCAAAATATTTTAATTTATTCGATGTTTTCAAAAAATATACAAGATATGCAAGCAGATTTGTAGAACTAAGCAATTATTCACTTAAAAGCAAGTTGTAAAATTCAAAACATTTATTTGTCTAAGAATGTGATGGATTTAAAATACAGTAGACCACTATGACGAACACTCTGAATAGCAAACACCTGTATGTAACGAATACATTTTCAATACTCAACACGTATCTGTTGAAAAACGTGCATATTATTTTAATTTATTCGATGTTTTCAAAAGATATAAAAGATATGCTAGAAGATTTGTAGAACTAATCAATTATTCCCTTAAAAGCATGTTGTAAAATTCAAAACATTCATTTGTCTAAGAATGTGATGGTATTTAAAATACAGTAAACAACTATGACGAACACTCTGAATAGCAGACACCTGTATGTAACGAATACATTTTCAATACTCAACACGTAT
Organism: Maratus michaelseni; assembly: GCA_963931845.1. Lineage (NCBI taxonomy): Eukaryota > Metazoa > Arthropoda > Arachnida > Araneae > Salticidae > Maratus > Maratus michaelseni. The sequence goes on from OZ007595.1 coordinate 205,073,479, forward strand.
CTGTTGAAAAACAGGCATAATATTTTAATTTATTCGATGTTTTCAAAAAATATAAAAGATATGCAAGCAGATTTGTAGAACTAAGCAATTATTCACTTAAAGCATTTTAGAAAATTCAAAACATTTATTTGTTTAAGAATGTGATGGATTTAAAATACAGTAGACCACTATAACGAACACTCTGCATAGCAAACACCTGTATGTAACGAATTCATTATCAATACACAACACGTATCTGTTGAAAAACATGCATAATATTTTAATTTATTCGATGTTTTCAAAAAATATAAAAGATATGCAAGCAGATTTGTAAAACTAAGCAATTATTCACTTAAAAGCATGTTGTAAAATTCAAAACATTTATTTGTCTAAGAATGTGATGGATTTAAAATACAGTAGACCACTATGACGAACACTCTGAATAGCAAACACCTGTATGTAACGCATACATTTTCAATACTCAACACGTATCTATTGAAAAACGTGCATATTCTTTTAATTTATTCGATGTTTTCAAAAAATATAAAAGATATGCAAGCAGATTTGTAGAACTAAGCAGTTATTCCCTTAAAAGCATGTTGTAAAATTCAAAACATTCATTTGTCTAAGAATGTGATGGTATTTAAAATACAGTAGACCACTATGACGAACACTCTGAATAGCAAACACCTGTATGTAACGAATACATTTTCAATACTCAGCACGTATCTGTTGAAAAACATGCATATTATTTTAATTTATTCGATGTTTTCTAAAAATATAAAACATATGCAAGCAGATTTGTAGAACTAAGCAAAAGCATTTTGTAAAATTCAAAACATTTATTTGTCTGAGAATGTGATGGATTTAAAATACAGTAGACCACTATGACGAACACTCTGAATAGCAAACACCTGTATGTAACGAATACATTTTCAATACTCAACACGTATCTGTTGAAAAACATGCATAATATTTTAATTTATTCGATGTTTTCAAAAAATATAAAAGATATGCAATCAGATTTGTAGAACTAAGCAATTATTCACTTAAAAGCATTTTAGAAGATTCAAAACATTTATTTGTTTAAGAATGTTATGGATTTAAAATACAGTAGACCACTATGACGAAAACTCTGAATAGCAAACACCTGTATGTAACGAATACATTTTCAATACTCAACACGTATCTGTTGAAAAACATGCATATTATTTTAATTTATTCGATGTTCTCAAAAAATATAAAAGATATGCAAGCAGATTTGTAGAACTAAGCAATTATTCACTTAAAAGCATGTTGTAAAATTCAAAACATTTATTTGTCTAAGAATGTGATGGATTTAAAATACAGTAGACCCCTATGACGAACACTCTGAATAGCAAACACCTGTATGTAACGAATACATTTTCAATACTCAACACGTATCTGTTGAAAAACAGGCATAATATTTTAATTTATTCGATGTTTGCAAAAAATGTAAAAGATATGCAAGCAGATTTGTAGAACTAAGCAATTATTCACTTAAAAGCATTTTAGAAAATTCAAAACATTTATTTGTCTAAGAATGTGATGGATTTAAAATACAGTAGACCCCTATGACGAACACTCTGAATAGCAAACACCTGTATGTAACGAATACATTTTCAATACTCAACACGTATCTGTTGAAAAACAGGCATAATATTTTAATTTATTCGATGTTTTCAAAAAATATAAAATATATGCAAGCAGATTTGTAGAACTAAGCAATTATTCACTTAAAAGCATTTTAGAAAATTCAAAACATTTATTTGTTTAAGAATGTTATGGATTTAAAATACAGTAGACCACTATGACGAAAACTCTGAATAGCAAACACCTGTATGTAACGAATACATTTTCAATACTCAACACGTATCTGTTGAAAAACAGGCATAATATTTTAATTTATTCGATGTTTTCAAAAAATATACAAGATATGCAAGCAGATTTGTAGAACTAAGCAATTATTCACTTAAAAGCAAGTTGTAAAATTCAAAACATTTATTTGTCTAAGAATGTGATGGATTTAAAATACAGTAGACCACTATGACGAACACTCTGAATAGCAAACACCTGTATGTAACGAATACATTTTCAATACTCAACACGTATCTGTTGAAAAACGTGCATATTATTTTAATTTATTCGATGTTTTCAAAAGATATAAAAGATATGCTAGAAGATTTGTAGAACTAATCAATTATTCCCTTAAAAGCATGTTGTAAAATTCAAAACATTCATTTGTCTAAGAATGTGATGGTATTTAAAATACAGTAAACAACTATGACGAACACTCTGAATAGCAGACACCTGTATGTAACGAATACATTTTCAATACTCAACACGTATCTGTTGAAAAACAGGCATAATATTTTAATTTATTCGATGTTTTCAAAAAATATAAAAGATATGCAAGCAGATTTGTAGAACTAAGCAATTATTCACTTAAAGCATTTTAGAAAATTCAAAACATTTATTTGTTTAAGAATGTGATGGATTTAAAATACAGTAGACCACTATAACGAACACTCTGCATAGCAAACACCTGTATGTAACGAATTCATTATCAATACACAACACGTATCTGTTGAAAAACATGCATAATATTTTAATTTATTCGATGTTTTCAAAAAATATAAAAGATATGCAAGCAGATTTGTAAAACTAAGCAATTATTCACTTAAAAGCATGTTGTAAAATTCAAAACATTTATTTGTCTAAGAATGTGATGGATTTAAAATACAGTAGACCACTATGACGAACACTCTGAATAGCAAACACCTGTATGTAACGCATACATTTTCAATACTCAACACGTATCTATTGAAAAACGTGCATATTCTTTTAATTTATTCGATGTTTTCAAAAAATATAAAAGATATGCAAGCAGATTTGTAGAACTAAGCAGTTATTCCCTTAAAAGCATGTTGTAAAATTCAAAACATTCATTTGTCTAAGAATGTGATGGTATTTAAAATACAGTAGACCACTATGACGAACACTCTGAATAGCAAACACCTGTATGTAACGAATACATTTTCAATACTCAGCACGTATCTGTTGAAAAACATGCATATTATTTTAATTTATTCGATGTTTTCTAAAAATATAAAACATATGCAAGCAGATTTGTAGAACTAAGCAAAAGCATTTTGTAAAATTCAAAACATTTATTTGTCTGAGAATGTGATGGATTTAAAATACAGTAGACCACTATGACGAACACTCTGAATAGCAAACACCTGTATGTAACGAATACATTTTCAATACTCAACACGTATCTGTTGAAAAACATGCATAATATTTTAATTTATTCGATGTTTTCAAAAAATATAAAAGATATGCAATCAGATTTGTAGAACTAAGCAATTATTCACTTAAAAGCATTTTAGAAGATTCAAAACATTTATTTGTTTAAGAATGTTATGGATTTAAAATACAGTAGACCACTATGACGAAAACTCTGAATAGCAAACACCTGTATGTAACGAATACATTTTCAATACTCAACACGTATCTGTTGAAAAACATGCATATTATTTTAATTTATTCGATGTTCTCAAAAAATATAAAAGATATGCAAGCAGATTTGTAGAACTAAGCAATTATTCACTTAAAAGCATGTTGTAAAATTCAAAACATTTATTTGTCTAAGAATGTGATGGATTTAAAATACAGTAGACCCCTATGACGAACACTCTGAATAGCAAACACCTGTATGTAACGAATACATTTTCAATACTCAACACGTATCTGTTGAAAAACAGGCATAATATTTTAATTTATTCGATGTTTTCAAAAAATGTAAAAGATATGCAAGCAGATTTGTAGAACTAAGCAATTATTCACTTAAAAGCATTTTAGAAAATTCAAAACATTTATTTGTCTAAGAATGTGATGGATTTAAAATACAGTAGACCCCTATGACGAACACTCTGAATAGCAAACACCTGTATGTAACGAATACATTTTCAATACTCAACACGTATCTGTTGAAAAACAGGCATAATATTTTAATTTATTCGATGTTTTCAAAAAATATAAAATATATGCAAGCAGATTTGTAGAACTAAGCAATTATTCACTTAAAAGCATTTTAGAAAATTCAAAACATTTATTTGTTTAAGAATGTTATGGATTTAAAATACAGTAGACCACTATGACGAAAACTCTGAATAGCAAACACCTGTATGTAACGAATACATTTTCAATACTCAACACGTATCTGTTGAAAAACAGGCATAATATTTTAATTTATTCCATGTTTTCAAAAAATATAAAAGATATGCAAGCAGATTTGTAGAACTAAGCAATTATTCACTTAAAAGCATTTTAGAAAATTCAAAACATTTATTTGTTTAAGAATGTGATGGATTTAAAATACAGTAGACCGCTATAACGAACACTCTGAATAGCAAACACCTGTATGTAACGAATTTATTATCAATACTCAACACGTATCTGTTTAAAAACTTGCATAATATTTTAATTTATTCGATGTTTTCAAAAAATATAAAAGATATGCAAGCAGATTTGTAGAACTAAGCAATTATTCACTTAAAAGCATGTTGTAAAATTCAAAACATTTATTTGTCTAAGAATGTGATGGATTTAAAATACAGTAGACCACTATGACGAACACTCTGAATAGCAAACACCTGTATGTAACGAATACATTTTCAATACTCAACACGTATCTGTTGAAAAACATGCATAATATTTTGATTTACTCGATGTTTTCAAAAAATATAAAATATATGCAAGCAGATTTGTAGAACTAAGCAATTATTCACTTAAAAGCATTTTGTAAAATTCAAAACATTTATTTGTTTAAGAATGTGATGGATTTAAAATTCAGTAGACCACTATGACGAACACTGTGAGTAGCAAACACCTGTATGTAACGAATACATTTTTAATACTCAACACTTATCTGTTGAAAAACATGCATAATATTTTAATTTATTCGATGTTTTCAAAAAATATAAAATATATGCAAGTAGATTTGTAGAACTCAGCAATTATTCACTTAAAAGCATTTTGTAAAATTCAAAACATTTATTTGTCTAAGAATGTGATGGATTTAAAATACAGTAGACCACTATGACGAACACTGTGAGTAGCAAACACCTGTATGTAACGAATACATTTTCAATACTCAACACGTATCTGTTGAAAAACGTGCATATTATTTTAATTTATTCGATGTTTTCAAAAGATATAAAAGATATGCTAGAAGATTTGTAGAACTAATCAATTATTCCCTTAAAAGCATGTTGTAAAATTCAAAACATTCATTTGTCTAAGAATGTGATGGTATTTAAAATACAGTAAACAACTATGACGAACACTCTGAATAGCAGACACCTGTATGTAACGAATACATTTTCAATACTCAACACGTATCTGTTGAAAAACAGGCATAATATTTTAATTTATTCGATGTTTTCAAAAAATATAAAGGATATGCAAGCAGATTTGTAAAACTAAGCAATTATTCACTTAAAAGCATGTTGTAAAATTCAAAACATTTATTTGTCTAAGAATGTGATGGATTTAAAATACAGTAGACCACTATGACGAACACTCTGAATAGCAAACACCTGTATGTAACGCATACATTTTCAATACTCAACACGTATCTATTGAAAAACGTGCATATTCTTTTAATTTATTCGATGTTTTCAAAAAATATAAAAGATATTCAAGCAGATTTGTAGAACTAAGCAGTTATTCCCTTAAAAGCATGTTGTAAAATTCAAAACATTCATTTGTCTAAGAATGTGATTGTATTTAAAATACAGTAGACCACTATGACGAACACTCTGAATAGCAAACACCTGTATGTAACGAATACATTTTCAATACTCAGCACGTATCTGTTGAAAAACATGCATATTATTTTAATTTATTCGATGTTTTCTAAAAATATAAAACATATGCAAGCAGATTTGTAGAACTAAGCAAAAGCATTTTGTAAAATTCAAAACATTTATTTGTCTAAGAATGTGATGGATTTAAAATACAGTAGACCACTATGACGAACACTCTGAATAGCAAACACCTGTATGTAACGAATACATTTTCAATACTCAACACGTATCTGTTGAAAAACATGCATAATATTTTAATTTATTCGATGTTTTCAAAAAATATAAAAGATATGCAATCAGATTTGTAGAACTAAGCAATTATTCACTTAAAAGCATTTTAGAAGATTCAAAACATTTATTTGTTTAAGAATGTTATGGATTTAAAATACAGTAGACCACTATGACGAAAACTCTGAATAGCAAACACCTGTATGTAACGAATACATTTTCAATACTCAACACGTATCTGTTGAAAAACATGCATATTATTTTAATTTATTCGATGTTCTCAAAAAATATAAAAGATATGCAAGCAGATTTGTAGAACTAAGCAATTATTCACTTAAAAGCATGTTGTAAAATTCAAAACATTTATTTGTCTAAGAATGTGATGGATTTAAAATACAGTAGACCCCTATGACGAACACTCTGAATAGCAAACACCTGTATGTAACGAATACATTTTCAATACTCAACACGTATCTGTTGAAAAACAGGCATAATATTTTAATTTATTCGATGTTTTCAAAAAATGTAAAAGATATGCAAGCAGATTTGTAGAACTAAGCAATTATTCACTTAAAAGCATTTTAGAAAATTCAAAACATTTATTTGTCTAAGAATGTGATGGATTTAAAATACAGTAGACCCCTATGACGAACACTCTGAATAGCAAACACCTGTATGTAACGAATACATTTTCAATACTCAACACGTATCTGTTGAAAAACAGGCATAATATTTTAATTTATTCGATGTTTTCAAAAAATATAAAATATATGCAAGCAGATTTGTAGAACTAAGCAATTATTCACTTAAAAGCATTTTAGAAAATTCAAAACATTTATTTGTTTAAGAATGTTATGGATTTAAAATACAGTAGACCACTATGACGAAAACTCTGAATAGCAAACACATGTATGTAACGAATACATTTTCAATACTCAACACGTATCTGTTGAAAAACAGGCATAATATTTTAATTTATTCCATGTTTTCAAAAAATATAAAAGATATGCAAGCAGATTTGTAGAACTAAGCAATTATTCACTTAAAAGCATTTTAGAAAATTCAAAACATTTATTTGTTTAAGAATGTGATGGATTTAAAATACAGTAGACCACTATAACGAACACTCTGAATAGCAAACACCTGTATGTAACGAATTTATTATCAATACTCAACACGTATCTGTTTAAAAACTTGCATAATATTTTAATTTATTCGATGTTTTCAAAAAATATAAAAGATATGCAAGCAGATTTGTAGAACTAAGCAATTATTCACTTAAAAGCATGTTGTAAAATTCAAAACATTTATTTGTCTAAGAATGTGATGGATTTAAAATACAGTAGACCACTATGACGAACACTCTGAATAGCAAACACCTGTATGTAACGAATACATTTTCAATACTCAACACGTATCTGTTGAAAAACATGCATAATATTTTGATTTACTCGATGTTTTCAAAAAATATAAAATATATGCAAGCAGATTTGTAGAAGTAAGCAATTATTCACTTAAAAGCATTTTGTAAAATTCAAAACATTTATTTGTTTAAGAATGTGATGGATTTAAAATACAGTAGACCACTATGACGAACACTGTGAGTAGCAAACACCTGTATGTAACGAATACATTTTTAATTCTCAACACTTATCTGTTGAAAAACATGCATAATATTTTAATTTATTCGATGTTTTCAAAAAATATAAAATATATGCAAGTAGATTTATAGAACTAAGCAATTATTCACTTAAAAGCATTTTGTAAAATTCAAAACATTTAGTTGTCTAAGAATGTGATGGATTTAAAATACAGTAGACCACTATGACGAACACTCTGATTAGCAAACACCTGTATGTAACGAATACATTTTCAATACTCAACACGTATCCGTTGAAAAACATGCATAATATTTTAATTTATTCGATGTTTTCAAAAAATATAAAATATATGCAAGCAGATTTGTAGAACTAAGCAATTATTCACTTAAAAGCATTTTGTAAAATTCAAAACATTTATTTGTTTAAGAATGTGATGGATTTAAAATACAGTAGACCAATATGACGAACACTGTGAGTAGCAAACACCTGTATGTAACGAATACATTTTCAATACTCAACACGTATCTATTGAAAAACATGCATAATATTTTAATTTATTCGATGTTTTCAAAAAATATAAAAGATGAGCAAGTAGATTTGTAGAACTAAGCAATTATTCACTTAAAGCATTTTAGAAAATTCAAAACATTTATTTGTTTAAGAATGTGATGGATTTAAAATACAGTAGACCACTATAACGAACACTCTGCATAGCAAACACCTGTATGTAACGAATTCATTATCAATACTCAACACGTATCTGTTGAAAAACATGCATAATATTTTAATTTATTCGATGTTTTCAAAAAATATAAAAGATATGCAAGCAGATTTGTAGAACTAAGCAATTATTCACTTAAAAGCATGTTGTAAAATTCAAAACATTTATTTGTCTAAGAATGTGATGGATTTAAAATACAGTAGACCACTATGACGAACACTCTGAATAGCAAACACCTGTATGTAACGCATACATTTTCAATACTCAACACGTATCTGTTGAAAAACGTGCATATTATTTTAATTTATTCGATGTTTTCAAAAAATATAAAAGATATGCAAGCAGATTTGTAGAACTAAGCAGTTATTCCCTTAAAAGCATGTTGTAAAATTCAAAACATTCATTTGTCTAAGAATGTGATGGTATTTAAAATACAGTAGACCACTATAACGAACACTCTGAATAGCAAACACCTGTATGTAACGAATACATTTTCAATACTCAGTACGTCTCTGTTGAAAAACATGCATATTATTTTAATTTATTCGATGTTTTCTAAAAATATAAAAGATATGCAAGCAGATTTGTAGAACTAAGCAAAAGCATTTTGTAAAATTCAAAACATTTATTTGTCTAAGAATGTGATGGATTTAAAATACAGTAGACCCCTATGACGAACACTCTGAATAGCAAACACCTGTATGTAACGAATACATTTTCAATACTCAACACGTATCTGTTGAAAAACAGGCATAATATTTTAATTTATTCCATGTTTTCAAAAAATATAAAAGATATGCAAGCAGATTTGTAGAACTAAGCAATTATTCACTTAAAAGCATTTTAGAAAATTCAAAACATTTATTTGTTTAAGAATGTGATGGATTTAAAATACAGTAGACCACTATAACGAACACTCTGAATAGCAAACACCTGTATGTAACGAATTCATTATCAATACTCAACACGTATCTGTTGAAAAACTTGCATAATATTTTAATTTATTCGATGTTTTCAAAAAATATAAAAGATATGCAAGCAGATTTGTAGAACTAAGCAATTATTCACTTAAAAGCATGTTGTAAAATTCAAAACATTTATTTGTCTAAGAATGTGATGGATTTAAAATACAGTAGACCACTATGACGAACACTCTGAATAGCAAACACCTGTATGTAACGAATACATTTTCAATACTCAACACGTATCTGTTGAAAAACATGCATAATATTTTGATTTACTCGATGTTTTCAAAAAATATAAAATATATGCAAGCAGATTTGTAGAACTAAGCAATTATTCACTTAAAAGCATTTTGTAAAATTCAAAACATTTATTTGTTTAAGAATGTGATGGATTTAAAATTCAGTAGACCACTATGACGAACACTGTGAGTAGCAAACACCTGTATGTAACGAATACATTTTTAATACTCAACACTTATCTGTTGAAAAACATGCATAATATTTTAATTTATTCGATGTTTTCAAAAAATATAAAATATATGCAAGTAGATTTGTAGAACTAAGCAATTATTCACTTAAAAGCATTTTGTAAAATTCAAAACATTTATTTGTCTAAGAATGTGATGGATTTAAAATACAGTAGACCACTATAACGAACTCTGAATAGCAAACACCTGTATGTAACGAATTTATTATCAATACTCAACACGTATCTGTTTAAAAACTTGCATAATATTTTAATTTATTCGATGTTTTCAAAAAATATAAAAGATATGCAAGCAGATTTGTAGAACTAAGCAATTATTCACTTAAAAGCATGTTGTAAAATTCAAAACATTTATTTGTCTAAGAATGTGATGGATTTAAAATACAGTAGACCACTATGACGAACACTCTGAATAGCAAACACCTGTATGTAACGAATACATTTTCAATACTCAACACGTATCTGTTGAAAAACATGCATAATATTTTGATTTACTCGATGTTTTCAAAAAATATAAAATATATGCAAGCAGATTTGTAGAACTAAGCAATTATTCACTTAAAAGCATTTTGTAAAATTCAAAACATTTATTTGTTTAAGAATGTGATGGATTTAAAATTCAGTAGACCACTATGACGAACACTGTGAGTAGCAAACACCTGTATGTAACGAATACATTTTTAATACTCAACACTTATCTGTTGAAAAACATGCATAATATTTTAATTTATTCGATGTTTTCAAAAAATATAAAATATATGCAAGTAGATTTGTAGAACTAAGCAATTATTCACTTAAAAGCATTTTGTAAAATTCAAAACATTTATTTGTCTAAGAATGTGATGGATTTAAAATACAGTAGACCACTATGACGAACACTCTGAATAGCAAACACCTGTATGTAACGAATACATTTTCAATACTCAACACGTATCTGTTGAAAAACATGCATAATATTTGATTTACTCGATGTTTTCAAAAAATATAAAATATATGCAAGCAGATTTGTAGAAGTAAGCAATTATTCACTTAAAAGCATTTTGTAAAATTCAAAACATTTATTTGTTTAAGAATGTGATGGATTTAAAATACAGTAGACCACTATGACGAACACTGTGAGTAGCAAACACCTGTATGTAACGAATACATTTTTAATTCTCAACACTTATCTGTTGAAAAACATGCATAATATTTTAATTTATTCGATGTTTTCAAAAAATATAAAATATATGCAAGTAGATTTGTAGAACTAAGCAATTATTCACTTAAAAGCATTTTGTAAAATTCAAAACATTTAGTTGTCTAAGAATGTGATGGATTTAAAATACAGTAGACCACTATGACGAACACTCTGATTAGCAAACACCTGTATGTAACGAATACATTTTCAATACTCAACACGTATCCGTTGAAAAACATGCATAATATTTTAATTTATTCGATGTTTTCAAAAAATATAAAATATATGCAAGAAGATTTGTAGAACTAAGCAATTATTCACTTAAAAGCATTTTGTAAAATTCAAAACATTTATTTGTTTAAGAATGTGATGGATTTAAAATACAGTAGACCAATATGACGAACACTGTGAGTAGCAAACACCTGTATGTAACGAATACATTTTCAATACTCAACACGTATCTATTGAAAAACATGCATAATATTTTAATTTATTCGATGTTTTCAAAAAATATAAAAGATGAGCAAGTAGATTTGTAGAACTAAGCAATTATTCACTTAAAGCATTTTAGAAAATTCAAAACATTTATTTGTTTAAGAATGTGATGGATTTAAAATACAGTAGACCACTATGACGAACACTCTGAATAGCAAACACCTGTATGTAACGCATACATTTTCAATACTCAACACGTATCTGTTGAAAAACGTGCATATTATTTTAATTTATTCGATGTTTTCAAAAAATATAAAAGATATGCAAGCAGATTTGTAGAACTAAGCAGTTATTCCCTTAAAAGCATGTTGTAAAATTCAAAACATTCATTTGTCTAAGAATGTGATGGTATTTAAAATACAGTAGACCACTATAACGAACACTCTGAATAGCAAACACCTGTATGTAACGAATACATTTTCAATACTCAGTACGTCTCTGTTGAAAAACATGCATATTATTTTAATTTATTCGATGTTTTCTAAAAATATAAAAGATATGCAAGCAGATTTGTAGAACTAAGCAAAAGCATTTTGTAAAATTCAAAACATTTATTTGTCTAAGAATGTGATGGATTTAAAATACAGTAGACCCCTATGACGAACACTCTGAATAGCAAACACCTGTATGTAACGAATACATTTTCAATACTCAGTACGTCTCTGTTGAAAAACATGCATATTATTTTAATTTATTCGATGTTTTCTAAAAATATAAAAGATATGCAAGCAGATTTGTAGAACTAAGCAAAAGCATTTTGTAAAATTCAAAACATTTATTTGTCTAAGAATGTGATGGATTTAAAATACAGTAGACCCCTATGACGAACACTCTGAATAGCAAACACCTGTATGTAACGAATACATTTTCAATACTCAACACGTATCTGTTGAAAAACAGGCATAATATTTTAATTTATTCCATGTTTTCAAAAAGTATAAAAGATATGCAAGCAGATTTGTAGAACTAAGCAATTATTCACTTAAAAGCATTTTAGAAAATTCAAAACATTTATTTGTTTAAGAATGTGATGGATTTAAAATACAGTAGACCACTATAACGAACACTCTGAATAGCAAACACCTGTATGTAACGAATTCATTATCAATACTCAACACGTATCTGTTGAAAAACTTGCATAATATTTTAATTTATTCGATGTTTTCAAAAAATATAAAAGATATGCAAGCAGATTTGTAGAACTAAGCAATTATTCACTTAAAAGCATGTTGTAAAATTCAAAACATTTATTTGTCTAAGAATGTGATGGATTTAAAATACAGTAGACCACTATGACGAACACTCTGAATAGCAAACACCTGTATGTAACGAATACATTTTCAATACTCAACACGTATCTGTTGAAAAACATGCATAATATTTTGATTTACTCGATGTTTTCAAAAAATATAAAATATATGCAAGCAGATTTGTAGAACTAAGCAATTATTCACTTAAAAGCATTTTGTAAAATTCAAAACATTTATTTGTTTAAGAATGTGATGGATTTAAAATTCAGTAGACCACTATGACGAACACTGTGAGTAGCAAACACCTGTATGTAACGAATACATTTTTAATACTCAACACTTATCTGTTGAAAAACATGCATAATATTTTAATTTATTCGATGTTTTCAAAAAATATAAAATATATGCAAGTAGATTTGTAGAACTAAGCAATTATTCACTTAAAAGCATTTTGTAAAATTCAAAACATTTATTTGTCTAAGAATGTGATGGATTTAAAATACAGTAGACCACTATGACGAACACTCTGATTAGCAAACACCTGTATGTAACGAATAGATTTTCAATACTCAACACGTATCTATTGAAAAACATGCATAATATTTTAATTTATTCGATGTTTTCAAAAAATATAAAAGATGAGCAAGTAGATTTGTAGAACTAAGCAATTATTCACTTAAAGCATTTTAGAAAATTCAAAACATTTATTTGTTTAAGAATGTGATGGATTTAAAATACAGTAGACCACTATAACGAACACTCTGCATAGCAAACACCTGTATGTAACGAATTCATTATCAATACTCAACACGTATCTGTTGAAAAACATGCATAATATTTTAATTTATTCGATGTTTTCAAAAAATATAAAAGATATGCAAGCAGATTTGTAGAACTAAGCAATTATTCACTTAAAAGCATGTTGTAAAATTCAAAACATTTATTTGTCTAAGAATGTGATGGATTTAAAATACAGTAGACCACTATGACGAACACTCTGAATAGCAAATACCTGTATGTAACGCATACATTTTCAATACTCAACACGTATCTGTTGAAAAACGTGCATATTATTTTAATTTATTCGATGTTTTCAAAAAATATAAAAGATATGCAAGCAGATTTGTAGAACTAAGCAGTTATTCCCTTAAAAGCATGTTGTAAAATTCAAAACATTCATTTGTCTAAGAATGTGATGGTATTTAAAATACAGTAGACCACTATAACGAACACTCTGAATAGCAAACACCTGTATGTAACGAATACATTTTCAATACTCAGTACGTATCTGTTGAAAAACATGCATATTATTTTAATTTATTCGATGTTTTCTAAAAATATAAAAGATATGCAAGCAGATTTGTAGAACTAAGCAAAAGCATGTTGTAAAATTCAAAACATTTATTTGTCTAAGAATGTGATGGATTTAAAATACAGTAGACCACTATGACGAACACTCTGAATAGCAAACACCTGTATGTAACACATACATTTTCAATACTCAACACGTATCTGTTGAAAAACGTGCATATTATTTTAATTTATTCGATGTTTTCAAAAAATATAAAAGATATGCAAGCAGATTTGTAGAACTAAGCAGTTATTCCCTTAAAAGCATGTTGTAAAATTCAAAACATTCATTTGTCTAAGAATGTGATGGTATTTAAAATACAGTAGACCACTATGACGAACACTCTGAATAGCAAACACCTGTATGTAACGAATACATTTTCAATACTCAGCACGTATCTGTTGAAAAACATGCATATTATTTTAATTTATTCGATGTTTTCAAAAAATTTAAAAGATATGCAAGCAGATTTGTAGAACTAAGCAATTATTCACTTAAAAGCATGTTGTAAAATTCAAAACATTTATTTGTCAAAGAATGTGATGGATTTAAAATACAGTAGACCACTATGACGAACACTCTGAATAGCAAACACCTGTATGTAACGAATTCATTATCAATACTCAACACGTATCTGTTGAAAAACATGCATATTATTTTAATTTATTCGATGTTCTCAAAAAATATAAAAGATATGCAAGCAGATTTGTAGAACTAAGCAATTATTCACTTAAAAGCATGTTGTAAAATTCAAAACATTTCTTTGTCTAAGAATGTGATGGATTTAAAATACAGTAGACCCCTATGACGAACACTCTGAATAGCAAACACCTGTATGTAACGAATACATTTTCAATACTCAACACGTATCTGTTGAAAAACAGGCATAATATTTTAATTTATTCGATGTTTTCAAAAAATATAAAAGATATGCAAGCAGATTTGTAGAACTAAGCAAAAGCATTTTGTAAAATTCAAAACATTTATTTGTCTAAGAATGTGATGGATTTAAAATACAGTAGACCACTATGACGAACACTCTGAATAGCAAACACCTGTATGTAACGAATACATTTTCAATACTCAACACGTATCTGTTGAAAAACATGCATAATATTTTAATTTATTCGATGTTTTCAAAAAATATAAAAGATATGCAATCAGATTTGTAGAACTAAGCAATTATTCACTTAAAAGCATTTTAGAAGATTCAAAACATTTATTTGTTTAAGAATGTTATGGATTTAAAATACAGTAGACCACTATGACGAAAACTCTGAATAGCAAACACCTGTATGTAACGAATACATTTTCAATACTCAACACGTATCTGTTGAAAAACATGCATATTATTTTAATTTATTCGATGTTCTCAAAAAATATAAAAGATATGCAAGCAGATTTGTAGAACTAAGCAATTATTCACTTAAAAGCATGTTGTAAAATTCAAAACATTTATTTGTCTAAGAATGTGTTGGATTTAAAATACAGTAGATCCCTATGACGAACACTCTGAATAGCAAACACCTGTATGTAACGAATACATTTTCAATACTCAACACGTATCTGTTGAAAAACAGGCATAATATTTTAATTTATTCGATGTTTTCAAAAAATGTAAAAGATATGCAAGCAGATTTGTAGAACTAAGCAATTATTCACTTAAAAGCATTTTAGAAAATTCAAAACATTTATTTGTCTAAGAATGTGATGGATTTAAAATACAGTAGACCCCTATGACGAACACTCTGAATAGCAAACACCTGTATGTAACGAATACATTTTCAATACTCAACACGTATCTGTTGAAAAACAGGCATAATATTTTAATTTATTCGATGTTTTCAAAAAATATAAAATATATGCAAGCAGATTTGTAGAACTAAGCAATTATTCACTTAAAAGCATTTTAGAAAATTCAAAACATTTATTTGTTTAAGAATGTTATGGATTTAAAATACAGTAGACCACTATGACGAAAACTCTGAATAGCAAACACCTGTATGTAACGAATATATTTTCAATACTCAACACGTATCTGTTGAAAAACATTCATAATATTTTAATTTATTCCATGTTTTCAAAAAATATAAAAGATATGCAAGCAGATTTGTAGAACTAAGCAATTATTCACTTAAAAGCATTTTAGAAAATTCAAAACATTTATTTGTTTAAGAATGTGATGGATTTAAAATACAGTAGACCACTATAACGAACACTCTGAATAGCAAACACCTGTATGTAACGAATTCATTATCAATACTCAACACGTATCTGTTTAAAAACTTGCATAATATTTTAATTTATTCGATGTTTTCAAAAAATATAAAAGATATGCAAGCAGATTTGTAGAACTAAGCAATTATTCACTTAAAAGCATGTTGTAAAATTCAAAACATTTATTTGTCTAAGAATGTGATGGATTTAAAATACAGTAGACCACTATGACGAACACTCTGAATAGCAAACACCTGTATGTAACGAATACATTTTCAATACTCAACACGTATCTGTTGAAAAACATGCATAATATTTTGATTTACTCGATGTTTTCAAAAAATATAAAATATATGCAAGCAGATTTGTAGAACTAAGCAATTATTCACTTAAAAGCATTTTGTAAAATTCAAAACATTTATTTGTTTAAGAATGTGATGGATTTAAAATTCAGTAGACCACTATGACGAACACTGTGAGTAGCAAACACCTGTATGTAACGAATACATTTTTAATACTCAACACTTATCTGTTGAAAAACATGCATAATATTTTAATTTATTCGATGTTTTCAAAAAATATAAAATATATGCAAGTAGATTTGTAGAACTAAGCAATTATTCACTTAAAAGCATTTTGTAAAATTCAAAACATTTATTTGTCTAAGAATGTGATGGATTTAAAATACAGTAGACCACTATGACGAACACTCTGAATAGCAAACACCTGTATGTAACGAATACATTTTCAATACTCAACACGTATCTGTTGAAAAACATGCATAATATTTTGATTTACTCGATGTTTTCAAAAAATATAAAATATATGCAAGCAGATTTGTAGAAGTAAGCAATTATTCACTTAAAAGCATTTTGTAAAATTCAAAACATTTATTTGTTTAAGAATGTGATGGATTTAAAATACAGTAGACCACTATGACGAACACTGTGAGTAGCAAACACCTGTATGTAACGAATACATTTTCAATACTCAACACGTATCCGTTGAAAAACATGCATAATATTTTAATTTATTCGATGTTTTCAAAAAATATAAAATATATGCAAGCAGATTTGTAGAACTAAGCAATTATTCACTTAAAAGCATTTTGTAAAATTCAAAACATTTATTTGTTTAAGAATGTGATGGATTTAAAATACAGTAGACCAATATGACGAACACTGTGAGTAGCAAACACCTGTATGTAACGAATACATTTTCAATACTCAACACGTATCTATTGAAAAACATGCATAATATTTTAATTTATTCGATGTTTTCAAAAAATATAAAAGATGAGCAAGTAGATTTGTAGAACTAAGCAATTATTCACTTAAAGCATTTTAGAAAATTCAAAACATTTATTTGTTTAAGAATGTGATGGATTTAAAATACAGTAGACCACTATGACGAACACTGTGAGTAGCAAACACCTGTATGTAACGAATACATTTTCAATACTCAACACGTATCTGTTGAAAAACATGCATAATATTTTAATTTATTCGATGTTTTCAAAAAATATAAAAGATATGCAAGCAGATTTGTAGAACTAAGCAATTATTCACTTAAAAGCATGTTGTAAAATTCAAAACATTTATTTGTCTAAGAATGTGATGGATTTAAAATACAGTAGACCACTATGACGAACACTCTGAATAGCAAACACCTGTATGTAACGCATACATTTTCAATACTCAACACGTATCTGTTGAAAAACGTGCATATTATTTTAATTTATTCGATGTTTTCAAAAAATATAAAAGATATGCAAGCAGATTTGTAGAACTAAGCAGTTATTCCCTTAAAAGCATGTTGTAAAATTCAAAACATTCATTTGTCTAAGAATGTGATGGTATTTAAAATACAGTAGACCACTATAACGAACACTCTGAATAGCAAACACCTGTATGTAACGAATACATTTTCAATACTCAGTACGTCTCTGTTGAAAAACATGCATATTATTTTAATTTATTCGATGTTTTCTAAAAATATAAAAGATATGCAAGCAGATTTGTAGAACTAAGCAAAAGCATTTTGTAAAATTCAAAACATTTATTTGTCTAAGAATGTGATGGATTTAAAATACAGTAGACCCCTATGACGAACACTCTGAATAGCAAACACCTGTATGTAACGAATACATTTTCAATACTCAACACGTATCTGTTGAAAAACAGGCATAATATTTTAATTTATTCCATGTTTTCAAAAAATATAAAAGATATGCAAGCAGATTTGTAGAACTAAGCAATTATTCACTTAAAAGCATTTTAGAAAATTCAAAACATTTATTTGTTTAAGAATGTGATGGATTTAAAATACAGTAGACCACTATAACGAACACTCTGAATAGCAAACACCTGTATGTAACGAATTCATTATCAATACTCAACACGTATCTGTTGAAAAACTTGCATAATATTTTAATTTATTCGATGTTTTCAAAAAATATAAAAGATATGCAAGCAGATTTGTAGAACTAAGCAATTATTCACTTAAAAGCATGTTGTAAAATTCAAAACATTTATTTGTCTAAGAATGTGATGGATTTAAAATACAGTAGACCACTATGACGAACACTCTGAATAGCAAACACCTGTATGTAACGAATACATTTTCAATACTCAACACGTATCTGTTTAAAAACATGCATAATATTTTGATTTACTCGATGTTTTCAAAAAATATAAAATATATGCAAGCAGATTTGTAGAACTAAGCAATTATTCACTTAAAAGCATTTTGTAAAATTCAAAACATTTATTTGTTTAAGAATGTGATGGATTTAAAATTCAGTAGACCACTATGACGAACACTGTGAGTAGCAAACACCTGTATGTAACGAATACATTTTTAATACTCAACACTTATCTGTTGAAAAACATGCATAATATTTTAATTTATTCGATGTTTTCAAAAAATATAAAAGATATGCAAGTAGATTTGTAGAACTAAGCAATTATTCACTTAAAAGCATTTTGTAAAATTCAAAACATTTATTTGTCTAAGAATGTGATGGATTTAAAATACAGTAGACCACTATGACGAACACTCTGAATAGCAAACACCTGTATGTAACGAATACATTTTCAATACTCAACACGTATCTGTTGAAAAACATGCATAATATTTTGATTTACTCGATGTTTTCAAAAAATATAAAATATATGCAAGCAGATTTGTAGAACTAAGCAATTATTCACTTAAAAGCATTTTGTAAAATTCAAAACATTTATTTGATTAAGAATGTGATGGATTTAAAATACAGTAGACCACTATGACGAACACTGTGAGTAGCAAACACCTGTATGTAACGAATACATTTTTAATTCTCAACACTTATCTGTTGAAAAACATGCATAATATTTTAATTTATTCGATGTTTTCAAAAAATATAAAATATATGCAAGTAGATTTGTAGAACTAAGCAATTATTCACTTAAAAGCATTTTGTAAAATTCAAAACATTTATTTGTCTAAGAATGTGATGGATTTAAAATACAGTAGACCACTATGACGAACACTCTGATTAGCAAACACCTGTATGTAACGAATACATTTTCAATACTCAACACGTATCTGTTGAAAAACAGGCATAATATTTTAATTTATTCGATGTTTTCAAAAAATGTAAAAGATATGCAAGCAGATTTGTAGAACTAAGCAATTATTCACTTAAAAGCATTTTAGAAAATTCAAAACATTTATTTGTTTAAGAATGTGATGGATTTAAAATACAGTAGACCACTATAACGAACACTCTGAATAGCAAACACCTGTATGTAACGAATTCATTATCAATACTCAACACGTATCTGTTTAAAAACTTGCATAATATTTTAATTTATTCGATGTTTTCAAAAAATATAAAAGATATGCAAGCAGATTTGTAGAACTAAGCAATTATTCACTTAAAAGCATGTTGTAAAATTCAAAACATTTATTTGTCTAAGAATGTGATGGATTTAAAATACAGTAGACCACTATGACGAACACTCTGAATAGCAAACACCTGTATGTAACGAATACATTTTCAATACTCAACACGTATCTGTTGAAAAACATGCATAATATTTTGATTTACTCGATGTTTTCAAAAAATATAAAATATATGCAAGCAGATTTGTAGAACTAAGCAATTATTCACTTAAAAGCATTTTGTAAAATTCAAAACATTTATTTGTTTAAGAATGTGATGGATTTAAAATTCAGTAGACCACTATGACGAACACTGTGAGTAGCAAACACCTGTATGTAACGAATACATTTTTAATACTCAACCCTTATCTGTTGAAAAACATGCATAATATTTTAATTTATTCGATGTTTTCAAAAAATATAAAATATATGCAAGTAGATTTGTAGAACTAAGCAATTATTCACTTAAAAGCATTTTGTAAAATTCAAAACATTTATTTGTCTAAGAATGTGATGGATTTAAAATACAGTAGACCACTATGACGAACACTCTGAATAGCAAACACCTGTATGTAACGAATACATTTTCAATACTCAACACGTATCTGTTGAAAAACATGCATAATATTTTGATTTACTCGATGTTTTCAAAAAATATAAAATATATGCAAGCAGATTTGTAGAAGTAAGCAATTATTCACTTAAAAGCATTTTGTAAAATTCAAAACATTTATTTGTTTAAGAATGTGATGGATTTAAAATACAGTAGACCACTATGACGAATACTGTGAGTAGCAAACACCTGTATGTAACGAATACATTTTTAATTCTCAACACTTATCTGTTGAAAAACATGCATAATATTTTAATTTATTCGATGTTTTCAAAAAATATAAAATATATGCAAGTGGATTTGTAGAACTAAGCAATTATTCACTTAAAAGCATTTTGTAAAATTCAAAACATTTAGTTGTCTAGGAATGTGATGGATTTAAAATACAGTAGACCACTATGACGAACACTCTGAATAGCAAACACCTGTATGTAACGAATACATTTTCAATACTCAACACGTATCTGTTGAAAAACATGCATAATATTTTGATTTACTCGATGTTTTCAAAAAATATAAAATATATGCAAGCAGATTTGTAGAACTAAGCAATTATTCACTTAAAAGCATTTTGTAAAATTCAAAACATTTATTTGTTTAAGAATGTGATGGATTTAAAATACAGTAGACCACTATGACGAACACTGTGAGTAGCAAACACCTGTATGTAACGAATACATTTTTAATTCTCAACACTTATCTGTTGAAAAACATGCATAATATTTTAATTTATTCGATGTTTTCAAAAAATATAAAATATATGCAAGTAGATTTGTAGAACTAAGCAATTATTCACTTAAAAGCATTTTGTAAAATTCAAAACATTTATTTGTCTAAGAATGTGATGGATTTAAAATACAGTAGACCACTATGACGAACACTCTGATTAGCAAACACCTGTATGTAACGAATACATTTTCAATACTCAACACGTATCTGTTGAAAAACAGGCATAATATTTTAATTTATTCGATGTTTTCAAAAAATGTAAAAGATATGCAAGCAGATTTGTAGAACTAAGCAATTATTCACTTAAAAGCATTTTAGAAAATTCAAAACATTTATTTGTTTAAGAATGTTATGGACTTAAAATACAGTAGACCACTATGACGAAAACTCTGAATAGCAAACACCTGTATGTAACAAATACATTTTCAATACTCAACACGTATCTGTTGAAAAACAGGCATAATATTTTAATTTATTCCATGTTTTCAAAAAATATAAAAGATATGCAAGCAGATTTGTAGAACTAAGCAATTATTCACTTAAAAGCATTTTAGAAAATTCAAAACATTTATTTGTTTAAGAATGTGATGGATTTAAAATACAGTAGACCACTATGACAAACACTGTGAGTAGCAAACACCTGTATGTAACGAATACATTTTTAATACTCAACACTTATCTGTTGAAAAACATGCATAATATTTTAATTTATTCGATGTTTTCAAAAAATATAAAATATATGCAAGTAGATTTGTAGAACTAAGCAATTATTCACTTAAAAGCATTTTGTAAAATTCAAAACATTTATTTGTCTAAGAATGTGATGGATTTAAAATACAGTAGACCACTATGACGAACACTCTGAATAGCAAACACCTGTATGTAACGAATACATTTTCAATACTCAACACGTATCTGTTGAAAAACATGCATAATATTTTGATTTACTCGATGTTTTCAAAAAATATAAAATATATGCAAGCAGATTTGTAGAACTAAGCAATTATTCACTTAAAAGCATTTTGTAAAATTCAAAACATTTATTTGTCTAAGAATGTGATGGATTTAAAATACAGTAGACCACTATGACGAACACTCTGATTAGCAAACACCTGTATGTAACGAATACATTTTCAATACTCAACACGTATCCGTTGAAAAACATGCATAATATTTTAATTTATTCGATGTTTTCAAAAAATATAAAATATATGCAAGCAGATTTGTAGAACTAAGCAATTATTCACTTAAAAGCATTTTGTAAAATTCAAAACATTTATTTGTTTAAGAATGTGATGGATTTAAAATACAGTAGACCAATATGACGAACACTGTGAGTAGCAAACACCTGTATGTAACGAATACATTTTCAATACTCAACACGTATCTATTGAAAAACATGCATAATATTTTAATTTATTCGATGTTTTCAAAAAATATAAAAGATGAGCAAGTAGATTTGTAGAACTAAGCAATTATTCACTTAAAGCATTTTAGAAAATTCAAAACATTTATTTGTTTAAGAATGTGATGGATTTAAAATACAGTAGACCACTATAACGAACACTCTGCATAGCAAACACCTGTATGTAACGAATTCATTATCAATACTCAACACGTATCTGTTGAAAAACATGCATAATATTTTAATTTATTCGATGTTTTCAAAAAATATAAAAGATATGCAAGCAGATTTCTAGAACTAAGCAATTATTCACTTAAAAGCATGTTGTAAAATTCAAAACATTTATTTGTCTAAGAATGTGATGGATTTAAAATACAGTAGACCACTATGACGAACACTCTGAATAGCAAACACCTGTATGTAACGCATACATTTTCAATACTCAACACGTATCTGTTGAAAAACGTGCATATTATTTTAATTTATTCGATGTTTTCAAAAAATATAAAAGATATGCAAGCAGATTTGTAGAACTAAGCAGTTATTCCCTTAAAAGCATGTTGTAAAATTCAAAACATTCATTTGTCTAAGAATGTGATGGTATTTAAAATACAGTAGACCACTATAACGAACACTCTGAATAGCAAACACCTGTATGTAACGAATACATTTTCAATACTCAGTACGTCTCTGTTGAAAAACATGCATATTATTTTAATTTATTCGATGTTTTCTAAAAATATAAAAGATATGCAAGCAGATTTGTAGAACTAAGCAAAAGCATTTTGTAAAATTCAAAACATTTATTTGTCTAAGAATGTGATGGATTTAAAATACAGTAGACCCCTATGACGAACACTCTGAATAGCAAACACCTGTATGTAACGAATACATTTTCAATACTCAACACGTATCTGTTGAAAAACAGGCATAATATTTTAATTTATTCCATGTTTTCAAAAAATATAAAAGATATGCAAGCAGATTTGTAGAACTAAGCAATTATTCACTTAAAAGCATTTTAGAAAATTCAAAACATTTATTTGTTTAAGAATGTGATGGATTTAAAATACAGTAGACCACTATAACGAACACTCTGAATAGCAAACACCTGTATGTAACGAATTCATTATCAATACTCAACACGTATCTGTTGAAAAATTGCATAATATTTTAATTTATTCCATGTTTTCAAAAAATATAAAAGATATGCAAGCAGATTTGTAGAACTAAGCAATTATTCACTTAAAAGCATGTTGTAAAATTCAAAACATTTATTTGTCTAAGAATGTGATGGATTTAAAATACAGTAGACCACTATGACGAACACTCTGAATAGCAAACACCTGTATGTAACGAATACATTTTCAATACTCAACACGTATCTGTTGAAAAACATGCATAATATTTTGATTTACTCGATGTTTTCAAAAAATATAAAATATATGCAAGCAGATTTGTAGAACTAAGCAATTATTCACTTAAAAGCATTTTGTAAAATTCAAAACATTTATTTGTTTAAGAATGTGATGGATTTAAAATTCAGTAGACCACTATGACGAACACTGTGAGTAGCAAACACCTGTATGTAACGAATACATTTTTAATACTCAACACTTATCTGTTGAAAAACATGCATAATATTTTAATTTATTCGATGTTTTCAAAAAATATAAAAGATATGCAAGTAGATTTGTAGAACTAAGCAATTATTCACTTAAAAGCATTTTGTAAAATTCAAAACATTTATTTGTCTAAGAATGTGATGGATTTAAAATACAGTAGACCACTATGACGAACACTCTGAATAGCAAACACCTGTATGTAACGAATACATTTTCAATACTCAACACGTATCTGTTGAAAAACATGCATAATATTTTGATTTACTCGATGTTTTCAAAAAATATAAAATATATGCACGCAGATTTGTAGAACTAAGCAATTATTCACTTAAAAGCATTTTGTAAAATTCAAAACATTTATTTGTTTAAGAATGTGATGGATTTAAAATACAGTAGACCACTATGACGAACACTGTGAGTAGCAAACACCTGTATGTAACGAATGCATTTTTAATTCTCAACACTTATCTGTTGAAAAACATGCATAATATTTTAATTTATTCGATGTTTTCAAAAAATATAAAATATATGCAAGTAGATTTGTAGAACTAAGCAATTATTCACTTAAAAGCATTTTGTAAAATTCAAAACATTTATTTGTCTAAGAATGTGATGGATTTAAAATACAGTAGACCACTATGACGAACACTCTGATTAGCAAACACCTGTATGTAACGAATACATTTTCAATACTCAACACGTATCTATTGAAAAACATGCATAATATTTTAATTTATTCGATGTTTTCAAAAAATATAAAAGATGAGCAAGTAGATTTGTAGAACTAAGCAATTATTCACCTAAAGCATTTTAGAAAATTCAAAACATTTATTTGTTTAAGAATGTGATGGATTTAAAATACAGTAGACCACTATAACGAACACTCTGCATAGCAAACACCTGTATGTAACGAATTCATTATCAATACTCAACACGTATCTGTTGAAAAACATGCATAATATTTTAATTTATTCGATGTTTTCAAAAAATATAAAAGATATGCAAGCAGATTTGTAGAACTAAGCAATTATTCACTTAAAAGCATGTTGTAAAATTCAAAACATTTATTTGTCTAAGAATGTGATGGATTTAAAATACAGTAGACCACTATGACGAACACTCTGAATAGCAAACACCTGTATGTAACGCATACATTTTCAATACTCAACACGTATCTGTTGAAAAACGTGCATATTATTTTAATTTATTCGATGTTTTCAAAAAATATAAAAGATATGCAAGCAGATTTGTAGAACTAAGCAGTTATTCCCTTACAAGCATGTTGTAAAATTCAAAACATTCATTTGTCTAAGAATGTGATGGTATTTAAAATACAGTAGACCACTATAACGAACACTCTGAATAGCAAACACCTGTATGTAACGAATACATTTTCAATACTCAGTACGTATCTGTTGAAAAACATGCATATTATTTTAATTTATTCCATGTTTTCTAAAAATATAAAAGATATGCAAGCAGATTTGTAGAACTAAGTAGTTATTCCCTTAAAAGCATGTTGTAAAATTCAAAACATTCATTTGTCTAAGAATGTGATGGTATTTAAAATACAGTAGACCACTATGACGAACACTCTGAATAGCAAACACCTGTATGTAACGAATACATTTTCAATACTCAGCACGTATCTGTTGAAAAACATGCATATTATTTTAATTTATTCCATGTTTTCTAAAAATATAAAAGATATGCAAGCAGATTTGTAGAACTAAGCAAAAGCATTTTGTAAAATTCAAAACATTTATTTGTCTAAGAATGTGATGGATTTAAAATACAGTAGACCACTATGACGAACACTCTGAATAGCAAACACCTGTATGTAACGAATACATTTTCAATACTCAGCACGTATCTGTTGAAAAACATGCATATTATTTTAATTTATTCCATGTTTTCTAAAAATATAAAAGATATGCAAGCAGATTTGTAGAACTAAGCAAAAGCATTTTGTAAAATTCAAAACATTTATTTGTCTAAGAATGTGATGGATTTAAAATACAGTAGACCACTATGACGAACACTCTGAATAGCAAACACCTGTATGTAACGAATTCATTATCAATACTCAACACGTATCTGTTGAAAAACATGCATTATATTTGAATTTATTCGACGTTTTCAAAAAATATAAAAGATATGCAATCAGATTTGTAGAACTAAGCAATTATTCACTTAAAAGCATTTTAGAAGATTCAAAACATTTATTTGTTTAAGAATGTTATGGATTTAAAATACAGTAGACCACTATGACGAAAACTCTGAATAGCAAACACCTGTATGTAACGAATACATTTTCAATACTCAACACGTATCTGTTGAAAAACATGCATATTATTTTAATTTATTCGATGTTCTCAAAAAATATAAAAGATATGCAAGCAGATTTGTAGAACTAAGCAATTATTCACTTAAAAGCATGTTGTAAAATTCAAAACATTTATTTGTCTAAGAATGTGATGGATTTAAAATACAGTAGACCCCTATGACGAACACTCTGAATAGCAAACACCTGTATGTAACGAATACATTTTCAATACTCAACACGTATCTGTTGAAAAACAGGCATAATATTTTAATTTATTCGATGTTTTCAAAAAATATAAAAGATATGCAAGCAGATTTGTAGAATTAAGCAATTATTCACTTAAAAGAATTTTAGAAAATTCAAAACATTTATTTGTCTAAGAATGTGATGGATTTAAAATACAGTAGACCCCTATGACGAACACTCTGAATAGCAAACACCTGTATGTAACGAATACATTTTCAATACTCAACACGTATCTGTTGAAAAACAGGCATAATATTTTAATTTATTCCATGTTTTCAAAAAATATAAAAGATATGCAAGCAGATTTGTAGAACTAAGCAATTATTCACTTAAAAGCATTTTAGAAAATTCAAAACATTTATTTGTTTAAGAATGTGATGGATTTAAAATACAGTAGACCACTATAACGAACACTCTGAATAGCAAACACCTGTATGTAACGAATTCATTATCAATACTCAACACGTATCTGTTGAAAAACTTGCATAATATTTTAATTTATTCCATGTTTTCAAAAAATATAAAAGATATGCAAGCAGATTTGTAGAACTAAGCAATTATTCACTTAAAAGCATGTTGTAAAATTCAAAACATTTATTTGTCTAAGAATGTGATGGATTTAAAATACAGTAGACCACTATGACGAACACTCTGAATAGCAAACACCTGTATGTAACGAATACATTTTCAATACTCAACACGTATCTGTTGAAAAACATGCATAATATTTTGATTTACTCGATGTTTTCAAAAAATATAAAATATATGCAAGCAGATTTGTAGAACTAAGCAATTTTTCACTTAAAAGCATTTTGTAAAATTCAAAACATTTATTTGTTTAAGAATGTGATGGATTTAAAATTCAGTAGACCACTATGACGAACACTGTGAGTAGCAAACACCTGTATGTAACGAATACATTTTTAATACTCAACACTTATCTGTTGAAAAACATGCATAATATTTTAATTTATTCGATGTTTTCAAAAAATATAAAAGATATGCAAGTAGATTTGTAGAACTAAGCAATTATTCACTTAAAAGCATTTTGTAAAATTCAAAACATTTATTTGTCTAAGAATGTGATGGATTTAAAATACAGTAGACCACTATGACGAACACTCTGAATAGCAAACACCTGTATGTAACGAATACATTTTCAATACTCAACACGTATCTGTTGAAAAACATGCATAATATTTTGATTTACTCGATGTTTTCAAAAAATATAAAATATATGCACGCAGATTTGTAGAACTAAGCAATTATTCACTTAAAAGCATTTTGTAAAATTCAAAACATTTATTTGTTTAAGAATGTGATGGATTTAAAATACAGTAGACCACTATGACGAACACTGTGAGTAGCAAACACCTGTATGTAACGAATGCATTTTTAATTCTCAACACTTATCTGTTGAAAAACATGCATAATATTTTAATTTATTCGATGTTTTCAAAAAATATAAAATATATGCAAGTAGATTTGTAGAACTAAGCAATTATTCACTTAAAAGCATTTTGTAAAATTCAAAACATTTATTTGTCTAAGAATGTGATGGATTTAAAATACAGTAGACCACTATGACGAACACTCTGATTAGCAAACACCTGTATGTAACGAATACATTTTCAATACTCAACACGTATCTATTGAAAAACATGCATAATATTTTAATTTATTCGATGTTTTCAAAAAATATAAAAGATGAGCAAGTAGATTTGTAGAACTAAGCAATTATTCACCTAAAGCATTTTAGAAAATTCAAAACATTTATTTGTTTAAGAATGTGATGGATTTAAAATACAGTAGACCACTATAACGAACACTCTGCATAGCAAACACCTGTATGTAACGAATTCATTATCAATACTCAACACGTATCTGTTGAAAAACATGCATAATATTTTAATTTATTCGATGTTTTCAAAAAATATAAAAGATATGCAAGCAGATTTGTAGAACTAAGCAATTATTCACTTAAAAGCATGTTGTAAAATTCAAAACATTTATTTGTCTAAGAATGTGATGGATTTAAAATACAGTAGACCACTATGACGAACACTCTGAATAGCAAACACCTGTATGTAACGCATACATTTTCAATACTCAACACGTATCTGTTGAAAAACGTGCATATTATTTTAATTTATTCGATGTTTTCAAAAAATATAAAAGATATGCAAGCAGATTTGTAGAACTAAGCAGTTATTCCCTTACAAGCATGTTGTAAAATTCAAAACATTCATTTGTCTAAGAATGTGATGGTATTTAAAATACAGTAGACCACTATAACGAACACTCTGAATAGCAAACACCTGTATGTAACGAATACATTTTCAATACTCAGTACGTATCTGTTGAAAAACATGCATATTATTTTAATTTATTCGATGTTTTCTAAAAATATAAAAGATATGCAAGCAGATTTGTAGAACTAAGCAAAAGCATGTTGTAAAATTCAAAACATTTATTTGTCTAAGAATGTGATGGATTTAAAATACAGTAGACCACTATGACGAACACTCTGAATAGCAAACACCTGTATGTAACACATACATTTTCAATACTCAACACGTATCTGTTGAAAAACGTGCATATTATTTTAATTTATTCGATGTTTTCAAAAAATATAAAAGATATGCAAGCAGATTTGTAGAACTAAGCAGTTATTCCCTTAAAAGCATGTTGTAAAATTCAAAACATTCATTTGTCTAAGAATGTGATGGTATTTAAAATACAGTAGACCACTATGACGAACACTCTGAATAGCAAACACCTGTATGTAACGAATACATTTTCAATACTCAGCACGTATCTGTTGAAAAACATGCATATTATTTTAATTTATTCCATGTTTTCTAAAAATATAAAAGATATGCAAGCAGATTTGTAGAACTAAGCAAAAGCATTTTGTAAAATTCAAAACATTTATTTGTCTAAGAATGTGATGGATTTAAAATACAGTAGACCACTATGACGAACACTCTGAATAGCAAACACCTGTATGTAACGAATACATTTTCAATACTCAGCACGTATCTGTTGAAAAACATGCATATTATTTTAATTTATTCCATGTTTTCTAAAAATATAAAAGATATGCAAGCAGATTTGTAGAACTAAGCAAAAGCATTTTGTAAAATTCAAAACATTTATTTGTCTAAGAATGTGATGGATTTAAAATACAGTAGACCACTATGACGAACACTCTGAATAGCAAACACCTGTATGTAACGAATTCATTATCAATACTCAACACGTATCTGTTGAAAAACATGCATTATATTTGAATTTATTCGACGTTTTCAAAAAATATAAAAGATATGCAATCAGATTTGTAGAACTAAGCAATTATTCACTTAAAAGCATTTTAGAAGATTCAAAACATTTATTTGTTTAAGAATGTTATGGATTTAAAATACAGTAGACCACTATGACGAAAACTCTGAATAGCAAACACCTGTATGTAACGAATACATTTTCAATACTCAACACGTATCTGTTGAAAAACATGCATATTATTTTAATTTATTCGATGTTCTCAAAAAATATAAAAGATATGCAAGCAGATTTGTAGAACTAAGCAATTATTCACTTAAAAGCATGTTGTAAAATTCAAAACATTTATTTGTCTAAGAATGTGATGGATTTAAAATACAGTAGACCCCTATGACGAACACTCTGAATAGCAAACACCTGTATGTAACGAATACATTTTCAATACTCAACACGTATCTGTTGAAAAACAGGCATAATATTTTAATTTATTCGATGTTTTCAAAAAATATAAAAGATATGCAAGCAGATTTGTAGAATTAAGCAATTATTCACTTAAAAGAATTTTAGAAAATTCAAAACATTTATTTGTTTAAGAATGTGATGGATTTAAAATACAGTAGACCACTATAACGAACACTCTGAATAGCAAACACCTGTATGTAACGAATTCATTATCAATACTCAACACGTATCTGTTGAAAAACTTGCATAATATTTTAATTTATTCGATGTTTTCAAAAAATATAAAAGATATGCAAGCAGATTTGTAGAACTAAGCAATTATTCACTTAAAAGCATGTTCTAAAATTCAAAACATTTATTTGTCTAAGAATGTGATGGATTTAAAATACAGTAGTCCACTATGACGAACACTGTGAACAGCAAACACCTGTATGTAACGAATACATTTTCAATACTCAACACGTATCTGTTGAAAAACATGCATATTATTTTAATTTATTCGATGTTTTCTAAAAATATAAAAGATATGCAAGCAGATTTGCAGAACTAAGCAATTATTCACTTAAAGCATTTTGTAAAATGCAAAACATTTATTTGTCTAAGAATGTGATGGATTTAAAATACAGTAGACCACTATGACGAACACTCTGAATAGCAAACACCTGTATGTAACGAATACATTTGCAATACTCAACACGTATCTGTTGAAAAACATGCATAATATTTTGATTTACTCGATGTTTTCAAAAAATATAAAATATATGCAAGCAGATTTGTAGAACTAAGCAATTATTCACTTAAAAGCATTTTGTAAAATTCAAAACATTTATTTGTTTAAGAATGTGATGGATTTAAAATACAGCAGACCACTATGATGAACACTGTGAGTAGCAAACACCTGTATGTAATGAATACATTTTTAATACTCAACACTTATCTGTTGAAAAACGTGCATATTATTTTAATTTATTCGATGTTTTCAAAAAATATAAAAGATAAGCAGATTTGTAGAACTAAGCAGTTATTCCCTTAAAAGCATGTTGTAAAATTCAAAACATTCATTTGTCTAAGAATGTGATGGTATTTAAAATACAGTAGACCACTATAACGAACACTCTGAATAGCAAACACCTGTATGTAACGAATACATTTTCAATACTCAGTACGTATCTGTTGAAAAACATGCATATTATTTTAATTTATTCGATGTTTTCTAAAAATATAAAAGATATGCAAGCAGATTTGTAGAACTAAGCAAAAGCATGTTGTAAAATTCAAAACATTTATTTGTCTAAGAATGTGATGGATTTAAAATACAGTAGACCACTATGACGAACACTCTGAATAGCAAACACCTGTATGTAACACATACATTTTAAATACTCAACACGTATCTGTTGAAAAACGTGCATATTATTTTAATTTATTCGATGTTTTCAAAAAATATAAAAGATATGCAAGCAGATTTGTAGAACTAAGCAGTTATTCCCTTAAAAGCATGTTGTAAAATTCAAAACATTCATTTGTCTAAGAATGTGATGGTATTTAAAATACAGTAGACCACTATGACGAACACTCTGAATAGCAAACACCTGTATGTAACGAATACATTTTCAATACTCAGCACGTATCTGTTGAAAAACATGCATATTATTTTAATTTATTCCATGTTTTCTAAAAATATAAAAGATATGCAAGCAGATTTGTAGAACTAAGCAAAAGCATTTTGTAAAATTCAAAACATTTATTTGTCTAAGAATGTGATGGATTTAAAATACAGTAGACCACTATGACGAACACTCTGAATAGCAAACACCTGTATGTAACGAATACATTTTCAATACTCAACACGTATCTGTTGAAAAACATGCATAATATTTTAATTTATTCGATGTTTTCAAAAAATATAAAAGATATGCAAGCAGATTTGTAGAACTAAGCAATTATTCACTTAAAAGCATGTTGTAAAATTCAAAACATTTATTTGTCAAAGAATGTGATGGATTTAAAATACAGTAGACCACTATGACGAACACACTGAATAGCAAACACCTGTATGTAACGAATTCATTATCAATACTCAACACGTATCTGTTGAAAAACATGCATAATATTTGAATTTATTCGACGTTTTCAAAAAATATAAAAGATATGCAATCAGATTTGTAGAACTAAGCAATTATTCACTTAAAAGCATTTTAGAAGATTCAAAACATTTATTTGTTTAAGAATGTTATGGATTTAAAATACAGTAGACCACTATGACGAAAACTCTGAATAGCAAACACCTGTATGTAACGAATACATTTTCAATACTCAACACGTATCTGTTGAAAAACATGCATATTATTTTAATTTATTCGATGTTCTCAAAAAATATAAAAGATATGCAAGCAGATTTGTAGAACTAAGCAATTATTCACTTAAAAGCATGTTGTAAAATTCAAAACATTTATTTGTCTAAGAATGTGATGGATTTAAAATACAGTAGACCACTATGACGAACACTGTGAACAGCAAACACCTGTATGTAACGAATACATTTTCAATACTCAACACGTATCTGTTGAAAAACATGCATATTATTTTAATTTATTCGATGTTTTCTAAAAATATAAAAGATATGCAAGCAGATTTGCAGAACTAAGCAATTATTCACTTAAAGCATTTTGTAAAATGCAAAACATTTATTTGTCTAAGAATGTGATGGATTTAAAATACAGTAGACCACTATGACGAACACTCTGAATAGCAAACACCTGTATGTAACGAATACATTTTCAATACTCAACACGTATCTGTTGAAAAACATGCATAATATTTTGATTTACTCGATGTTTTCAAAAAATATAAAATATATGCAAGCAGATTTGTAGAACTAAGCAATTATTCACTTAAAAGCATTTTGTAAAATTCAAAACATTTATTTGTTTAAGAATGTGATGGATTTAAAATACAGTAGACCACTATGACGAACACTGTGAGTAGCAAACACCTGTATGTAACGAATACATTTTTAATTCTCAACACTTATCTGTTGAAAAACATGCATAATATTTTAATTTATTCGATGTTTTCAAAAAATATAAAATATATGCAAGTAGATTTGTAGAACTAAGCAATTATTCACTTAAAAGCATTTTGTAAAATTCAAAACATTTATTTGTCTAAGAATGTGATGGATTTAAAATACAGTAGACCACTATGACGAACACTCTGATTAGCAAACACCTGTATGTAACGAATACATTTTCAATACTCAACACGTATCTATTGAAAAACATGCATAATATTTTAATTTATTCGATGTTTTCAAAAAATATAAAAGATGAGCAAGTAGATTT
This sequence comes from Maratus michaelseni, assembly GCA_963931845.1. Taxonomy (NCBI): domain Eukaryota; kingdom Metazoa; phylum Arthropoda; class Arachnida; order Araneae; family Salticidae; genus Maratus; species Maratus michaelseni. Next base: position 205,107,803 of record OZ007595.1, read on the forward strand.
GTAGAACTAAGCAATTATTCACTTAAAGCATTTTAGAAAATTCAAAACATTTATTTGTTTAAGAATGTGATGGATTTAAAATACAGTAGACCACTATAACGAACACTCTGCATAGCAAACACCTGTATGTAACGAATTCATTATCAATACTCAACACGTATCTGTTGAAAAACATGCATATTATTTTAATTTATTCGATGTTTTCTAAAAATATAAAAGATATGCAAGCAGATTCGTAGAACTAAGCAAAAGCATGTTGTAAAATTCAAAACATTTATTTGTCTAAGAATGTGATGGATTTAAAATACAGTAGACCACTATGACGAACACTCTGAATAGCAAACACCTGTATGTAACGAATACATTTTCAATACTCAACACGTATCTGTTGAAAAACATGCATAATATTTTAATTTATTCGATGTTTTCAAAAAATATAAAAGATATGCAAGCAGATTTGTAGAACTAAGCAAAAGCATGTTGTAAAATTCAAAACATTTATTTGTCTAAGAATGTGATGGATTTAAAATACAGTAGACCACTATGACGAACACTCTGAATAGCAAACACCTGTATGTAACGAATACATTTTCAATACTCAGCACGTATCTGTTGAAAAACATGCATATTATTTTAATTTATTCCATGTTTTCTAAAAATATAAAAGATATGCAAGCAGATTTGTAGAACTAAGCAAAAGCATTTTGTAAAATTCAAAACATTTATTTGTCTAAGAATGTGATGGATTTAAAATACAGTAGACCACTATGACGAACACTCTGAATAGCAAACACCTGTATGTAACGAATACATTTTCAATACTCAACACGTATCTGTTGAAAAACATGCATAATATTTTAATTTATTCGATGTTTTCAAAAAATATAAAAGATATGCAAGCAGATTTGTAGAACTAAGCAATTATTCACTTAAAAGCATGTTGTAAAATTCAAAACATTTATTTGTCAAAGAATGTGATGGATTTAAAATACAGTAGACCACTATGACGAACACACTGAATAGCAAACACCTGTATGTAACGAATTCATTATCAATACTCAACACGTATCTGTTGAAAAACATGCATAATATTTGAATTTATTCGACGTTTTCAAAAAATATAAAAGATATGCAATCAGATTTGTAGAACTAAGCAATTATTCACTTAAAAGCATTTTAGAAGATTCAAAACATTTATTTGTTTAAGAATGTTATGGATTTAAAATACAGTAGACCACTATGACGAAAACTCTGAATAGCAAACACCTGTATGTAACGAATACATTTTCAATACTCAACACGTATCTGTTGAAAAACATGCATATTATTTTAATTTATTCGATGTTCTCAAAAAATATAAAAGATATGCAAGCAGATTTGTAGAACTAAGCAATTATTCACTTAAAAGCATGTTGTAAAATTCAAAACATTTATTTGTCTAAGAATGTGATGGATTTAAAATACAGTAGACCACTATGACGAACACTGTGAACAGCAAACACCTGTATGTAACGAATACATTTTCAATACTCAACACGTATCTGTTGAAAAACATGCATATTATTTTAATTTATTCGATGTTTTCTAAAAATATAAAAGATATGCAAGCAGATTTGCAGAACTAAGCAATTATTCACTTAAAGCATTTTGTAAAATGCAAAACATTTATTTGTCTAAGAATGTGATGGATTTAAAATACAGTAGACCACTATGACGAACACTCTGAATAGCAAACACCTGTATGTAACGAATACATTTTCAATACTCAACACGTATCTGTTGAAAAACATGCATAATATTTTGATTTACTCGATGTTTTCAAAAAATATAAAATATATGCAAGCAGATTTGTAGAACTAAGCAATTATTCACTTAAAAGCATTTTGTAAAATTCAAAACATTTATTTGTTTAAGAATGTGATGGATTTAAAATACAGTAGACCACTATGACGAACACTGTGAGTAGCAAACACCTGTATGTAACGAATACATTTTTAATTCTCAACACTTATCTGTTGAAAAACATGCATAATATTTTAATTTATTCGATGTTTTCAAAAAATATAAAATATATGCAAGTAGATTTGTAGAACTAAGCAATTATTCACTTAAAAGCATTTTGTAAAATTCAAAACATTTATTTGTCTAAGAATGTGATGGATTTAAAATACAGTAGACCACTATGACGAACACTCTGATTAGCAAACACCTGTATGTAACGAATACATTTTCAATACTCAACACGTATCTATTGAAAAACATGCATAATATTTTAATTTATTCGATGTTTTCAAAAAATATAAAAGATGAGCAAGTAGATTTGTAGAACTAAGCAATTATTCACTTAAAGCATTTTAGAAAATTCAAAACATTTATTTGTTTAAGAATGTGATGGATTTAAAATACAGTAGACCACTATAACGAACACTCTGCATAGCAAACACCTGTATGTAACGAATTCATTATCAATACTCAACACGTATCTGTTGAAAAACATGCATATTATTTTAATTTATTCGATGTTTTCTAAAAATATAAAAGATATGCAAGCAGATTTGTAGAACTAAGCAAAAGCATGTTGTAAAATTCAAAACATTTATTTGTCTAAGAATGTGATGGATTTAAAATACAGTAGACCACTATGACGAACACTCTGAATAGCAAACACCTGTATGTAACACATACATTTTCAATACTCAACACGTATCTGTTGAAAAACGTGCATATTATTTTAATTTATTCAATGTTTTCAAAAAATATAAAAGATATGCAAGCAGATTTGTAGAACTAAGCAGTTATTCCCTTAAAAGCATGTTGTAAAATTCAAAACATTCATTTGTCTAAGAATGTGATGGTATTTAAAATACAGTAGACCACTATGACGAACACTCTGAATAGCAAACACCTGTATGTAACGAATACATTTTCAATACTCAGCACGTATCTGTTGAAAAACATGCATATTATTTTAATTTATTCCATGTTTTCTAAAAATATAAAAGATATGCAAGCAGATTTGTAGAACTAAGCAAAAGCATTTTGTAAAATTCAAAACATTTATTTGTCTAAGAATGTGATGGATTTAAAATACAGTAGACCACTATGACGAACACTCTGAATAGCAAACACCTGTATGTAACGAATACATTTTCAATACTCAACACGTATCTGTTGAAAAACATGCATAATATTTTAATTTATTCGATGTTTTCAAAAAATATAAAAGATATGCAAGCAGATTTGTAGAACTAAGCAATTATTCACTTAAAAGCATGTTGTAAAATTCAAAACATTTATTTGTCAAAGAATGTGATGGATTTAAAATACAGTAGACCACTATGACGAACACACTGAATAGCAAACACCTGTATGTAACGAATTCATTATCAATACTCAACACGTATCTGTTGAAAAACATGCATAATATTTGAATTTATTCGACGTTTTCAAAAAATATAAAAGATATGCAATCAGATTTGTAGAACTAAGCAATTATTCACTTAAAAGCATTTTAGAAGATTCAAAACATTTATTTGTTTAAGAATGTTATGGATTTAAAATACAGTAGACCACTATGACGAAAACTCTGAATAGCAAACACCTGTATGTAACGAATACATTTTCAATACTCAACACGTATCTGTTGAAAAACATGCATATTATTTTAATTTATTCGATGTTCTCAAAAAATATAAAAGATATGCAAGCAGATTTGTAGAACTAAGCAATTATTCACTTAAAAGCATGTTGTAAAATTCAAAACATTTATTTGTCTAAGAATGTGATGGATTTAAAATACAGTAGACCACTATGACGAACACTGTGAACAGCAAACACCTGTATGTAACGAATACATTTTCAATACTCAACACGTATCTGTTGAAAAACATGCATATTATTTTAATTTATTCGATGTTTTCTAAAAATATAAAAGATATGCAAGCAGATTTGCAGAACTAAGCAATTATTCACTTAAAGCATTTTGTAAAATGCAAAACATTTATTTGTCTAAGAATGTGATGGATTTAAAATACAGTAGACCACTATGACGAACACTCTGAATAGCAAACACCTGTATGTAACGAATACATTTTCAATACTCAACACGTATCTGTTGAAAAACATGCATAATATTTTGATTTACTCGATGTTTTCAAAAAATATAAAATATATGCAAGCAGATTTGTAGAACTAAGCAATTATTCACTTAAAAGCATTTTGTAAAATTCAAAACATTTATTTGTTTAAGAATGTGATGGATTTAAAATACAGTAGACCACTATGACGAACACTGTGAGTAGCAAACACCTGTATGTAACGAATACATTTTTAATTCTCAACACTTATCTGTTGAAAAACATGCATAATATTTTAATTTATTCGATGTTTTCAAAAAATATAAAATATATGCAAGTAGATTTGAAGAACTAAGCAATTATTCACTTAAAAGCATTTTGTAAAATTCAAAACATTTATTTGTCTAAGAATGTGATGGATTTAAAATACAGTAGACCACTATGACGAACACTCTGATTAGCAAACACCTGTATGTAACGAATACATTTTCAATACTCAACACGTATCTATTGAAAAACATGCATAATATTTTAATTTATTCGATGTTTTCAAAAAATATAAAAGATGAGCAAGTAGATTTGTAGAACTAAGCAATTATTCACTTAAAGCATTTTAGAAAATTCAAAACATTTATTTGTTTAAGAATGTGATGGATTTAAAATACAGTAGACCACTATAACGAACACTCTGCATAGCAAACACCTGTATGTAACGAATTCATTATCAATACTCAACACGTATCTGTTGAAAAACATGCATATTATTTTAATTTATTCGATGTTTTCTAAAAATATAAAAGATATGCAAGCAGATTTGTAGAACAAAGCAAAAGCATGTTGTAAAATTCAAAACATTTATTTGTCTAAGAATGTGATGGATTTAAAATACAGTAGACCACTATGACGAACACTCTGAATAGCAAACACCTGTATGTAACGAATACATTTTCAATACTCAACACGTATCTGTTGAAAAACATGCATAATATTTTAATTTATTCGATGTTTTCAAAAAATATAAAAGATATGCAAGCAGATTTGTAAAACTAAGCAAAAGCATGTTGTAAAATTCAAAACATTTATTTGTCTAAGAATGTGATGGATTTAAAATACAGTAGACCACTATGACGAACACTCTGAATAGCAAACACCTGTATGTAACGAATACATTTTCAATACTCAGCACGTATCTGTTGAAAAACATGCATATTATTTTAATTTATTCCATGTTTTCTAAAAATATAAAAGATATGCAAGCAGATTTGTAGAACTAAGCAAAAGCATTTTGTAAAATTCAAAACATTTATTTGTCTAAGAATGTGATGGATTTAAAATACAGTAGACCACTATGACGAACACTCTGAATAGCAAACACCTGTATGTAACGAATACATTTTCAATACTCAACACGTATCTGTTGAAAAACATGCATAATATTTTAATTTATTCGATGTTTTCAAAAAATATAAAAGATATGCAAGCAGATTTGTAGAACTAAGCAATTATTCACTTAAAAGCATGTTGTAAAATTCAAAACATTTATTTGTCAAAGAATGTGATGGATTTAAAATACAGTAGACCACTATGACGAACACACTGAATAGCAAACACCTGTATGTAACGAATTCATTATCAATACTCAACACGTATCTGTTGAAAAACATGCATAATATTTGAATTTATTCGACGTTTTCAAAAAATATAAAAGATATGCAATCAGATTTGTAGAACTAAGCAATTATTCACTTAAAAGCATTTTAGAAGATTCAAAACATTTATTTGTTTAAGAATGTTATGGATTTAAAATACAGTAGACCACTATGACGAAAACTCTGAATAGCAAACACCTGTATGTAACGAATACATTTTCAATACTCAACACGTATCTGTTGAAAAACATGCATATTATTTTAATTTATTCGATGTTCTCAAAAAATATAAAAGATATGCAAGCAGATTTGTAGAACTAAGCAATTATTCACTTAAAAGCATGTTGTAAAATTCAAAACATTTATTTGTCTAAGAATGTGATGGATTTAAAATACAGTAGACCACTATGACGAACACTGTGAACAGCAAACACCTGTATGTAACGAATACATTTTCAATACTCAACACGTATCTGTTGAAAAACATGCATATTATTTTAATTTATTCGATGTTTTCTAAAAATATAAAAGATATGCAAGCAGATTTGCAGAACTAAGCAATTATTCACTTAAAGCATTTTGTAAAATGCAAAACATTTATTTGTCTAAGAATGTGATGGATTTAAAATACAGTAGACCACTATGACGAACACTCTGAATAGCAAACACCTGTATGTAACGAATACATTTTCAATACTCAACACGTATCTGTTGAAAAACATGCATAATATTTTGATTTACTCGATGTTTTCAAAAAATATAAAATATATGCAAGCAGATTTGTAGAACTAAGCAATTATTCACTTAAAAGCATTTTGTAAAATTCAAAACATTTATTTGTTTAAGAATGTGATGGATTTAAAATACAGTAGACCACTATGACGAACACTGTGAGTAGCAAACACCTGTATGTAACGAATACATTTTTAATTCTCAACACTTATCTGTTGAAAAACATGCATAATATTTTAATTTATTCGATGTTTTCAAAAAATATAAAATATATGCAAGTAGATTTGTAGAACTAAGCAATTATTCACTTAAAAGCATTTTGTAAAATTCAAAACATTTATTTGTCTAAGAATGTGATGGATTTAAAATACAGTAGACCACTATGACGAACACTCTGATTAGCAAACACCTGTATGTAACGAATACATTTTCAATACTCAACACGTATCTATTGAAAAACATGCATAATATTTTAATTTATTCGATGTTTTCAAAAAATATAAAAGATGAGCAAGTAGATTTGTAGAACTAAGCAATTATTCACTTAAAGCATTTTAGAAAATTCAAAACATTTATTTGTTTAAGAATGTGATGGATTTAAAATACAGTAGACCACTATAACGAACACTCTGCATAGCAAACACCTGTATGTAACGAATTCATTATCAATACTCAACACGTATCTGTTGAAAAACATGCATATTATTTTAATTTATTCGATGTTTTCTAAAAATATAAAAGATATGCAAGCAGATTTGTAGAACTAAGCAAAAGCATGTTGTAAAATTCAAAACATTTATTTGTCTAAGAATGTGATGGATTTAAAATACAGTAGACCACTATGACGAACACTCTGAATAGCAAACACCTGTATGTAACACATACATTTTCAATACTCAACACGTATCTGTTGAAAAACGTGCATATTATTTTAATTTATTCGATGTTTTCAAAAAATATAAAAGATATGCAAGCAGATTTGTAGAACTAAGCAGTTATTCCCTTACAAGCATGTTGTAAAATTCAAAACATTCATTTGTCTAAGAATGTGATGGTATTTAAAATACAGTAGACCACTATAACGAACACTCTGAATAGCAAACACCTGTATGTAACGAATACATTTTCAATACTCAGTACGTATCTGTTGAAAAACATGCATATTATTTTAATTTATTCGATGTTTTCTAAAAATATAAAAGATATGCAAGCAGATTTGTAGAACTAAGCAAAAGCATGTTGTAAAATTCAAAACATTTATTTGTCTAAGAATGTGATGGATTTAAAATACAGTAGACCACTATGACGAACACTCTGAATAGCAAACACCTGTATGTAACACATACATTTTCAATACTCAACACGTATCTGTTGAAAAACGTGCATATTATTTTAATTTATTCGATGTTTTCAAAAAATATAAAAGATATGCAAGCAGATTTGTAGAACTAAGCAGTTATTCCCTTAAAAGCATGTTGTAAAATTCAAAACATTCATTTGTCTAAGAATGTGATGGTATTGAAAATACAGTAGACCACTATGACGAACACTCTGAATAGCAAACACCTGTATGTAACGAATACATTTTCAATACTCAGCACGTATCTGTTGAAAAACATGCATATTATTTTAATTTATTCCATGTTTTCTAAAAATATAAAAGATATGCAAGCAGATTTGTAGAACTAAGCAAAAGCATTTTGTAAAATTCAAAACATTTATTTGTCTAAGAATGTGATGGATTTAAAATACAGTAGACCACTATGACGAACACTCTGAATAGCAAACACCTGTATGTAACGAATACATTTTCAATACTCAGCACGTATCTGTTGAAAAACATGCATATTATTTTAATTTATTCCATGTTTTCTAAAAATATAAAAGATATGCAAGCAGATTTGTAGAACTAAGCAAAAGCATTTTGTAAAATTCAAAACATTTATTTGTCTAAGAATGTGATGGATTTAAAATACAGTAGACCACTATGACGAACACTCTGAATAGCAAACACCTGTATGTAACGAATTCATTATCAATACTCAACACGTATCTGTTGAAAAACATGCATAATATTTGAATTTATTCGACGTTTTCAAAAAATATAAAAGATATGCAATCAGATTTGTAGAACTAAGCAATTATTCACTTAAAAGCATTTTAGAAGATTCAAAACATTTATTTGTTTAAGAATGTTATGGATTTAAAATACAGTAGACCACTATGACGAAAACTCTGAATAGCAAACACCTGTATGTAACGAATACATTTTCAATACTCAACACGTATCTGTTGAAAAACATGCATATTATTTTAATTTATTCGATGTTCTCAAAAAATATAAAAGATATGCAAGCAGATTTGTAGAACTAAGCAATTATTCACTTAAAAGCATGTTGTAAAATTCAAAACATTTATTTGTCTAAGAATGTGATGGATTTAAAATACAGTAGACCACTATGACGAACTCTGTGAACAGCAAACACCTGTATGTAACGAATACATTTTCAATACTCAACACGTATCTGTTGAAAAACATGCATATTATTTTAATTTATTCGATGTTTTCTAAAAATATAAAAGATATGCAAGCAGATTTGCAGAACTAAGCAATTATTCACTTAAAGCATTTTGTAAAATGCAAAACATTTATTTGTCTAAGAATGTGATGGATTTAAAATACAGTAGACCACTATGACGAACACTCTGAATAGCAAACACCTGTATGTAACGAATACATTTGCAATACTCAACACGTATCTGTTGAAAAACATGCATAATATTTTGATTTACTCGATGTTTTCAAAAAATATAAAATATATGCAAGCAGATTTGTAGAACTAAGCAATTATTCACTTAAAAGCATTTTGTAAAATTCAAAACATTTATTTGTTTAAGAATGTGATGGATTTAAAATACAGCAGACCACTATGATGAACACTGTGAGTAGCAAACACCTGTATGTAATGAATACATTTTTAATACTCAACACTTATCTGTTGAAAAACTCGCATATTATTTTAATTTATTCGATGTTTTCAAAAAATATAAAAGATATGCAAGCAGATTTGTAGAACTAAGCAGTTATTCCCTTAAAAGCATGTTGTAAAATTCAAAACATTCATTTGTCTAAGAATGTGATGGTATTTAAAATACAGTAGACCACTATAACGAACACTCTGAATAGCAAACACCTGTATGTAACGAATACATTTTCAATACTCAGTACGTATCTGTTGAAAAACATGCATATTATTTTAATTTATTCGATGTTTTCTAAAAATATAAAAGATATGCAAGCAGATTTGTAGAACTAAGCAAAAGCATGTTGTAAAATTCAAAACATTTATTTGTCTAAGAATGTGATGGATTTAAAATACAGTAGACCACTATGACGAACACTCTGAATAGCAAACACCTGTATGTAACACATACATTTTCAATACTCAACACGTATCTGTTGAAAAACGTGCATATTATTTTAATTTATTCGATGTTTTCAAAAAATATAAAAGATATGCAAGCAGATTTGTAGAACTAAGCAGTTATTCCCTTAAAAGCATGTTGTAAAATTCAAAACATTCATTTGTCTAAGAATGTGATGGTATTTAAAATACAGTAGACCACTATGACGAACACTCTGAATAGCAAACACCTGTATGTAACGAATACATTTTCAATACTCAGCACGTATCTGTTGAAAAACATGCATATTATTTTAATTTATTCCATGTTTTCTAAAAATATAAAAGATATGCAAGCAGATTTGTAGAACTAAGCAAAAGCATTTTGTAAAATTCAAAACATTTATTTGTCTAAGAATGTGATGGATTTAAAATACAGTAGACCACTATGACGAACACTCTGAATAGCAAACACCTGTATGTAACGAATACATTTTCAATACTCAACACGTATCTGTTGAAAAACATGCATAATATTTTAATTTATTCGATGTTTTCAAAAAATATAAAAGATATGCAAGCAGATTTGTAGAACTAAGCAATTATTCACTTAAAAGCATGTTGTAAAATTCAAAACATTTATTTGTCAAAGAATGTGATGGATTTAAAATACAGTAGACCACTATGACGAACACACTGAGTAGCAAACACCTGTATGTAACGAATTCATTATCAATACTCAACACGTATCTGTTGAAAAACATGCATAATATTTGAATTTATTCGACGTTTTCAAAAAATATAAAAGATATGCAATCAGATTTGTAGAACTAAGCAATTATTCACTTAAAAGCATTTTAGAAGATTCAAAACATTTATTTGTTTAAGAATGTTATGGATTTAAAATACAGTAGACCACTATGACGAAAACTCTGAATAGCAAACACCTGTATGTAACGAATACATTTTCAATACTCAACACGTATCTGTTGAAAAACATGCATATTATTTTAATTTATTCGATGTTCTCAAAAAATATAAAAGATATGCAAGCAGATTTGTAGAACTAAGCAATTATTCACTTAAAAGCATGTTGTAAAATTCAAAACATTTATTTGTCTAAGAATGTGATGGATTTAAAATACAGTAGACCACTATGACGAACACTGTGAACAGCAAACACCTGTATGTAACGAATACATTTTCAATACTCAACACGTATCTGTTGAAAAATATGCATATTATTTTAATTTATTCGATGTTTTCTAAAAATATAAAAGATATGCAAGCAGATTTGCAGAACTAAGCAATTATTCACTTAAAGCATTTTGTAAAATGCAAAACATTTATTTGTCTAAGAATGTGATGGATTTAAAATACAGTAGACCACTATGACGAACACTCTGAATAGCAAACACCTGTATGTAACGAATACATTTTCAATACTCAACACGTATCTGTTGAAAAACATGCATAATATTTTGATTTACTCGATGTTTTCAAAAAATATAAAATATATGCAAGCAGATTTGTAGAACTAAGCAATTATTCACTTAAAAGCATTTTGTAAAATTCAAAACATTTATTTGTTTAAGAATGTGATGGATTTAAAATACAGTAGACCACTATGACGAACACTGTGAGTAGCAAACACCTGTATGTAACGAATACATTTTTAATTCTCAACACTTATCTGTTGAAAAACATGCATAATATTTTAATTTATTCGATGTTTTCAAAAAATATAAAATATATGCAAGTAGATTTGTAGAACTAAGCAATTATTCACTTAAAAGCATTTTGTAAAATTCAAAACATTTATTTGTCTAAGAATGTGATGGATTTAAAATACAGTAGACCACTATGACGAACACTCTGATTAGCAAACACCTGTATGTAACGAATACATTTTCAATACTCAACACGTATCTATTGAAAAACATGCATAATATTTTAATTTATTCGATGTTTTCAAAAAATATAAAAGATGAGCAAGTAGATTTGTAGAACTAAGAAATTATTCACTTAAAGCATTTTAGAAAATTCAAAACATTTATTTGTTTAAGAATGTGATGGATTTAAAATACAGTAGACCACTATAACGAACACTCTGCATAGCAAACACCTGTATGTAACGAATTCATTATCAATACTCAACACGTATCTGTTGAAAAACATGCATATTATTTTAATTTATTCGATGTTTTCTAAAAATATAAAAGATATGCAAGCAGATTTGTAGAACTAAGCAAAAGCATGTTGTAAAATTCAAAACATTTATTTGTCTAAGAATGTGATGGATTTAAAATACAGTAGACCACTATGACGAACACTCTGAATAGCAAACACCTGTATGTAACACATACATTTTCAATACTCAACACGTATCTGTTGAAAAACGTGCATATTATTTTAATTTATTCGATGTTTTCAAAAAATATAAAAGATATGCAAGCAGATTTGTAGAACTAAGCAGTTATTCCCTTACAAGCATGTTGTAAAATTCAAAACATTCATTTGTCTAAGAATGTGATGGTATTTAAAATACAGTAGACCACTATAACGAACACTCTGAATAGCAAACACCTGTATGTAACGAATACATTTTCAATACTCAGTACGTATCTGTTGAAAAACATGCATATTATTTTAATTTATTCGATGTTTTCTAAAAATATAAAAGATATGCAAGCAGATTTGTAGAACTAAGCAAAAGCATGTTGTAAAATTCAAAACATTTATTTGTCTAAGAATGTGATGGATTTAAAATACAGTAGACCACTATGACGAACACTCTGAATAGCAAACACCTGTATGTAACACATACATTTTCAATACTCAACACGTATCTGTTGAAAAACGTGCATATTATTTTAATTTATTCGATGTTTTCAAAAAATATAAAAGATATGCAAGCAGATTTGTAGAACTAAGCAGTTATTCCCTTAAAAGCATGTTGTAAAATTCAAAACATTCATTTGTCTAAGAATGTGATGGTATTTAAAATACAGTAGACCACTATGACGAACACTCTGAATAGCAAACACCTGTATGTAACGAATACATTTTCAATACTCAGCACGTATCTGTTGAAAAACATGCATATTATTTTAATTTATTCCATGTTTTCTAAAAATATAAAAGATATGCAAGCAGATTTGTAGAACTAAGCAAAAGCATTTTGTAAAATTCAAAACATTTATTTGTCTAAGAATGTGATGGATTTAAAATACAGTAGACCACTATGACGAACACTCTGAATAGCAAACACCTGTATGTAACGAATTCATTATCAATACTCAACACGTATCTGTTGAAAAACATGCATAATATTTGAATTTATTCGACGTTTTCAAAAAATATAAAAGATATGCAATCAGATTTGTAGAACTAAGCAATTATTCACTTAAAAGCATTTTAGAAGATTCAAAACATTTATTTGTTTAAGAATGTTATGGATTTAAAATACAGTAGACCACTATGACGAAAACTCTGAATAGCAAACACCTGTATGTAACGAATACATTTTCAATACTCAACACGTATCTGTTGAAAAACATGCATATTATTTTAATTTATTCGATGTTCTCAAAAAATATAAAAGATATGCAAGCAGATTTGTAGAACTAAGCAATTATTCACTTAAAAGCATGTTGTAAAATTCAAAACATTTATTTGTCTAAGAATGTGATGGATTTAAAATACAGTAGACCACTATGACGAACACTCTGAATAGCAAACACCTGTATGTAACGAATACATTTTCAATACTCAACACGTATCTGTTGAAAAACATGCATAATATTTTAATTTATTCGATGTTTTCAAAAAATATAAAATATATGCAAGTAGATTTGTAGAACTAAGCAATTATTCACTTAAAAGCATTTTGTAAAATTCAAAACATTTATTTGTCTAAGAATGTGATGGATTTAAAATACAGTAGACCACTATGACGAACACTCTGAATAGCAAACACCTGTATGTAACGAATACATTTTCAATACTCAACACGTATCTATTGAAAAACATGCATAATATTTTAATTTATTCGATGTTTTCAAAAAATATAAAAGATGAGCAAGTAGATTTGTAGAACTAAGCAATTATTCACTTAAAGCATTTTAGAAAATTCAAAACATTTATTTGTTTAAGAATGTGATGGATTTAAAATACAGTAGACCACTATAACGAACACTCTGCATAGCAAACACCTGTATGTAACGAATTCATTATCAATACTCAACACGTATCTGTTGAAAAACATGCATAATATTTTAATTTATTCGATGTTTTCAAAAAATATAAAAGATATGCAAGCAGATTTGTAGAACTAAGCAATTATTCACTTAAAAGCATGTTGTAAAATTCAAAACATTTATTTGTCTAAGAATGTGATGGATTTAAAATATAGTAGACCACTATGACGAACACTCTGAATAGCAAACACCTGTATGTAACGCATACATTTTCAATACTCAACACGTATCTGTTGAAAAACGTGCATATTATTTTAATTTATTCGATGTTTTCAAAAAATATAAAAGATATGCAAGCAGATTTGTAGAACTAAGCAGTTATTCCCTTAAAAGCATGTTGTAAAATTCAAAACATTCATTTGTCTAAGAATGTGATGGTATTTAAAATACAGTAGACCACTATAACGAACACTCTGAATAGCAAACACCTGTATGTAACGAATACATTTTCAATACTCAGTACGTCTCTGTTGAAAAACATGCATATTATTTTAATTTATTCGATGTTTTCTAAAAATATAAAAGATATGCAAGCAGATTTGTAGAACTAAGCAAAAGCATTTTGTAAAATTCAAAACATTTATTTGTCTAAGAATGTGATGGATTTAAAATACAGTAGACCCCTATGACGAACACTCTGAATAGCAAACACCTGTATGTAACGAATACATTTTCAATACTCAACACGTATCTGTTGAAAAACAGGCATAATATTTTAATTTATTCCATGTTTTCAAAAAATATAAAAGATATGCAAGCAGATTTGTAGAACTAAGCAATTATTCACTTAAAAGCATTTTAGAAAATTCAAAACATTTATTTGTTTAAGAATGTGATGGATTTAAAATACAGTAGACCACTATAACGAACACTCTGAATAGCAAACACCTGTATGTAACGAATTCATTATCAATACTCAACACGTATCTGTTGAAAAACTTGCATAATATTTTAATTTATTCGATGTTTTCAAAAAATATAAAAGATATGCAAGCAGATTTGTAGAACTAAGCAATTATTCACTTAAAAGCATGTTGTAAAATTCAAAACATTTATTTGTCTAAGAATGTGATGGATTTAAAATACAGTAGACCACTATGACGAACACTCTGAATAGCAAACACCTGTATGTAACGAATACATTTTCAATACTCAACACGTATCTGTTGAAAAACATGCATAATATTTTGATTTACTCGATGTTTTCAAAAAATATAAAATATATGCAAGCAGATTTGTAGAACTAAGCAATTATTCACTTAAAAGCATTTTGTAAAATTCAAAACATTTATTTGTTTAAGAATGTGATGGATTTAAAATTCAGTAGACCACTATGACGAACACTGTGAGTAGCAAACACCTGTATGTAACGAATACATTTTTAATACTCAACACTTATCTGTTGAAAAACATGCATAATATTTTAATTTATTCGATGTTTTCAAAAAATATAAAATATATGCAAGTAGATTTGTAGAACTAAGCAATTATTCACTTAAAAGCATTTTGTAAAATTCAAAACATTTATTTGTCTAAGAATGTGATGGATTTAAAATACAGTAGACCACTATAACGAACACTCTGAATAGCAAACACCTGTATGTAACGAATTTATTATCAATACTCAACACGTATCTGTTTAAAAACTTGCATAATATTTTAATTTATTCGATGTTTTCAAAAAATATAAAAGATATGCAAGCAGATTTGTAGAACTAAGCAATTATTCACTTAAAAGCATGTTGTAAAATTCAAAACATTTATTTGTCTAAGAATGTGATGGATTTAAAATACAGTAGACCACTATGACGAACACTCTGAATAGCAAACACCTGTATGTAACGAATACATTTTCAATACTCAACACGTATCTGTTGAAAAACATGCATAATATTTTGATTTACTCGATGTTTTCAAAAAATATAAAATATATGCAAGCAGATTTGTAGAACTAAGCAATTATTCACTTAAAAGCATTTTGTAAAATTCAAAACATTTATTTGTTTAAGAATGTGATGGATTTAAAATTCAGTAGACCACTATGACGAACACTGTGAGTAGCAAACACCTGTATGTAACGAATACATTTTTAATTCTCAACACTTATCTGTTGAAAAACATGCATAATATTTTAATTTATTCGATGTTTTCAAAAAATATAAAATATATGCAAGTAGATTTGTAGAACTAAGCAATTATTCACTTAAAAGCATTTTGTAAAATTCAAAACATTTAGTTGTCTAAGAATGTGATGGATTTAAAATACAGTAGACCACTATGACGAACACTCTGATTAGCAAACACCTGTATGTAACGAATACATTTTCAATACTCAACACGTATCCGTTGAAAAACATGCATAATATTTTAATTTATTCGATGTTTTCAAAAAATATAAAATATATGCAAGAAGATTTGTAGAACTAAGCAATTATTCACTTAAAAGCATTTTGTAAAATTCAAAACATTTATTTGTTTAAGAATGTGATGGATTTAAAATACAGTAGACCAATATGACGAACACTGTGAGTAGCAAACACCTGTATGTAACGAATACATTTTCAATACTCAACACGTATCTATTGAAAAACATGCATAATATTTTAATTTATTCGATGTTTTCAAAAAATATAAAATATATGCAAGAAGATTTGTAGAACTAAGCAATTATTCACTTAAAAGCATTTTGTAAAATTCAAAACATTTATTTGTTTAAGAATGTGATGGATTTAAAATACAGTAGACCAATATGACGAACACTGTGAGTAGCAAACACCTGTATGTAACGAATACATTTTCAATACTCAACACGTATCTATTGAAAAACATGCATAATATTTTAATTTATTCGATGTTTTCAAAAAATATAAAAGATGAGCAAGTAGATTTGTAGAACTAAGCAATTATTCACTTAAAGCATTTTAGAAAATTCAAAACATTTATTTGTTTAAGAATGTGATGGATTTAAAATACAGTAGACCACTATAACGAACACTCTGCATAGCAAACACCTGTATGTAACGAATTCATTATCAATACTCAACACGTATCTGTTGAAAAACATGCATAATATTTTAATTTATTCGATGTTTTCAAAAAATATAAAAGATATGCAAGCAGATTTGTAGAACTATGCAATTATTCACTTAAAAGCATGTTGTAAAATTCAAAACATTTATTTGTCTAAGAATGTGATGGATTTAAAATACAGTAGACCACTATGACGAACACTCTGAATAGCAAACACCTGTATGTAACGCATACATTTTCAATACTCAACACGTATCTGTTGAAAAACGTGCATATTATTTTAATTTATTCGATGTTTTCAAAAAATATAAAAGATATGCAAGCAGATTTGTAGAACTAAGCAGTTATTCCCTTAAAAGCATGTTGTAAAATTCAAAACATTCATTTGTCTAAGAATGTGATGGTATTTAAAATACAGTAGACCACTATAACGAACACTCTGAATAGCAAACACCTGTATGTAACGAATACATTTTCAATACTCAGTACGTCTCTGTTGAAAAACATGCATATTATTTTAATTTATTCGATGTTTTCTAAAAATATAAAAGATATGCAAGCAGATTTGTAGAACTAAGCAAAAGCATTTTGTAAAATTCAAAACATTTATTTGTCTAAGAATGTGATGGA
Organism: Maratus michaelseni; assembly: GCA_963931845.1. Taxonomy (NCBI): domain Eukaryota; kingdom Metazoa; phylum Arthropoda; class Arachnida; order Araneae; family Salticidae; genus Maratus; species Maratus michaelseni. The sequence goes on from OZ007595.1 coordinate 205,125,583, forward strand.
TTTAAAATACAGTAGACCCCTATGACGAACACTCTGAATAGCAAACACCTGTATGTAACGAATACATTTTCAATACTCAACACGTATCTGTTGAAAAACAGGCATAATATTTTAATTTATTCCATGTTTTCAAAAAGTATAAAAGATATGCAAGCAGATTTGTAGAACTAAGCAATTATTCACTTAAAAGCATTTTAGAAAATTCAAAACATTTATTTGTTTAAGAATGTGATGGATTTAAAATACAGTAGACCACTATAACGAACACTCTGAATAGCAAACACCTGTATGTAACGAATACATTTTCAATACTCAACACGTATCTGTTGAAAAACATGCATAATATTTTGATTTACTCGATGTTTTCAAAAAATATAAAATATATGCAAGCAGATTTGTAGAACTAAGCAATTATTCACTTAAAAGCATTTTGTAAAATTCAAAACATTTATTTGTTTAAGAATGTGATGGATTTAAAATTCAGTAGACCACTATGACGAACACTGTGAGTAGCAAACACCTGTATGTAACGAATACATTTTTAATACTCAACACTTATCTGTTGAAAAACATGCATAATATTTTAATTTATTCGATGTTTTCAAAAAATATAAAATATATGCAAGTAGATTTGTAGAACTAAGCAATTATTCACTTAAAAGCATTTTGTAAAATTCAAAACATTTATTTGTCTAAGAATGTGATGGATTTAAAATACAGTAGACCACTATGACGAACACTCTGATTAGCAAACACCTGTATGTAACGAATAGATTTTCAATACTCAACACGTATCTATTGAAAAACATGCATAATATTTTAATTTATTCGATGTTTTCAAAAAATATAAAAGATGAGCAAGTAGATTTGTAGAACTAAGCAATTATTCACTTAAAGCATTTTAGAAAATTCAAAACATTTATTTGTTTAAGAATGTGATGGATTTAAAATACAGTAGACCACTATAACGAACACTCTGCATAGCAAACACCTGTATGTAACGAATTCATTATCAATACTCAACACGTATCTGTTGAAAAACATGCATAATATTTTAATTTATTCGATGTTTTCAAAAAATATAAAAGATATGCAAGCAGATTTGTAGAACTAAGCAATTATTCACTTAAAAGCATGTTGTAAAATTCAAAACATTTATTTGTCTAAGAATGTGATGGATTTAAAATACAGTAGACCACTATGACGAACACTCTGAATAGCAAATACCTGTATGTAACGCATACATTTTCAATACTCAACACGTATCTGTTGAAAAACGTGCATATTATTTTAATTTATTCGATGTTTTCAAAAAATATAAAAGATATGCAAGCAGATTTGTAGAACTAAGCAGTTATTCCCTTAAAAGCATGTTGTAAAATTCAAAACATTCATTTGTCTAAGAATGTGATGGTATTTAAAATACAGTAGACCACTATAACGAACACTCTGAATAGCAAACACCTGTATGTAACGAATACATTTTCAATACTCAGTACGTATCTGTTGAAAAACATGCATATTATTTTAATTTATTCGATGTTTTCTAAAAATATAAAAGATATGCAAGCAGATTTGTAGAACTAAGCAAAAGCATGTTGTAAAATTCAAAACATTTATTTGTCTAAGAATGTGATGGATTTAAAATACAGTAGACCACTATGACGAACACTCTGAATAGCAAACACCTGTATGTAACACATACATTTTCAATACTCAACACGTATCTGTTGAAAAACGTGCATATTATTTTAATTTATTCGATGTTTTCAAAAAATATAAAAGATATGCAAGCAGATTTGTAGAACTAAGCAGTTATTCCCTTAAAAGCATGTTGTAAAATTCAAAACATTCATTTGTCTAAGAATGTGATGGTATTTAAAATACAGTAGACCACTATGACGAACACTCTGAATAGCAAACACCTGTATGTAACGAATACATTTTCAATACTCAGCACGTATCTGTTGAAAAACATGCATATTATTTTAATTTATTCGATGTTTTCAAAAAATATAAAAGATATGCAAGCAGATTTGTAGAACTAAGCAATTATTCACTTAAAAGCATGTTGTAAAATTCAAAACATTTATTTGTCAAAGAATGTGATGGATTTAAAATACAGTAGACCACTATGACGAACACTCTGAATAGCAAACACCTGTATGTAACGAATTCATTATCAATACTCAACACGTATCTGTTGAAAAACATGCATAATATTTGAATTTATTCGACGTTTTCAAAAAATATAAAAGATATGCAATCAGATTTGTAGAACTAAGCAATTATTCACTTAAAAGCATTTTAGAAGATTCAAAACATTTATTTGTTTAAGAATGTTATGGATTTAAAATACAGTAGACCACTATGACGAAAACTCTGAATAGCAAACACCTGTATGTAACGAATACATTTTCAATACTCAACACGTATCTGTTGAAAAACATGCATATTATTTTAATTTATTCGATGTTCTCAAAAAATATAAAAGATATGCAAGCAGATTTGTAGAACTAAGCAATTATTCACTTAAAAGCATGTTGTAAAATTCAAAACATTTCTTTGTCTAAGAATGTGATGGATTTAAAATACAGTAGACCCCTATGACGAACACTCTGAATAGCAAACACCTGTATGTAACGAATACATTTTCAATACTCAACACGTATCTGTTGAAAAACAGGCATAATATTTTAATTTATTCGATGTTTTCAAAAAATATAAAATATATGCAAGCAGATTTGTAGAACTAAGCAAAAGCATTTTGTAAAATTCAAAACATTTATTTGTCTAAGAATGTGATGGATTTAAAATACAGTAGACCACTATGACGAACACTCTGAATAGCAAACACCTGTATGTAACGAATACATTTTCAATACTCAACACGTATCTGTTGAAAAACATGCATAATATTTTAATTTATTCGATGTTTTCAAAAAATGTAAAAGATATGCAAGCAGATTTGTAGAACTAAGCAATTATTCACTTAAAAGCATGTTGTAAAATTCAAAACATTTATTTGTCTAAGAATGTGTTGGATTTAAAATACAGTAGATCCCTATGACGAACACTCTGAATAGCAAACACCTGTATGTAACGAATACATTTTCAATACTCAACACGTATCTGTTGAAAAACAGGCATAATATTTTAATTTATTCGATGTTTTCAAAAAATGTAAAAGATATGCAAGCAGATTTGTAGAACTAAGCAATTATTCACTTAAAAGCATTTTAGAAAATTCAAAACATTTATTTGTCTAAGAATGTGATGGATTTAAAATACAGTAGACCCCTATGACGAACACTCTGAATAGCAAACACCTGTATGTAACGAATACATTTTCAATACTCAACACGTATCTGTTGAAAAACAGGCATAATATTTTAATTTATTCGATGTTTTCAAAAAATATAAAATATATGCAAGCAGATTTGTAGAACTAAGCAATTATTCACTTAAAAGCATTTTAGAAAATTCAAAACATTTATTTGTTTAAGAATGTTATGGATTTAAAATACAGTAGACCACTATGACGAAAACTCTGAATAGCAAACACCTGTATGTAACGAATACATTTTCAATACTCAACACGTATCTGTTGAAAAACATTCATAATATTTTAATTTATTCCATGTTTTCAAAAAATATAAAAGATATGCAAGCAGATTTGTAGAACTAAGCAATTATTCACTTAAAAGCATTTTAGAAAATTCAAAACATTTATTTGTTTAAGAATGTGATGGATTTAAAATACAGTAGACCACTATAACGAACACTCTGAATAGCAAACACCTGTATGTAACGAATTCATTATCAATACTCAACACGTATCTGTTTAAAAACTTGCATAATATTTTAATTTATTCGATGTTTTCAAAAAATATAAAAGATATGCAAGCAGATTTGTAGAACTAAGCAATTATTCACTTAAAAGCATGTTGTAAAATTCAAAACATTTATTTGTCTAAGAATGTGATGGATTTAAAATACAGTAGACCACTATGACGAACACTCTGAATAGCAAACACCTGTATGTAACGAATACATTTTCAATACTCAACACGTATCTGTTGAAAAACATGCATAATATTTTGATTTACTCGATGTTTTCAAAAAATATAAAATATATGCAAGCAGATTTGTAGAACTAAGCAATTATTCACTTAAAAGCATTTTGTAAAATTCAAAACATTTATTTGTTTAAGAATGTGATGGATTTAAAATTCAGTAGACCACTATGACGAACACTGTGAGTAGCAAACACCTGTATGTAACGAATACATTTTTAATACTCAACACTTATCTGTTGAAAAACATGCATAATATTTTAATTTATTCGATGTTTTCAAAAAATATAAAATATATGCAAGTAGATTTGTAGAACTAAGCAATTATTCACTTAAAAGCATTTTGTAAAATTCAAAACATTTATTTGTCTAAGAATGTGATGGATTTAAAATACAGTAGACCACTATGACGAACACTCTGAATAGCAAACACCTGTATGTAACGAATACATTTTCAATACTCAACACGTATCTGTTGAAAAACATGCATAATATTTTGATTTACTCGATGTTTTCAAAAAATATAAAATATATGCAAGCAGATTTGTAGAAGTAAGCAATTATTCACTTAAAAGCATTTTGTAAAATTCAAAACATTTATTTGTTTAAGAATGTGATGGATTTAAAATACAGTAGACCACTATGACGAACACTGTGAGTAGCAAACACCTGTATGTAACGAATACATTTTCAATACTCAACACGTATCCGTTGAAAAACATGCATAATATTTTAATTTATTCGATGTTTTCAAAAAATATAAAATATATGCAAGCAGATTTGTAGAACTAAGCAATTATTCACTTAAAAGCATTTTGTAAAATTCAAAACATTTATTTGTTTAAGAATGTGATGGATTTAAAATACAGTAGACCAATATGACGAACACTGTGAGTAGCAAACACCTGTATGTAACGAATACATTTTCAATACTCAACACGTATCTATTGAAAAACATGCATAATATTTTAATTTATTCGATGTTTTCAAAAAATATAAAAGATGAGCAAGTAGATTTGTAGAACTAAGCAATTATTCACTTAAAGCATTTTAGAAAATTCAAAACATTTATTTGTTTAAGAATGTGATGGATTTAAAATACAGTAGACCACTATGACGAACACTGTGAGTAGCAAACACCTGTATGTAACGAATACATTTTCAATACTCAACACGTATCTGTTGAAAAACATGCATAATATTTTAATTTATTCGATGTTTTCAAAAAATATAAAAGATATGCAAGCAGATTTGTAGAACTAAGCAATTTATCACTTAAAAGCATGTTGTAAAATTCAAAACATTTATTTGTCTAAGAATGTGATGGATTTAAAATACAGTAGACCACTATGACGAACACTCTGAATAGCAAACACCTGTATGTAACGCATACATTTTCAATACTCAACACGTATCTGTTGAAAAACGTGCATATTATTTTAATTTATTCGATGTTTTCAAAAAATATAAAAGATATGCAAGCAGATTTGTAGAACTAAGCAGTTATTCCCTTAAAAGCATGTTGTAAAATTCAAAACATTTATTTGTCTAAGAATGTGATGGATTTAAAATACAGTAGACCACTATGACGAACACTCTGAATAGCAAACACCTGTATGTAACGAATACATTTTCAATACTCAACACGTATCTGTTGAAAAACATGCATAATATTTTGATTTACTCGATGTTTTCAAAAAATATAAAATATATGCAAGCAGATTTGTAGAACTAAGCAATTATTCACTTAAAAGCATTTTGTAAAATTCAAAACATTTATTTGTTTAAGAATGTGATGGATTTAAAATTCAGTAGACCACTATGACGAACACTGTGAGTAGCAAACACCTGTATGTAACGAATACATTTTTAATACTCAACACTTATCTGTTGAAAAACATGCATAATATTTTAATTTATTCGATGTTTTCAAAAAATATAAAATATATGCAAGTAGATTTGTAGAACTAAGCAATTATTCACTTAAAAGCATTTTGTAAAATTCAAAACATTTATTTGTCTAAGAATGTGATGGATTTAAAATACAGTAGACCACTATGACGAACACTCTGAATAGCAAACACCTGTATGTAACGAATACATTTTCAATACTCAACACGTATCTGTTGAAAAACATGCATAATATTTTGATTTACTCGATGTTTTCAAAAAATATAAAATATATGCAAGCAGATTTGTAGAAGTAAGCAATTATTCACTTAAAAGCATTTTGTAAAATTCAAAACATTTATTTGTTTAAGAATGTGATGGATTTAAAATACAGTAGACCACTATGACGAACACTGTGAGTAGCAAACACCTGTATGTAACGAATACATTTTCAATACTCAACACGTATCCGTTGAAAAACATGCATAATATTTTAATTTATTCGATGTTTTCAAAAAATATAAAATATATGCAAGCAGATTTGTAGAACTAAGCAATTATTCACTTAAAAGCATTTTGTAAAATTCAAAACATTTATTTGTTTAAGAATGTGATGGATTTAAAATACAGTAGACCAATATGACGAACACTGTGAGTAGCAAACACCTGTATGTAACGAATACATTTTCAATACTCAACACGTATCTATTGAAAAACATGCATAATATTTTAATTTATTCGATGTTTTCAAAAAATATAAAAGATGAGCAAGTAGATTTGTAGAACTAAGCAATTATTCACTTAAAGCATTTTAGAAAATTCAAAACATTTATTTGTTTAAGAATGTGATGGATTTAAAATACAGTAGACCACTATGACGAACACTGTGAGTAGCAAACACCTGTATGTAACGAATACATTTTCAATACTCAACACGTATCTGTTGAAAAACATGCATAATATTTTAATTTATTCGATGTTTTCAAAAAATATAAAAGATATGCAAGCAGATTTGTAGAACTAAGCAATTTATCACTTAAAAGCATGTTGTAAAATTCAAAACATTTATTTGTCTAAGAATGTGATGGATTTAAAATACAGTAGACCACTATGACGAACACTCTGAATAGCAAACACCTGTATGTAACGCATACATTTTCAATACTCAACACGTATCTGTTGAAAAACGTGCATATTATTTTAATTTATTCGATGTTTTCAAAAAATATAAAAGATATGCAAGCAGATTTGTAGAACTAAGCAGTTATTCCCTTAAAAGCATGTTGTAAAATTCAAAACATTCATTTGTCTAAGAATGTGATGGTATTTAAAATACAGTAGACCACTATAACGAACACTCTGAATAGCAAACACCTGTATGTAACGAATACATTTTCAATACTCAGTACGTCTCTGTTGAAAAACATGCATATTATTTTAATTTATTCGATGTTTTCTAAAAATATAAAAGATATGCAAGCAGATTTGTAGAACTAAGCAAAAGCATTTTGTAAAATTCAAAACATTTATTTGTCTAAGAATGTGATGGATTTAAAATACAGTAGACCCCTATGACGAACACTCTGAATAGCAAACACCTGTATGTAACGAATACATTTTCAATACTCAACACGTATCTGTTGAAAAACAGGCATAATATTTTAATTTATTCCATGTTTTCAAAAAATATAAAAGATATGCAAGCAGATTTGTAGAACTAAGCAATTATTCACTTAAAAGCATTTTAGAAAATTCAAAACATTTATTTGTTTAAGAATGTGATGGATTTAAAATACAGTAGACCACTATAACGAACACTCTGAATAGCAAACACCTGTATGTAACGAATTCATTATCAATACTCAACACGTATCTGTTGAAAAACTTGCATAATATTTTAATTTATTCGATGTTTTCAAAAAATATAAAAGATATGCAAGCAGATTTGTAGAACTAAGCAATTATTCACTTAAAAGCATGTTGTAAAATTCAAAACATTTATTTGTCTAAGAATGTGATGGATTTAAAATACAGTAGACCACTATGACGAACACTCTGAATAGCAAACACCTGTATGTAACGAATACATTTTCAATACTCAACACGTATCTGTTTAAAAACATGCATAATATTTTGATTTACTCGATGTTTTCAAAAAATATAAAATATATGCAAGCAGATTTGTAGAACTAAGCAATTATTCACTTAAAAGCATTTTGTAAAATTCAAAACATTTATTTGTTTAAGAATGTGATGGATTTAAAATTCAGTAGACCACTATGACGAACACTGTGAGTAGCAAACACCTGTATGTAACGAATACATTTTTAATACTCAACACTTATCTGTTGAAAAACATGCATAATATTTTAATTTATTCGATGTTTTCAAAAAATATAAAAGATATGCAAGTAGATTTGTAGAACTAAGCAATTATTCACTTAAAAGCATTTTGTAAAATTCAAAACATTTATTTGTCTAAGAATGTGATGGATTTAAAATACAGTAGACCACTATGACGAACACTCTGAATAGCAAACACCTGTATGTAACGAATACATTTTCAATACTCAACACGTATCTGTTGAAAAACATGCATAATATTTTGATTTACTCGATGTTTTCAAAAAATATAAAATATATGCAAGCAGATTTGTAGAACTAAGCAATTATTCACTTAAAAGCATTTTGTAAAATTCAAAACATTTATTTGTTTAAGAATGTGATGGATTTAAAATACAGTAGACCACTATGACGAACACTGTGAGTAGCAAACACCTGTATGTAACGAATACATTTTTAATTCTCAACACTTATCTGTTGAAAAACATGCATAATATTTTAATTTATTCGATGTTTTCAAAAAATATAAAATATATGCAAGTAGATTTGTAGAACTAAGCAATTATTCACTTAAAAGCATTTTGTAAAATTCAAAACATTTATTTGTCTAAGAATGTGATGGATTTAAAATACAGTAGACCACTATGACGAACACTCTGATTAGCAAACACCTGTATGTAACGAATACATTTTCAATACTCAACACGTATCTGTTGAAAAACAGGCATAATATTTTGATTTACTCGATGTTTTCAAAAAATATAAAATATATGCAAGCAGATTTGTAGAACTAAGCAATTATTCACTTAAAAGCATTTTGTAAAATTCAAAACATTTATTTGTTTAAGAATGTGATGGATTTAAAATTCAGTAGACCACTATGACGAACACTGTGAGTAGCAAACACCTGTATGTAACGAATACATTTTTAATACTCAACACTTATCTGTTGAAAAACATGCATAATATTTTAATTTATTCGATGTTTTCAAAAAATATAAAAGATATGCAAGTAGATTTGTAGAACTAAGCAATTATTCACTTAAAAGCATTTTGTAAAATTCAAAACATTTATTTGTCTAAGAATGTGATGGATTTAAAATACAGTAGACCACTATGACGAACACTCTGAATAGCAAACACCTGTATGTAACGAATACATTTTCAATACTCAACACGTATCTGTTGAAAAACATGCATAATATTTTGATTTACTCGATGTTTTCAAAAAATATAAAATATATGCAAGCAGATTTGTAGAACTAAGCAATTATTCACTTAAAAGCATTTTGTAAAATTCAAAACATTTATTTGTTTAAGAATGTGATGGATTTAAAATACAGTAGACCACTATGACGAACACTGTGAGTAGCAAACACCTGTATGTAACGAATACATTTTTAATTCTCAACACTTATCTGTTGAAAAACATGCATAATATTTTAATTTATTCGATGTTTTCAAAAAATATAAAATATATGCAAGTAGATTTGTAGAACTAAGCAATTATTCACTTAAAAGCATTTTGTAAAATTCAAAACATTTATTTGTCTAAGAATGTGATGGATTTAAAATACAGTAGACCACTATGACGAACACTCTGATTAGCAAACACCTGTATGTAACGAATACATTTTCAATACTCAACACGTATCTGTTGAAAAACAGGCATAATATTTTAATTTATTCGATGTTTTCAAAAAATGTAAAAGATATGCAAGCAGATTTGTAGAACTAAGCAATTATTCACTTAAAAGCATTTTAGAAAATTCAAAACATTTATTTGTTTAAGAATGTGATGGATTTAAAATACAGTAGACCACTATAACGAACACTCTGAATAGCAAACACCTGTATGTAACGAATTCATTATCAATACTCAACACGTATCTGTTTAAAAACTTGCATAATATTTTAATTTATTCGATGTTTTCAAAAAATATAAAAGATATGCAAGCAGATTTGTAGAACTAAGCAATTATTCACTTAAAAGCATGTTGTAAAATTCAAAACATTTATTTGTCTAAGAATGTGATGGATTTAAAATACAGTAGACCACTATGACGAACACTCTGAATAGCAAACACCTGTATGTAACGAATACATTTTCAATACTCAACACGTATCTGTTGAAAAACATGCATAATATTTTGATTTACTCGATGTTTTCAAAAAATATAAAATATATGCAAGCAGATTTGTAGAACTAAGCAATTATTCACTTAAAAGCATTTTGTAAAATTCAAAACATTTATTTGTTTAAGAATGTGATGGATTTAAAATTCAGTAGACCACTATGACGAACACTGTGAGTAGCAAACACCTGTATGTAACGAATACATTTTTAATACTCAACCCTTATCTGTTGAAAAACATGCATAATATTTTAATTTATTCGATGTTTTCAAAAAATATAAAATATATGCAAGTAGATTTGTAGAACTAAGCAATTATTCACTTAAAAGCATTTTGTAAAATTCAAAACATTTATTTGTCTAAGAATGTGATGGATTTAAAATACAGTAGACCACTATGACGAACACTCTGAATAGCAAACACCTGTATGTAACGAATACATTTTCAATACTCAACACGTATCTGTTGAAAAACATGCATAATATTTTGATTTACTCGATGTTTTCAAAAAATATAAAATATATGCAAGCAGATTTGTAGAAGTAAGCAATTATTCACTTAAAAGCATTTTGTAAAATTCAAAACATTTATTTGTTTAAGAATGTGATGGATTTAAAATACAGTAGACCACTATGACGAACACTGTGAGTAGCAAACACCTGTATGTAACGAATACATTTTTAATTCTCAACACTTATCTGTTGAAAAACATGCATAATATTTTAATTTATTCGATGTTTTCAAAAAATATAAAATATATGCAAGTGGATTTGTAGAACTAAGCAATTATTCACTTAAAAGCATTTTGTAAAATTCAAAACATTTAGTTGTCTAAGAATGTGATGGATTTAAAATACAGTAGACCACTATGACGAACACTCTGAATAGCAAACACCTGTATGTAACGAATACATTTGCAATACTCAACACGTATCTGTTGAAAAACATGCATAATATTTTGATTTACTCGATGTTTTCAAAAAATATAAAATATATGCAAGCAGATTTGTAGAACTAAGCAATTATTCACTTAAAAGCATTTTGTAAAATTCAAAACATTTATTTGTTTAAGAATGTGATGGATTTAAAATACAGTAGACCACTATGACGAACGCTGTGAGTAGCAAACACCTGTATGTAACGAATACATTTTTAATTCTCAACACTTATCTGTTGAAAAACATGCATAATATTTTAATTTATTCGATGTTTTCAAAAAATATAAAATATATGCAAGTGGATTTGTAGAACTAAGCAATTATTCACTTAAAAGCATTTTGTAAAATTCAAAACATTTAGTTGTCTAAGAATGTGATGGATTTAAAATACAGTAGACCACTATGACGAACACTCTGATTAGCAAACACCTGTATGTAACGAATACATTTTCAATACTCAACACGTATCTGTTGAAAAACAGGCATAATATTTTAATTTATTCGATGTTTTCAAAAAATGTAAAAGATATGCAAGCAGATTTGTAGAACTAAGCAATTATTCACTTAAAAGCATTTTAGAAAATTCAAAACATTTATTTGTTTAAGAATGTTATGGATTTAAAATACAGTAGACCACTATGACGAAAACTCTGAATAGCAAACACCTGTATGTAACAAATACATTTTCAATACTCAACACGTATCTGTTGAAAAACAGGCATAATATTTTAATTTATTCCATGTTTTCAAAAAATATAAAAGATATGCAAGCAGATTTGTAGAACTAAGCAATTATTCACTTAAAAGCATTTTAGAAAATTCAAAACATTTATTTGTTTAAGAATGTGATGGATTTAAAATACAGTAGACCACTATGACAAACACTGTGAGTAGCAAACACCTGTATGTAACGAATACATTTTTAATACTCAACACTTATCTGTTGAAAAACATGCATAATATTTTAATTTATTCGATGTTTTCAAAAAATATAAAATATATGCAAGTAGATTTGTAGAACTAAGCAATTATTCACTTAAAAGCATTTTGTAAAATTCAAAACATTTATTTGTCTAAGAATGTGATGGATTTAAAATACAGTAGACCACTATGACGAACACTCTGAATAGCAAACACCTGTATGTAACGAATACATTTTCAATACTCAACACGTATCTGTTGAAAAACATGCATAATATTTTGATTTACTCGATGTTTTCAAAAAATATAAAATATATGCAAGCAGATTTGTAGAAGTAAGCAATTATTCACTTAAAAGCATTTTGTAAAATTCAAAACATTTATTTGTTTAAGAATGTGATGGATTTAAAATACAGTGGACCACTATGACGAACACTGTGAGTAGCAAACACCTGTATGTAACGAATACATTTTTAATTCTCAACACTTATCTGTTGAAAAACATGCATAATATTTTAATTTATTCGATGTTTTCAAAAAATATAAAATATATGCAAGTGGATTTGTAGAACTAAGCAATTATTCACTTAAAAGCATTTTGTAAAATTCAAAACATTTATTTGTTTAAGAATGTGATGGATTTAAAATACAGTGGACCACTATGACGAACACTGTGAGTAGCAAACACCTGTATGTAACGAATACATTTTTAATTCTCAACACTTATCTGTTGAAAAACATGCATAATATTTTAATTTATTCGATGTTTTCAAAAAATATAAAATATATGCAAGTAGATTTGTAGAACTAAGCAATTATTCACTTAAAAGCATTTTGTAAAATTCAAAACATTTATTTGTCTAAGAATGTGATGGATTTAAAATACAGTAGACCACTATGACGAACACTCTGAATAGCAAACACCTGTATGTAACGAATACATTTTCAATACTCAACACGTATCTGTTGAAAAACATGCATAATATTTTGATTTACTCGATGTTTTCAAAAAATATAAAATATATGCAAGCAGATTTGTAGAAGTAAGCAATTATTCACTTAAAAGCATTTTGTAAAATTCAAAACATTTATTTGTTTAAGAATGTGATGGATTTAAAATACAGTGGACCACTATGACGAACACTGTGAGTAGCAAACACCTGTATGTAACGAATACATTTTTAATTCTCAACACTTATCTGTTGAAAAACATGCATAATATTTTAATTTATTCGATGTTTTCAAAAAATATAAAATATATGCAAGCAGATTTGTAGAACTAAGCAATTATTCACTTAAAAGCATTTTGTAAAATTCAAAACATTTATTTGTTTAAGAATGTGATGGATTTAAAATACAGTAGACCAATATGACGAACACTGTGAGTAGCAAACACCTGTATGTAACGAATACATTTTCAATACTCAACACGTATCTATTGAAAAACATGCATAATATTTTAATTTATTCGATGTTTTCAAAAAATATAAAAGATGAGCAAGTAGATTTGTAGAACTAAGCAATTATTCACTTAAAGCATTTTAGAAAATTCAAAACATTTATTTGTTTAAGAATGTGATGGATTTAAAATACAGTAGACCACTATAACGAACACTCTGCATAGCAAACACCTGTATGTAACGAATTCATTATCAATACTCAACACGTATCTGTTGAAAAACATGCATAATATTTTAATTTATTCGATGTTTTCAAAAAATATAAAAGATATGCAAGCAGATTTGTAGAACTAAGCAATTATTCACTTAAAAGCATGTTGTAAAATTCAAAACATTTATTTGTCTAAGAATGTGATGGATTTAAAATACAGTAGACCACTATGACGAACACTCTGAATAGCAAACACCTGTATGTAACGCATACATTTTCAATACTCAACACGTATCTGTTGAAAAACGTGCATATTATTTTAATTTATTCGATGTTTTCAAAAAATATAAAAGATATGCAAGCAGATTTGTAGAACTAAGCAGTTATTCCCTTAAAAGCATGTTGTAAAATTCAAAACATTCATTTGTCTAAGAATGTGATGGTATTTAAAATACAGTAGACCACTATAACGAACACTCTGAATAGCAAACACCTGTATGTAACGAATACATTTTCAATACTCAGTACGTCTCTGTTGAAAAACATGCATATTATTTTAATTTATTCGATGTTTTCTAAAAATATAAAAGATATGCAAGCAGATTTGTAGAACTAAGCAAAAGCATTTTGTAAAATTCAAAACATTTATTTGTCTAAGAATGTGATGGATTTAAAATACAGTAGACCCCTATGACGAACACTCTGAATAGCAAACACCTGTATGTAACGAATACATTTTCAATACTCAACACGTATCTGTTGAAAAACAGGCATAATATTTTAATTTATTCCATGTTTTCAAAAAATATAAAAGATATGCAAGCAGATTTGTAGAACTAAGCAATTATTCACTTAAAAGCATTTTAGAAAATTCAAAACATTTATTTGTTTAAGAATGTGATGGATTTAAAATACAGTAGACCACTATAACGAACACTCTGAATAGCAAACACCTGTATGTAACGAATTCATTATCAATACTCAACACGTATCTGTTGAAAAACTTGCATAATATTTTAATTTATTCCATGTTTTCAAAAAATATAAAAGATATGCAAGCAGATTTGTAGAACTAAGCAATTATTCACTTAAAAGCATGTTGTAAAATTCAAAACATTTATTTGTCTAAGAATGTGATGGATTTAAAATACAGTAGACCACTATGACGAACACTCTGAATAGCAAACACCTGTATGTAACGAATACATTTTCAATACTCAACACGTATCTGTTGAAAAACATGCATAATATTTTGATTTACTCGATGTTTTCAAAAAATATAAAATATATGCAAGCAGATTTGTAGAACTAAGCAATTATTCACTTAAAAGCATTTTGTAAAATTCAAAACATTTATTTGTTTAAGAATGTGATGGATTTAAAATTCAGTAGACCACTATGACGAACACTGTGAGTAGCAAACACCTGTATGTAACGAATACATTTTTAATACTCAACACTTATCTGTTGAAAAACATGCATAATATTTTAATTTATTCGATGTTTTCAAAAAATATAAAAGATATGCAAGTAGATTTGTAGAACTAAGCAATTATTCACTTAAAAGCATTTTGTAAAATTCAAAACATTTATTTGTCTAAGAATGTGATGGATTTAAAATACAATAGACCACTATGACGAACACTCTGAATAGCAAACACCTGTATGTAACGAATACATTTTCAATACTCAACACGTATCTGTTGAAAAACATGCATAATATTTTGATTTACTCGATGTTTTCAAAAAATATAAAATATATGCACGCAGATTTGTAGAACTAAGCAATTATTCACTTAAAAGCATTTTGTAAAATTCAAAACATTTATTTGTTTAAGAATGTGATGGATTTAAAATACAGTAGACCACTATGACGAACACTGTGAGTAGCAAACACCTGTATGTAACGAATGCATTTTTAATTCTCAACACTTATCTGTTGAAAAACATGCATAATATTTTAATTTATTCGATGTTTTCAAAAAATATAAAATATATGCAAGTAGATTTGTAGAACTAAGCAATTATTCACTTAAAAGCATTTTGTAAAATTCAAAACATTTATTTGTCTAAGAATGTGATGGATTTAAAATACAGTAGACCACTATGACGAACACTCTGATTAGCAAACACCTGTATGTAACGAATACATTTTCAATACTCAACACGTATCTATTGAAAAACATGCATAATATTTTAATTTATTCGATGTTTTCAAAAAATATAAAAGATGAGCAAGTAGATTTGTAGAACTAAGCAATTATTCACCTAAAGCATTTTAGAAAATTCAAAACATTTATTTGTTTAAGAATGTGATGGATTTAAAATACAGTAGACCACTATAACGAACACTCTGCATAGCAAACACCTGTATGTAACGAATTCATTATCAATACTCAACACGTATCTGTTGAAAAACATGCATAATATTTTAATTTATTCGATGTTTTCAAAAAATATAAAAGATATGCAAGCAGATTTGTAGAACTAAGCAATTATTCACTTAAAAGCATGTTGTAAAATTCAAAACATTTATTTGTCTAAGAATGTGATGGATTTAAAATACAGTAGACCACTATGACGAACACTCTGAATAGCAAACACCTGTATGTAACGCATACATTTTCAATACTCAACACGTATCTGTTGAAAAACGTGCATATTATTTTAATTTATTCGATGTTTTCAAAAAATATAAAAGATATGCAAGCAGATTTGTAGAACTAAGCAGTTATTCCCTTACAAGCATGTTGTAAAATTCAAAACATTCATTTGTCTAAGAATGTGATGGTATTTAAAATACAGTAGACCACTATAACGAACACTCTGAATAGCAAACACCTGTATGTAACGAATACATTTTCAATACTCAGTACGTATCTGTTGAAAAACATGCATATTATTTTAATTTATTCGATGTTTTCTAAAAATATAAAAGATATGCAAGCAGATTTGTAGAACTAAGCAAAAGCATGTTGTAAAATTCAAAACATTTATTTGTCTAAGAATGTGATGGATTTAAAATACAGTAGACCACTATGACGAACACTCTGAATAGCAAACACCTGTATGTAACACATACATTTTCAATACTCAACACGTATCTGTTGAAAAACGTGCATATTATTTTAATTTATTCGATGTTTTCAAAACATATAAAAGATATGCAAGCAGATTTGTAGAACTAAGCAGTTATTCCCTTAAAAGCATGTTGTAAAATTCAAAACATTCATTTGTCTAAGAATGTGATGGTATTTAAAATACAGTAGACCACTATGACGAACACTCTGAATAGCAAACACCTGTATGTAACGAATACATTTTCAATACTCAGCACGTATCTGTTGAAAAACATGCATATTATTTTAATTTATTCCATGTTTTCTAAAAATATAAAAGATATGCAAGCAGATTTGTAGAACTAAGCAAAAGCATTTTGTAAAATTCAAAACATTTATTTGTCTAAGAATGTGATGGATTTAAAATACAGTAGACCACTATGACGAACACTCTGAATAGCAAACACCTGTATGTAACGAATACATTTTCAATACTCAGCACGTATCTGTTGAAAAACATGCATATTATTTTAATTTATTCCATGTTTTCTAAAAATATAAAAGATATGCAAGCAGATTTGTAGAACTAAGCAAAAGCATTTTGTAAAATTCAAAACATTTATTTGTCTAAGAATGTGATGGATTTAAAATACAGTAGACCACTATGACGAACACTCTGAATAGCAAACACCTGTATGTAACGAATTCATTATCAATACTCAACACGTATCTGTTGAAAAACATGCATTATATTTGAATTTATTCGACGTTTTCAAAAAATATAAAAGATATGCAATCAGATTTGTAGAACTAAGCAATTATTCACTTAAAAGCATTTTAGAAGATTCAAAACATTTATTTGTTTAAGAATGTTATGGATTTAAAATACAGTAGACCACTATGACGAAAACTCTGAATAGCAAACACCTGTATGTAACGAATACATTTTCAATACTCAACACGTATCTGTTGAAAAACATGCATATTATTTTAATTTATTCGATGTTCTCAAAAAATATAAAAGATATGCAAGCAGATTTGTAGAACTAAGCAATTATTCACTTAAAAGCATGTTGTAAAATTCAAAACATTTATTTGTCTAAGAATGTGATGGATTTAAAATACAGTAGACCCCTATGACGAACACTCTGAATAGCAAACACCTGTATGTAACGAATACATTTTCAATACTCAACACGTATCTGTTGAAAAACAGGCATAATATTTTAATTTATTCGATGTTTTCAAAAAATATAAAAGATATGCAAGCAGATTTGTAGAATTAAGCAATTATTCACTTAAAAGAATTTTAGAAAATTCAAAACATTTATTTGTTTAAGAATGTGATGGATTTAAAATACAGTAGACCACTATAACGAACACTCTGAATAGCAAACACCTGTATGTAACGAATTCATTATCAATACTCAACACGTATCTGTTGAAAAACTTGCATAATATTTTAATTTATTCGATGTTTTCAAAAAATATAAAAGATATGCAAGCAGATTTGTAGAACTAAGCAATTATTCACTTAAAAGCATGTTGTAAAATTCAAAACATTTATTTGTCTAAGAATGTGATGGATTTAAAATACAGTAGACCACTATGACGAACACTCTGAATAGCAAACACCTGTATGTAACGAATACATTTGCAATACTCAACACGTATCTGTTGAAAAACATGCATAATATTTTGATTTACTCGATGTTTTCAAAAAATATAAAATATATGCAAGCAGATTTGTAGAACTAAGCAATTATTCACTTAAAAGCATTTTGTAAAATTCAAAACATTTATTTGTTTAAGAATGTGATGGATTTAAAATACAGCAGACCACTATGATGAACACTGTGAGTAGCAAACACCTGTATGTAATGAATACATTTTTAATACTCAACACTTATCTGTTGAAAAACGTGCATATTATTTTAATTTATTCGATGTTTTCAAAAAATATAAAAGATATGCAAGCAGATTTGTAGAACTAAGCAGTTATTCCCTTAAAAGCATGTTGTAAAATTCAAAACATTCATTTGTCTAAGAATGTGATGGTATTTAAAATACAGTAGACCACTATAACGAACACTCTGAATAGCAAACACCTGTATGTAACGAATACATTTTCAATACTCAGTACGTATCTGTTGAAAAACATGCATATTATTTTAATTTATTCGATGTTTTCTAAAAATATAAAAGATATGCAAGCAGATTTGTAGAACTAAGCAAAAGCATGTTGTAAAATTCAAAACATTTATTTGTCTAAGAATGTGATGTATTTAAAATACAGTAGACCACTATGACGAACACTCTGAATAGCAAACACCTGTATGTAACACATACATTTTCAATACTCAACACGTATCTGTTGAAAAACGTGCATATTATTTTAATTTATTCGATGTTTTCAAAAAATATAAAAGATATGCAAGCAGATTTGTAGAACTAAGCAGTTATTCCCTTAAAAGCATGTTGTAAAATTCAAAACATTCATTTGTCTAAGAATGTGATGGTATTTAAAATACAGTAGACCACTATGACGAACACTCTGAATAGCAAACACCTGTATGTAACGAATACATTTTCAATACTCAGCACGTATCTGTTGAAAAACATGCATATTATTTTAATTTATTCCATGTTTTCTAAAAATATAAAAGATATGCAAGCAGATTTGTAGAACTAAGCAAAAGCATTTTGTAAAAATCAAAACATTTATTTGTCTAAGAATGTGATGGATTTAAAATACAGTAGACCACTATGACGAACACTCTGAATAGCAAACACCTGTATGTAACGAATACATTTTCAATACTCAACACGTATCTGTTGAAAAACATGCATAATATTTTAATTTATTCGATGTTTTCAAAAAATATAAAAGATATGCAAGCAGATTTGTAGAACTAAGCAATTATTCACTTAAAAGCATGTTGTAAAATTCAAAACATTTATTTGTCAAAGAATGTGATGGATTTAAAATACAGTAGACCACTATGACGAACACACTGAATAGCAAACACCTGTATGTAACGAATTCATTATCAATACTCAACACGTATCTGTTGAAAAACATGCATAATATTTGAATTTATTCGACGTTTTCAAAAAATATAAAAGATATGCAATCAGATTTGTAGAACTAAGCAATTATTCACTTAAAAGCATTTTAGAAGATTCAAAACATTTATTTGTTTAAGAATGTTATGGATTTAAAATACAGTAGACCACTATGACGAAAACTCTGAATAGCAAACACCTGTATGTAACGAATACATTTTCAATACTCAACACGTATCTGTTGAAAAACATGCATATTATTTTAATTTATTCGATGTTCTCAAAAAATATAAAAGATATGCAAGCAGATTTGTAGAACTAAGCAATTATTCACTTAAAAGCATGTTGTAAAATTCAAAACATTTATTTGTCTAAGAATGTGATGGATTTAAAATACAGTAGACCACTATGACGAACACTGTGAACAGCAAACACCTGTATGTAACGAATACATTTTCAATACTCAACACGTATCTGTTGAAAAACATGCATAATATTTTGATTTACTCGATGTTTTCAAAAAATATAAAATATATGCAAGCAGATTTGTAGAACTAAGCAATTATTCACTTAAAAGCATTTTGTAAAATTCAAAACATTTATTTGTTTAAGAATGTGATGGATTTAAAATACAGTAGACCACTATGACGAACACTGTGAGTAGCAAACACCTGTATGTAACGAATACATTTTTAATTCTCAACACTTATCTGTTGAAAAACATGCATAATATTTTAATTTATTCGATGTTTTCAAAAAATATAAAATATATGCAAGTAGATTTGTAGAACTAAGCAATTATTCACTTAAAAGCATTTTGTAAAATTCAAAACATTTATTTGTCTAAGAATGTGATGGATTTAAAATACAGTAGACCACTATGACGAACACTCTGATTAGCAAACACCTGTATGTGACGAATACATTTTCAATACTCAACACGTATCTATTGAAAAACATGCATAATATTTTAATTTATTCGATGTTTTCAAAAAATATAAAAGATGAGCAAGTAGATTTGTAGAACTAAGCAATTATTCACTTAAAGCATTTTAGAAAATTCAAAACATTTATTTGTTTAAGAATGTGATGGATTTAAAATACAGTAGACCACTATAACGAACACTCTGCATAGCAAACACCTGTATGTAACGAATTCATTATCAATACTCAACACGTATCTGTTGAAAAACATGCATATTATTTTAATTTATTCGATGTTTTCTAAAAATATAAAAGATATGCAAGCAGATTTGTAGAACTAAGC
Organism: Maratus michaelseni; assembly: GCA_963931845.1. Lineage (NCBI taxonomy): Eukaryota > Metazoa > Arthropoda > Arachnida > Araneae > Salticidae > Maratus > Maratus michaelseni. The sequence continues at coordinate 205,146,890 of OZ007595.1, forward strand.
AAAAGCATGTTGTAAAATTCAAAACATTTATTTGTCTAAGAATGTGATGGATTTAAAATACAGTAGACCACTATGACGAACACTCTGAATAGCAAACACCTGTATGTAACACATACATTTTCAATACTCAACACGTATCTGTTGAAAAACGTGCATATTATTTTAATTTATTCGATGTTTTCAAAAAATATAAAAGATATGCAAGCAGATTTGTAGAACTAAGCAGTTATTCCCTTACAAGCATGTTGTAAAATTCAAAACATTCATTTGTCTAAGAATGTGATGGTATTTAAAATACAGTAGACCACTATAACGAACACTCTGAATAGCAAACACCTGTATGTAACGAATACATTTTCAATACTCAGTACGTATCTGTTGAAAAACATGCATATTATTTTAATTTATTCGATGTTTTCTAAAAATATAAAAGATATGCAAGCAGATTTGTAGAACTAAGCAAAAGCATGTTGTAAAATTCAAAACATTTATTTGTCTAAGAATGTGATGGATTTAAAATACAGTAGACCACTATGACGAACACTCTGAATAGCAAACACCTGTATGTAACACATACATTTTCAATACTCAACACGTATCTGTTGAAAAACGTGCATATTATTTTAATTTATTCGATGTTTTCAAAAAATATAAAAGATATGCAAGCAGATTTGTAGAACTAAGCAGTTATTCCCTTAAAAGCATGTTGTAAAATTCAAAACATTCATTTGTCTAAGAATGTGATGGTATTTAAAATACAGTAGACCACTATGACGAACACTCTGAATAGCAAACACCTGTATGTAACGAATACATTTTCAATACTCAGCACGTATCTGTTGAAAAACATGCATATTATTTTAATTTATTCCATGTTTTCTAAAAATATAAAAGATATGCAAGCAGATTTGTAGAACTAAGCAAAAGCATTTTGTAAAATTCAAAACATTTATTTGTCTAAGAATGTGATGGATTTAAAATACAGTAGACCACTATGACGAACACTCTGAATAGCAAACACCTGTATGTAACGAATACATTTTCAATACTCAGCACGTATCTGTTGAAAAACATGCATATTATTTTAATTTATTCCATGTTTTCTAAAAATATAAAAGATATGCAAGCAGATTTGTAGAACTAAGCAAAAGCATTTTGTAAAATTCAAAACATTTATTTGTCTAAGAATGTGATGGATTTAAAATACAGTAGACCACTATGACGAACACTGTGAACAGCAAACACCTGTATGTAACGAATACATTTTCAATACTCAACACGTATCTGTTGAAAAACATGCATATTATTTTAATTTATTCGATGTTTTCTAAAAATATAAAAGATATGCAAGCAGATTTGCAGAACTAAGCAATTATTCACTTAAAGCATTTTGTAAAATGCAAAACATTTATTTGTCTAAGAATGTGATGGATTTAAAATACAGTAGACCACTATGACGAACACTCTGAATAGCAAACACCTGTATGTAACGAATACATTTTCAATACTCAACACGTATCTGTTGAAAAACATGCATAATATTTTGATTTACTCGATGTTTTCAAAAAATATAAAATATATGCAAGCAGATTTGTAGAACTAAGCAATTATTCACTTAAAAGCATTTTGTAAAATTCAAAACATTTATTTGTTTAAGAATGTGATGGATTTAAAATACAGTAGACCACTATGACGAACACTGTGAGTAGCAAACACCTGTATGTAACGAATACATTTTTAATTCTCAACACTTATCTGTTGAAAAACATGCATAATATTTTAATTTATTCGATGTTTTCAAAAAATATAAAATATATGCAAGTAGATTTGTAGAACTAAGCAATTATTCACTTAAAAGCATTTTGTAAAATTCAAAACATTTATTTGTCTAAGAATGTGATGGATTTAAAATACAGTAGACCACTATGACGAACACTCTGATTAGCAAACACCTGTATGTAACGAATACATTTTCAATACTCAACACGTATCTATTGAAAAACATGCATAATATTTTAATTTATTCGATGTTTTCAAAAAATATAAAAGATGAGCAAGTAGATTTGTAGAACTAAGCAATTATTCACTTAAAGCATTTTAGAAAATTCAAAACATTTATTTGTTTAAGAATGTGATGGATTTAAAATACAGTAGACCACTATAACGAACACTCTGCATAGCAAACACCTGTATGTAACGAATTCATTATCAATACTCAACACGTATCTGTTGAAAAACATGCATATTATTTTAATTTATTCGATGTTTTCTAAAAATATAAAAGATATGCAAGCAGATTTGTAGAACTAAGCAAAAGCATGTTGTAAAATTCGAAACATTTATTTGTCTAAGAATGTGATGGATTTAAAATACAGTAGACCACTATGACGAACACTCTGAATAGCAAACACCTGTATGTAACACATACATTTTCAATACTCAACACGTATCTGTTGAAAAACGTGCATATTATTTTAATTTATTCGATGTTTTCAAAAAATATAAAAGATATGCAAGCAGATTTGTAGAACTAAGCAGTTATTCCCTTAAAAGCATGTTGTAAAATTCAAAACATTCATTTGTCTAAGAATGTGATGGTATTTAAAATACAGTAGACCACTATGACGAACACTCTGAATAGCAAACACCTGTATGTAACGAATACATTTTCAATACTCAGCACGTATCTGTTGAAAAACATGCATATTATTTTAATTTATTCCATGTTTTCTAAAAATATAAAAGATATGCAAGCAGATTTGTAGAACTAAGCAAAAGCATTTTGTAAAATTCAAAACATTTATTTGTCTAAGAATGTGATGGATTTAAAATACAGTAGACCACTATGACGAACACTCTGAATAGCAAACACCTGTATGTAACGAATACATTTTCAATACTCAGCACGTATCTGTTGAAAAACATGCATATTATTTTAATTTATTCCATGTTTTCTAAAAATATAAAAGATATGCAAGCAGATTTGTAGAACTAAGCAAAAGCATTTTGTAAAATTCAAAACATTTATTTGTCTAAGAATGTGATGGATTTAAAATACAGTAGACCACTATGACGAACACTCTGAATAGCAAACACCTGTATGTAACGAATTCATTATCAATACTCAACACGTATCTGTTGAAAAACATGCATAATATTTGAATTTATTCGACGTTTTCAAAAAATATAAAAGATATGCAATCAGATTTGTAGAACTAAGCAATTATTCACTTAAAAGCATTTTAGAAGATTCAAAACATTTATTTGTTTAAGAATGTTATGGATTTAAAATACAGTAGACCACTATGACGAAAACTCTGAATAGCAAACACCTGTATGTAACGAATACATTTTCAATACTCAACACGTATCTGTTGAAAAACATGCATATTATTTTAATTTATTCGATGTTCTCAAAAAATATAAAAGATATGCAAGCAGATTTGTAGAACTAAGCAATTATTCACTTAAAAGCATGTTGTAAAATTCAAAACATTTATTTGTCTAAGAATGTGATGGATTTAAAATACAGTAGACCCCTATGACGAACACTCTGAATAGCAAACACTTGTATGTAACGAATACATTTTCAATACTCAACACGTATCTGTTGAAAAACAGGCATAATATTTTAATTTATTCGATGTTTTCAAAAAATATAAAAGATATGCAAGCAGATTTGTAGAATTAAGCAATTATTCACTTAAAAGAATTTTAGAAAATTCAAAACATTTATTTGTTTAAGAATGTGATGGATTTAAAATACAGTAGACCACTATAACGAACACTCTGAATAGCAAACACCTGTATGTAACGAATTCATTATCAATACTCAACACGTATCTGTTGAAAAACTTGCATAATATTTTAATTTATTCGATGTTTTCAAAAAATATAAAAGATATGCAAGCAGATTTGTAGAACTAAGCAATTATTCACTTAAAAGCATGTTGTAAAATTCAAAACATTTATTTGTCTAAGAATGTGATGGATTTAAAATACAGTAGACCACTATGACGAACTCTGTGAACAGCAAACACCTGTATGTAACGAATACATTTTCAATACTCAACACGTATCTGTTGAAAAACATGCATATTATTTTAATTTATTCGATGTTTTCTAAAAATATAAAAGATATGCAAGCAGATTTGCAGAACTAAGCAATTATTCACTTAAAGCATTTTGTAAAATGCAAAACATTTATTTGTCTAAGAATGTGATGGATTTAAAATACAGTAGACCACTATGACGAACACTCTGAATAGCAAACACCTGTATGTAACGAATACATTTGCAATACTCAACACGTATCTGTTGAAAAACATGCATAATATTTTGATTTACTCGATGTTTTCAAAAAATATAAAATATATGCAAGCAGATTTGTAGAACTAAGCAATTATTCACTTAAAAGCATTTTGTAAAATTCAAAACATTTATTTGTTTAAGAATGTGATGGATTTAAAATACAGCAGACCACTATGATGTACACTGTGAGTAGCAAACACCTGTATGTAATGAATACATTTTTAATACTCAACACTTATCTGTTGAAAAACTCGCATATTATTTTAATTTATTCGATGTTTTCAAAAAATATAAAAGATATGCAAGCAGATTTGTAGAACTAAGCAGTTATTCCCTTAAAAGCATGTTGTAAAATTCAAAACATTCATTTGTCTAAGAATGTGATGGTATTTAAAATACAGTAGACCACTATAACGAACACTCTGAATAGCAAACACCTGTATGTAACGAATACATTTTCAATACTCAGTACGTATCTGTTGAAAAACATGCATATTATTTTAATTTATTCGATGTTTTCTAAAAATATAAAAGATATGCAAGCAGATTTGTAGAACTAAGCAAAAGCATGTTGTAAAATTCAAAACATTTATTTGTCTAAGAATGTGATGGAGTTAAAATACAGTAGACCACTATGACGAACACTGAATAGCAAACACCTGTATGTAACACATACATTTTCAATACTCAACACGTATCTGTTGAAAAACGTGCATATTATTTTAATTTATTCGATGTTTTCAAAAAATATAAAAGATATGCAAGCAGATTTGTAGAACTAAGCAGTTATTCCCTTAAAAGCATGTTGTAAAATTCAAAACATTCATTTGTCTAAGAATGTGATGGTATTTAAAATACAGTAGACCACTATGACGAACACTCTGAATAGCAAACACCTGTATGTAACGAATACATTTTCAATACTCAGCACGTATCTGTTGAAAAATATGCATATTATTTTAATTTATTCCATGTTTTCTAAAAATATAAAAGATATGCAAGCAGATTTGTAGAACTAAGCAAAAGCATTTTGTAAAATTCAAAACATTTATTTGTCTAAGAATGTGATGGATTTAAAATACAGTAGACCACTATGACGAACACTCTGAATAGCAAACACCTGTATGTAACGAATACATTTTCAATACTCAACACGTATCTGTTGAAAAACATGCATAATATTTTAATTTATTCGATGTTTTCAAAAAATATAAAAGATATGCAAGCAGATTTGTAGAACTAAGCAATTATTCACTTAAAAGCATGTTGTAAAATTCAAAACATTTATTTGTCAAAGAATGTGATGGATTTAAAATACAGTAGACCACTATGACGAACACACTGAGTAGCAAACACCTGTATGTAACGAATTCATTATCAATACTCAACACGTATCTGTTGAAAAACATGCATAATATTTGAATTTATTCGACGTTTTCAAAAAATATAAAAGATATGCAATCAGATTTGTAGAACTAAGCAATTATTCACTTAAAAGCATTTTAGAAGATTCAAAACATTTATTTGTTTAAGAATGTTATGGATTTAAAATACAGTAGACCACTATGACGAAAACTCTGAATAGCAAACACCTGTATGTAACGAATACATTTTCAATACTCAACACGTATCTGTTGAAAAACATGCATATTATTTTAATTTATTCGATGTTCTCAAAAAATATAAAAGATATGCAAGCAGATTTGTAGAACTAAGCAATTATTCACTTAAAAGCATGTTGTAAAATTCAAAACATTTATTTGTCTAAGAATGTGATGGATTTAAAATACAGTAGACCACTATGACGAACACTGTGAACAGCAAACACCTGTATGTAACGAATACATTTTCAATACTCAACACGTATCTGTTGAAAAACATGCATATTATTTTAATTTATTCGATGTTTTCTAAAAATATAAAAGATATGCAAGCAGATTTGCAGAACTAAGCAATTATTCACTTAAAGCATTTTGTAAAATGCAAAACATTTATTTGTCTAAGAATGTGATGGATTTAAAATACAGTAGACCACTATGACGAACACTCTGAATAGCAAACACCTGTATGTAACGAATACATTTTCAATACTCAACACGTATCTGTTGAAAAACATGCATAATATTTTGATTTACTCGATGTTTTCAAAAAATATAAAATATATGCAAGCAGATTTGTAGAACTAAGCAATTATTCACTTAAAAGCATTTTGTAAAATTCAAAACATTTATTTGTTTAAGAATGTGATGGATTTAAAATACAGTAGACCACTATGACGAACACTGTGAGTAGCAAACACCTGTATGTAACGAATACATTTTTAATTCTCAACACTTATCTGTTGAAAAACATGCATAATATTTTAATTTATTCGATGTTTTCAAAAAATATAAAATATATGCAAGTAGATTTGTAGAACTAAGCAATTATTCACTTAAAAGCATTTTGTAAAATTCAAAACATTTATTTGTCTAAGAATGTGATGGATTTAAAATACAGTAGACCACTATGACGAACACTCTGATTAGCAAACACCTGTATGTAACGAATACATTTTCAATACTCAACACGTATCTATTGAAAAACATGCATAATATTTTAATTTATTCGATGTTTTCAAAAAATATAAAAGATGAGCAAGTAGATTTGTAGAACTAAGCAATTATTCACTTAAAGCATTTTAGAAAATTCAAAACATTTATTTGTTTAAGAATGTGATGGATTTAAAATACAGTAGACCACTATAACGAACACTCTGCATAGCAAACACCTGTATGTAACGAATTCATTATCAATACTCAACACGTATCTGTTGAAAAACATGCATATTATTTTAATTTATTCGATGTTTTCTAAAAATATAAAAGATATGCAAGCAGATTTGTAGAACTAAGCAAAAGCATGTTGCAAAATTCAAAACATTTATTTGTCTAAGAATGTGATGAATTTAAAATACAGTAGACCACTATGACGAACACTCTGAATAGCAAACACCTGTATGTAACACATACATTTTCAATACTCAACACGTATCTGTTGAAAAACGTGCATATTATTTTAATTTATTCGATGTTTTCAAAAAATATAAAAGATATGCAAGCAGATTTGTAGAACTAAGCAGTTATTCCCTTACAAGCATGTTGTAAAATTCAAAACATTCATTTGTCTAAGAATGTGATGGTATTTAAAATACAGTAGACCACTATAACGAACACTCTGAATAGCAAACACCTGTATGTAACGAATACATTTTCAATACTCAGTACGTATCTGTTGAAAAACATGCATATTATTTTAATTTATTCGATGTTTTCTAAAAATATAAAAGATATGCAAGCAGATTTGTAGAACTAAGCAAAAGCATGTTGTAAAATTCAAAACATTTATTTGTCTAAGAATGTGATGGATTTAAAATACAGTAGACCACTATGACGAACACTCTGAATAGCAAACACCTGTATGTAACACATACATTTTCAATACTCAACACGTATCTGTTGAAAAACGTGCATATTATTTTAATTTATTCGATGTTTTCAAAAAATATAAAAGATATGCAAGCAGATTTGTAGAACTAAGCAGTTATTCCCTTAAAAGCATGTTGTAAAATTCAAAACATTCATTTGTCTAAGAATGTGATGGTATTTAAAATACAGTAGACCACTATGACGAACACTCTGAATAGCAAACACCTGTATGTAACGAATACATTTTCAATACTCAGCACGTATCTGTTGAAAAACATGCATATTATTTTAATTTATTCCATGTTTTCTAAAAATATAAAAGATATGCAAGCAGATTTGTAGAACTAAGCAAAAGCATTTTGTAAAATTCAAAACATTTATTTGTCTAAGAATGTGATGGATTTAAAATACAGTAGACCACTATGACGAACACTCTGAATAGCAAACACCTGTATGTAACGAATACATTTTCAATACTCAGCACGTATCTGTTGAAAAACATGCATATTATTTTAATTTATTCCATGTTTTCTAAAAATATAAAAGATATGCAAGCAGATTTGTAGAACTAAGCAAAAGCATTTTGTAAAATTCAAAACATTTATTTGTCTAAGAATGTGATGGATTTAAAATACAGTAGACCACTATGACGAACACTCTGAATAGCAAACACCTGTATGTAACGAATTCATTATCAATACTCAACACGTATCTGTTGAAAAACATGCATATTATTTTAATTTATTCGATGTTCTCAAAAAATATAAAAGATATGCAAGCAGATTTGTAGAACTAAGCAATTATTCACTTAAAAGCATGTTGTAAAATTCAAAACATTTATTTGTCTAAGAATGTGATGGATTTAAAATACAGTAGACCCCTATGACGAACACTCTGAATAGCAAACACCTGTATGTAACGAATACATTTTCAATACTCAACACTCATCTGTTGAAAAACAGGCATAATATTTTAATTTATTCGATGTTTTCAAAAAATATAAAAGATATGCAAGCAGATTTGTAGAATTAAGCAATTATTCACTTAAAAGAATTTTAGAAAATTCAAAACATTTATTTGTTTAAGAATGTGATGGATTTAAAATACAGTAGACCACTATAACGAACACTCTGAATAGCAAACACCTGTATGTAACGAATTCATTATCAATACTCAACACGTATCTGTTGAAAAACTTGCATAATATTTTAATTTATTCGATGTTTTCAAAAAATATAAAAGATATGCAAGCAGATTTGTAGAACTAAGCAATTATTCACTTAAAAGCATGTTGTAAAATTCAAAACATTTATTTGTCTAAGAATGTGATGGATTTAAAATACAGTAGACCACTATGACGAACTCTGTGAACAGCAAACACCTGTATGTAACGAATACATTTTCAATACTCAACACGTATCTGTTGAAAAACATGCATATTATTTTAATTTATTCGATGTTTTCTAAAAATATAAAAGATATGCAAGCAGATTTGCAGAACTAAGCAATTATTCACTTAAAGCATTTTGTAAAATGCAAAACATTTATTTGTCTAAGAATGTGATGGATTTAAAATACAGTAGACCACTATGACGAACACTCTGAATAGCAAACACCTGTATGTAACGAATACATTTGCAATACTCAACACGTATCTGTTGAAAAACATGCATAATATTTTGATTTACTCGATGTTTTCAAAAAATATAAAATATATGCAAGCAGATTTGTAGAACTAAGCAATTATTCACTTAAAAGCATTTTGTAAAATTCAAAACATTTATTTGTTTAAGAATGTGATGGATTTAAAATACAGCAGACCACTATGATGAACACTGTGAGTAGCAAACACCTGTATGTAATGAATACATTTTTAATACTCAACACTTATCTGTTGAAAAACTCGCATATTATTTTAATTTATTCGATGTTTTCAAAAAATATAAAAGATATGCAAGCAGATTTGTAGAACTAAGCAGTTATTCCCTTAAAAGCATGTTGTAAAATTCAAAACATTCATTTGTCTAAGAATGTGATGGTATTTAAAATACAGTAGACCACTATAACGAACACTCTGAATAGCAAACACCTGTATGTAACGAATACATTTTCAATACTCAGTACGTATCTGTTGAAAAACATGCATATTATTTTAATTTATTCGATGTTTTCTAAAAATATAAAAGATATGCAAGCAGATTTGTAGAACTAAGCAAAAGCATGTTGTAAAATTCAAACCATTTATTTGTCTAAGAATGTGATGGATTTAAAATACAGTAGACCACTATGACGAACACTCTGAATAGCAAACACCTGTATGTAACACATACATTTTCAATACTCAACATGTATCTGTTGAAAAACGTGCATATTATTTTAATTTATTCGATGTTTTCAAAAAATATAAAAGATATGCAAGCAGATTTGTAGAACTAAGCAGTTATTCCCTTAAAAGCATGTTGTAAAATTCAAAACATTCATTTGTCTAAGAATGTGATGGTATTTAAAATACAGTAGACCACTATGACGAACACTCTGAATAGCAAACACCTGTATGTAACGAATACATTTTCAATACTCAGCACGTATCTGTTGAAAAACATGCATATTATTTTAATTTATTCCATGTTTTCTAAAAATATAAAAGATATGCAAGCAGATTTGTAGAACTAAGCAAAAGCATTTTGTAAAATTCAAAACATTTATTTGTCTAAGAATGTGATGGATTTAAAATACAGTAGACCACTATGACGAACACTCTGAATAGCAAACACCTGTATGTAACGAATACATTTTCAATACTCAACACGTATCTGTTGAAAAACATGCATAATATTTTAATTTATTCGATGTTTTCAAAAAATGTAAAAGATATGCAAGCAGATTTGTAGAACTAAGCAATTATTCACTTAAAAGCATGTTGTAAAATTCAAAACATTTATTTGTCAAAGAATGTGATGGATTTAAAATACAGTAGACCACTATGACGAACACACTGAATAGCAAACACCTGTATGTAACGAATTCATTATCAATACTCAACACGTATCTGTTGAAAAACATGCATAATATTTGAATTTATTCGACGTTTTCAAAAAATATAAAAGATATGCAATCAGATTTGTAGAACTAAGCAATTATTCACTTAAAAGCATTTTAGAAGATTCAAAACATTTATTTGTTTAAGAATGTTATGGATTTAAAATACAGTAGACCACTATGACGAAAACTCTGAATAGCAAACACCTGTATGTAACGAATACATTTTCAATACTCAACACGTATCTGTTGAAAAACATGCATATTATTTTAATTTATTCGATGTTCTCAAAAAATATAAAAGATATGCAAGCAGATTTGTAGAACTAAGCAATTATTCACTTAAAAGCATGTTGTAAAATTCAAAACATTTATTTGTCTAAGAATGTGATGGATTTAAAATACAGTAGACCCCTATGACGAACACTCTGAATAGCAAACACCTGTATGTAACGAATACATTTTCAATACTCAACACGTATCTGTTGAAAAACAGGCATAATATTTTAATTTATTCGATGTTTTCAAAAAATATAAAAGATATGCAAGCAGATTTGTAGAATTAAGCAATTATTCACTTAAAAGCATTTTAGAAAATTCAAAACATTTATTTGTTTAAGAATGTGATGGATTTAAAATACAGTAGACCACTATAACGAACACTCTGAATAGCAAACACCTGTATGTAACGAATTCATTATCAATACTCAACACGTATCTGTTGAAAAACTTGCATAATATTTTAATTTATTCGATGTTTTCAAAAAATATAAAAGATATGCAAGCAGATTTGTAGAACTAAGCAATTATTCACTTAAAAGCATGTTGTAAAATTCAAAACATTTATTTGTCTAAGAATGTGATGGATTTAAAATACAGTAGACCACTATGGCGAACACTGTGAACAGCAAACACCTGTATGTAACGAATACATTTTCAATACTCAACACGTATCTGTTGAAAAACATGCATATTATTTTAATTTATTCGATGTTTTCTAAAAATATAAAAGATATGCAAGCAGATTTGCAGAACTAAGCAATTATTCACTTAAAGCATTTTGTAAAATGCAAAACATTTATTTGTCTAAGAATGTGATGGATTTAAAATACAGTAGACCACTATGACGAACACTCTGAATAGCAAACACCTGTATGTAACGAATACATTTTCAATACTCAACACGTATCTGTTGAAAAACATGCATAATATTTTGATTTACTCGATGTTTTCAAAAAATATAAAATATATGCAAGCAGATTTGTAGAACTAAGCAATTATTCACTTAAAAGCATTTTGTAAAATTCAAAACATTTATTTGTTTAAGAATGTGATGGATTTAAAATACAGTAGACCACTATGACGAACACTGTGAGTAGCAAACACCTGTATGTAACGAATACATTTTTAATTCTCAACACTTATCTGTTGAAAAACATGCATAATATTTTAATTTATTCGATGTTTTCAAAAAATATAAAATATATGCAAGTAGATTTCTAGAACTAAGCAATTATTCACTTAAAAGCATTTTGTAAAATTCAAAACATTTATTTGTCTAAGAATGTGATGGATTTAAAATACAGTAGACCACTATGACGAACACTCTGATTAGCAAACACCTGTATGTAACGAATACATTTTCAATACTCAACACGTATCTATTGAAAAACATGCATAATATTTTAATTTATTCGATGTTTTCAAAAAATATAAAAGATATGCAAGCAGATTTGTAGAACTAAGCAATTATTCACTTAAAAGCATGTTGTAAAATTCAAAACATTTATTTGTCTAAGAATGTGATGGATTTAAAATACAGTAGACCACTATGACGAACACTCTGAATAGCAAACACCTGTATGTAACGCATACATTTTCAATACTCAACACGTATCTGTTGAAAAACGTGCATATTATTTTAATTTATTCGATGTTTTCAAAAAATATAAAAGATATGCAAGCAGATTTGTAGAACTAAGCAGTTATTCCCTTACAAGCATGTTGTAAAATTCAAAACATTCATTTGTCTAAGAATGTGATTGTATTTAAAATACAGTAGACCACTATAACGAACACTCTGAATAGCAAACACCTGTATGTAACGTATACATTTTCAATACTCAGTACGTATCTGTTGAAAAACATGCATATTATTTTAATTTATTCGATGTTTTCTAAAAATATAAAAGATATGCAAGCAGATTTGTAGAACTAAGCAAAAGCATGTTGTAAAATTCAAAACATTTATTTGTCTAAGAATGTGATGGATTTAAAATACAGTAGACCACTATGACGAACACTCTGAATAGCAAACACCTGTATGTAACGCATACATTTTCAATACTCAACACGTATCTGTTGAAAAACGTGCATATTATTTTAATTTATTCGATGTTTTCAAAAAATATAAAAGATATGCAAGCAGATTTGTAGAACTAAGCAGTTATTCCCTTACAAGCATGTTGTAAAATTCAAAACATTCATTTGTCTAAGAATGTGATGGTATTTAAAATACAGTAGACCACTATAACGAACACTCTGAATAGCAAACACCTGTATGTAACGAATACATTTTCAATACTCAGTACGTATCTGTTGAAAAACATGCATATTATTTTAATTTATTCGATGTTTTCTAAAAATATAAAAGATATGCAAGCAGATTTGTAGAACTAAGCAAAAGCATGTTGTAAAATTCAAAACATTTATTTGTCTAAGAATGTGATGGATTTAAAATACAGTAGACCACTATGACGAACACTCTGAATAGCAAACACCTGTATGTAACACATACATTTTCAATACTCAACACGTATCTGTTGAAAAACGTGCATATTATTTTAATTTATTCGATGTTTTCAAAAAATATAAAAGATATGCAAGCAGATTTGTAGAACTAAGCAGTTATTCCCTTAAAAGCATGTTGTAAAATTCAAAACATTCATTTGTCTAAGAATGTGATGGTATTTAAAATACAGTAGACCACTATGACGAACACTCTGAATAGCAAACACCTGTATGTAACGAATACATTTTCAATACTCAGCACGTATCTGTTGAAAAACATGCATATTATTTTAATTTATTCCATGTTTTCTAAAAATATAAAAGATATGCAAGCAGATTTGTAGAACTAAGCAAAAGCATTTTGTAAAATTCAAAACATTTATTTGTCTAAGAATGTGATGGATTTAAAATACAGTAGACCACTATGACGAACACTCTGAATAGCAAACACCTGTATGTAACGAATACATTTTCAATACTCAACACGTATCTGTTGAAAAACATGCATAATATTTTAATTTATTCGATGTTTTCAAAAAATATAAAAGATATGCAAGCAGATTTGTAGAACTAAGCAATTATTCACTTAAAAGCATGTTGTAAAATTCAAAACATTTATTTGTCAAAGAATGTGATGGATTTAAAATACAGTAGACCACTATGACGAACACTCTGAATAGCAAACACCTGTATGTAACGAATTCATTAACAATACTCAACACGTATCTGTTGAAAAACATGCATAATATTTGAATTTATTCGACGTTTTCAAAAAATATAAAAGATATGCAATCAGATTTGTAGAACTACGCAATTATTCACTTAAAAGCATTTTAGAAGATTCAAAACATTTATTTGTTTAAGAATGTTATGGATTTAAAATACAGTAGACCACTATGACGAAAACTCTGAATAGCAAACACCTGTATGTAACGAATACATTTTCAATACTCAACACGTATCTGTTGAAAAACATGCATATTATTTTAATTTATTCGATGTTCTCAAAAAATATAAAAGATATGCAAGCAGATTTGTAGAACTAAGCAATTATTCACTTAAAAGCATGTTGTAAAATTCAAAACATTTATTTGTCTAAGAATGTGATGGATTTAAAATACAGTAGACCCCTATGACGAACACTCTGAATAGCAAACACCTGTATGTAACGAATACATTTTCAATACTCAACACGTATCTGTTGAAAAAAAGGCATAATATTTTAATTTATTCGATGTTTTCAAAAAATATAAAAGATATGCAAGCAGATTTGTAGAATTAAGCAATTATTCACTTAAAAGCATTTTAGAAAATTCAAAACATTTATTTGTTTAAGAATGTGATGGATTTAAAATACAGTAGACCACTATAACGAACACTCTGAATAGCAAACACCTGTATGTAACGAATTCATTATCAATACTCAACACGTATCTGTTGAAAAACTTGCATAATATTTTAATTTATTCGATGTTTTCAAAAAATATAAAAGATATGCAAGCAGATTTGTAGAACTAAGCAATTATTCACTTAAAAGCATGTTGTAAAATTCAAAACATTTATTTGTCTAAGAATGTGATGGATTTAAAATACAGTAGACCACTATGACGAACACTGTGAACAGCAAACACCTGTATGTAACGAATACATTTTCAATACTCAACACGTATCTGTTGAAAAACATGCATATTATTTTAATTTATTCGATGTTTTCTAAAAATATAAAAGATATGCAAGCAGATTTGCAGAACTAAGCAATTATTCACTTAAAGCATTTTGTAAAATGCAAAACATTTATTTGTCTAAGAATGTGATGGATTTAAAATACAGTAGACCACTATGACGAACACTCTGAATAGCAAACACCTGTATGTAACGAATACATTTGCAATACTCAACACGTATCTGTTGAAAAACATGCATAATATTTTGATTTACTCGATGTTTTCAAAAAATATAAAATATATGCAAGCAGATTTGTAGAACTAAGCAATTATTCACTTAAAAGCATTTTGTAAAATTCAAAACATTTATTTGTTTAAGAATGTGATGGATTTAAAATACAGCAGACCACTATGATGAACACTGTGAGTAGCAAACACCTGTATGTAATGAATACATTTTTAATACTCAACACTTATCTGTTGAAAAACGTGCATATTATTTTAATTTATTCGATGTTTTCAAAAAATATAAAAGATATGCAAGCAGATTTGTAGAACTAAGCAGTTATTCCCTTAAAAGCATGTTGTAAAATTCAAAACATTCATTTGTCTAAGAATGTGATGGTATTTAAAATACAGTAGACCATTATAACGAACACTCTGAATAGCAAACACCTGTATGTAACGAATACATTTTCAATACTCAGTACGTATCTGTTGAAAAACATGCATATTATTTTAATTTATTCGATGTTTTCTAAAAATATAAAAGATATGCAAGCAGATTTGTAGAACTAAGCAAAAGCATGTTGTAAAATTCAAAACATTTATTTGTCTAAGAATGTGATGGATTTAAAATACAGTAGACCACTATAACGAACACTCTGAATAGCAAACACCTGTATGTAACGAATTCATTTTCAATACTCAACACGTATCTGTTGAAAAACAGGCATAATATTTTAATTTATTCGATGTTTTCAAAAAATATAAAAGATATGCAAGCAGATTTGTAGAATTAAGCAATTATTCACTTAAAAGCATTTTAGAAAATTCAAAACATTTATTTGTTTAAGAATGTGATGGATTTAAAATACAGTAGACCACTATAACGAACACTCTGAATAGCAAACACCTGTATGTAACGAATTCATTATCAATACTCAACACGTATCTGTTGAAAAACTTGCATAATATTTTAATTTATTCGATGTTTTCAAAAAATATAAAAGATATGCAAGCAGATTTGTAGAACTAAGCAATTATTCACTTAAAAGCATGTTGTAAAATTCAAAACATTTATTTGTCTAAGAATGTGATGGATTTAAAATACAGTAGACCACTATGACGAACACTGTGAACAGCAAACACCTGTATGTAACGAATACATTTTCAATACTCAACACGTATCTGTTGAAAAACATGCATATTATTTTAATTTATTCGATGTTTTCTAAAAATATAAAAGATATGCAAGCAGATTTGCAGAACTAAGCAATTATTCACTTAAAGCATTTTGTAAAATGCAAAACATTTATTTGTCTAAGAATGTGATGGATTTAAAATACAGTAGACCACTATGACGAACACTCTGAATAGCAAACACCTGTATGTAACGAATACATTTGCAATACTCAACACGTATCTGTTGAAAAACATGCATAATATTTTGATTTACTCGATGTTTTCAAAAAATATAAAATATATGCAAGCAGATTTGTAGAACTAAGCAATTATTCACTTAAAAGCATTTTGTAAAATTCAAAACATTTATTTGTTTAAGAATGTGATGGATTTAAAATACAGCAGACCACTATGACGAACACTGTGAGTGGCAAACACCTGTATGTAATGAATACATTTTTAATACTCAACACTTATCTGTTGAAAAACATGCATAATATTTTAATTTATTCGATGTTTTCAAAAAATATAAAAGATATGCAAGTAGATTTGTAGAACTAAGCAATTATTCACTTAAAAGCATTTTGTAAAATTCAAAACATTTATTTGTCTAAGAATATGATGGATTTAAAATACAGTAGACCACTATGACGAACACTCTGAATAGCAAACACCTGTATGTAACGAATACATTTTCAATACTCAACACGCATCTGTTGAAAAACATGCATAATATTTTGATTTACTCGATGTTTTCAAAAAATATAAAATATATGCAAGCAGATTTGCAGAACTAAGCAATTATTCACTTAAAAGCATTTTGTAAAATTCAAAACATTTATTTGTTTAAGAATGTGATGGATTTAAAATACAGTAGACCACTATGACGAACACTGTGAGTAGCAAACACCTGTATGTAACAAATACATTTTTAATTCTCAACACTTATCTGTTGAAAAACATGCATAATATTTTAATTTATTCGATGTTTTCAAAAAATATAAAATATATGCAAGTAGATTTGTAGAACTAAGCAATTATTCACTTAAAGCATTTTAGAAAATTCAAAACATTTATTTGTTTAAGAATGTGATGGATTTGAAATACAGTAGACCACTAACACGAACACTCTGCATAGCAAACACCTGTATGTAACGAATTCATTATCAATACTCAACACGTATCTGTTGAAAAACAGGCATAATATTTTAATTTATTCGATGTTTTCAAAAAATATAAAAGATATGCAAGCAGATTTGTAGAATTAAGCAATTATTCACTTAAAAGCATTTTAGAAAATTCAAAACATTTATTTGTTTAAGAATGTGATGGATTTAAAATACAGTAGACCACTATAACGAACACTCTGAATAGCAAACACCTGTATGTAACGAATTCATTATCAATACTCAACACGTATCTGTTGAAAAACTTGCATAATATTTTAATTTATTCGATGTTTTCAAAAAATATAAAAGATATGCAAGCAGATTTGTAGAACTAAGCAATTATTCACTTAAAAGCATGTTGTAAAATTCAAAACATTTATTTGTCTAAGAATGTGATGGATTTAAAATACAGTAGACCACTATGACGAACACTGTGAACAGCAAACACCTGTATGTAACGAATACATTTTCAATACTCAACACGTATCTGTTGAAAAACATGCATATTATTTTAATTTATTCGATGTTTTCTAAAAATATAAAAGATATGCAAGCAGATTTGCAGAACTAAGCAATTATTCACTTAAAGCATTTTGTAAAATGCAAAACATTTATTTGTCTAAGAATGTGATGGATTTAAAATACAGTAGACCACTATGACGAACACTCTGAATAGCAAACACCTGTATGTAACGAATACATTTGCAATACTCAACACGTATCTGTTGAAAAACATGCATAATATTTTGATTTACTCGATGTTTTCAAAAAATATAAAATATATGCAAGCAGATTTGTAGAACTAAGCAATTATTCACTTAAAAGCATTTTGTAAAATTCAAAACATTTATTTGTTTAAGAATGTGATGGATTTAAAATACAGCAGACCACTATGACGAACACTGTGAGTGGCAAACACCTGTATGTAATGAATACATTTTTAATACTCAACACTTATCTGTTGAAAAACATGCATAATATTTTAATTTATTCGATGTTTTCAAAAAATATAAAAGATATGCAAGTAGATTTGTAGAACTAAGCAATTATTCACTTAAAAGCATTTTGTAAAATTCAAAACATTTATTTGTCTAAGAATATGATGGATTTAAAATACAGTAGACCACTATGACGAACACTCTGAATAGCAAACACCTGTATGTAACGAATACATTTTCAATACTCAACACGCATCTGTTGAAAAACATGCATAATATTTTGATTTACTCGATGTTTTCAAAAAATATAAAATATATGCAAGCAGATTTGCAGAACTAAGCAATTATTCACTTAAAAGCATTTTGTAAAATTCAAAACATTTATTTGTTTAAGAATGTGATGGATTTAAAATACAGTAGACCACTATGACGAACACTGTGAGTAGCAAACACCTGTATGTAACAAATACATTTTTAATTCTCAACACTTATCTGTTGAAAAACATGCATAATATTTTAATTTATTCGATGTTTTCAAAAAATATAAAATATATGCAAGTAGATTTGTAGAACTAAGCAATTATTCACTTAAAGCATTTTAGAAAATTCAAAACATTTATTTGTTTAAGAATGTGATGGATTTGAAATACAGTAGACCACTAACACGAACACTCTGCATAGCAAACACCTGTATGTAACGAATTCATTATCAATACTCAACACGTATCTGTTGAAAAACATGCATAATATTTTAATTTATTCGA
Organism: Maratus michaelseni; assembly: GCA_963931845.1. Classification (NCBI taxonomy): domain Eukaryota; kingdom Metazoa; phylum Arthropoda; class Arachnida; order Araneae; family Salticidae; genus Maratus; species Maratus michaelseni. Next base: position 205,166,436 of record OZ007595.1, read on the forward strand.
TGTTTTCAAAAAATATAAAAGATATGCAAGAAGATTTGTAGAACTAAGCAATTATTCACTTAAAAGCATGTTGTAAAATTCAAAACATTTATTTGTCTAAGAATGTGATGGATTTAAAATACAGTAGACCACTATGACGAACACTCTGAATAGCAAACACCTGTATGTAACGCATACATTTTCAATACTCAACACGTATCTGTTGAAAAACGTGCATATTATTTTAATTTATTCGATGTTTTCAAAAAATATAAAAGATATGCAAGCAGATTTGTAGAACTAAGCAGTTATTCCCTTAAAAGCATGTTGTAAATTTCAAAACATTCATTTGTCTAAGAATGTGATGGTATTTAAAATACAGTAGACCACTATGACGAACACTCTGAATAGCAAACACCTGTATGTAACGAATACATTTTCAATACTCAACACGTATCTGTTGAAAAACAGGCATAATATATTAATTTATTCGATGTTTTCAAAAAATATAAAAGATATGCAAGCAGATTTGTAGAACTAAGCAATTATTCACTTAAAAGCATGTTGTAAAATTCAAAACATTTATTTGTCTAAGAATGTGATGGATTTAAAATACAGTAGACCACTATGACGAACACTCTGAATAGCAAACACCTGTATGTAACGCATACATTTTCAATACTCAACACGTATCTGTTGAAAAACGTGCATATTATTTTTATTTATTCGATGTTTTCAAAAAATATAAAAGATATGCAAGCAGATTTGTAGAACTAAGCAGTTATTCCCTTAAAAGCATGTTGTAAAATTCAAAACATTTATTTGTCTAAGAATGTGATGGATTTAAAATACAGTAGACCACTATGACGAACACTCTGAATAGCAAACACCTGTATGTAACGAATTCATTATCAATACTCAACACGTATCTGTTGAAAAACATGCATAATATTTGAATTTATTCGATGTTTTCAAAAAATATAAAAGATATGCAAGCAGATTTGTAGAACTAAGCAATTATTCACTTAAAAGCATTTTAGAAGATTCAAAACATTTATTTGTTTAAGAATGTTATGGATTTAAAATACAGTAGACCACTATGACGAAAACTCTGAATAGCAAACACCTGTATGTAACGAATACATTTTCAATACTCAACACGTATCTGTTGAAAAACATGCATATTATTTTAATTTATTCGATGTTCTTAAAAAATATAAAAGATATGCAAGCAGATTTGTAGAACTAAGCAATTATTCACTTAAAAGCATTTTAGAAGATTCAAAACATTTATTTGTTTAAGAATGTTATGGATTTAAAATACAGTAGACCACTATGACGAACACTCTGAATAGCAAACACCTGTATGTAACGCATACATTTTCAATACTCAACACGTATCTGTTGAAAAACGTGCATAATATTTTAATTTATTCGATGTTTTCAAAAAATATAAAAGATGAGCAAGTAGATTTGTAGAACTAAGCAATTATTCACTTAAAGCATTTTAGAAAATTCAAAACATTTATTTGTTTAAGAATGTGATGGATTTAAAATACAGTAGACCACTATAACGAACACTCTGCATAGCAAACACCTGTATGTAACGAATTCATTATCAATACTCAACACGTATCTGTTGAAAAACATGCATAATATTTTAATTTATTCGATGTTTTCTAAAAATATAAAAGATATGCAAGCAGATTTGTAGAACTAAGCAGTTATTCCCTTAAAAGCATGTTGTAAATTTCAAAACATTCATTTGTCTAAGAATGTGATGGTATTTAAAATACAGTAGACCACTATGACGAACACTCTGAATAGCAAACACCTGTATGTAACGAATACATTTTCAATACTCAGCACGTATCTGTTGAAAAACATGCATATTATTTTAATTTATTCGATGTTTTCTAAAAATATAAAAGATATGCAAGCAGATTTGTAGAACTAAGCAAAAGCATTTTGTAAAATTCAAAACATTTATTTGTCTAAGAATGTGATGGATTTAAAATACAGTAGACACCTATGACGAACACTCTGAATAGAAAACACCTGTATGTAACGAATACATTTTCAATACTCAACACGTATCTGTTGAAAAACAGGCATAATATTTTAATTTATTCGATGTTTTCAAAAAATATAAAAGATATGCAAGCAGATTTGTAGAACTAAGCAATTATTCACTTAAAAGCATTTTAGAAGATTCAAAACATTTATTTGTTTAAGAATGTTATGGATTTAAAATACAGTAGACCACTATGACGAAAACTCTGAATAGCAAACACCTGTATGTAACGAATACATTTTCAATACTCAACACGTATCTGTTGAAAAACATGCATATTATTTTAATTTATTCGATGTTCTTAAAAAATATAAAAGATATGCAAGCAGATTTGTAGAACTAAGCAATTATTCACTTAAAAGCATTTTAGAAGATTCAAAACATTTATTTTTCTAAGAATGTGATGGATTTAAAATACAGTAGGCCACTATGACGAACACTCTGAATAGCAAACACCTGTATGTAACGAATTCATTATCAATACTCAACACGTATCTGTTGAAAAACATGCATAATATTTGAATTTATTCGATGTTTTCAAAAAATATAAAAGATATGCAAGCAGATTTGTAGAACTAAGCAATTATTCACTTAAAAGCATTTTAGAAGATTCAAAACATTTATTTGTTTAAGAATGTTATGGATTTAAAATACAGTAGACCACTATGACGAAAACTCTGAATAGCAAACACCTGTATGTAACGAATACATTTTCAATACTCAACACGTATCTGTTGAAAAACATGCATAATATTTTAATTTATTCGATGTTTTCAAAAAATATAAAAGATATGCAAGCAGATTTGTAGAACTAAGCAATTATTCACTTAAAAGCATGTTGTAAAATTCAAAACATTTATTTGTCTAAGAATGTGATGGATTTAAAATACAGTAGACCACTATGACGAACACTCTGAATAGCAAACACCTGTATGTAACGCATACATTTTCAATACTCAACACGTATCTGTTGAAAAACGTGCATATTATTTTAATTTATTCGATGTTTTCAAAAAATATAAAAGATATGCAAGCAGATTTGTAGAACTAAGCAGTTATTCCCTTAAAAGCATGTTGTAAAATTCAAAACATTCATTTTTCTAAGAATGTGATGGTATTTAAAATACAGTAGACCACTATGACGAACACTCTGAATAGCAAACACCTGTATGTAACGAATACATTTTCAATACTCAGCACGTATCTGTTGAAAAACAGGCATATTATTTTAATTTATTCGATGTTTTCTAAAAATATAAAAGATATGCAAGCAGATTTGTAGAACTAAGCAAAAGCATTTTGTAAAATTCAAAACATTTATTTGTCTAAGAATGTGATGGATTTAAAATACAGTAGACCCCTATGACGAACACTCTGAATAGCAAACACCTGTATGTAACGAATACATTTTCAATACTCAACACGTATCTGTTGAAAAACAGGCATAATATTTTAATTTATTCGATGTTTTCAAAAAATATAAAAGATATGCAAGCAGATTTGTAGAACTAAGCAATTATTCATTTAAAAGCATGTTGTAAAATTCAAAACATTTATTTGTCTAAGAATGTGATGGATTTAAAATACAGTAGACCACTATGACGAACACTCTGAATAGCAAACACCTGTATGTAACGCATACATTTTCAATACTCAACACGTATCTGTTGAAAAACGTGCGTATTATTTTAATTTATTCGATGTTTTCAAAAAATATAAAAGATATGCAAGCAGATTTGTAGAACTAAGCAGTTATTCCCTTAAAAGCATGTTGTAAAATTCAAAACATTCATTTGTCTAAGAATGTGATGGTATTTAAAATACAGTAGACCACTATGACGAACACTCTGAATAGCAAACACCTGTATGTAACGAATACATTTTCAATACTCAGCACGTATCTGTTGAAAAACATGCATATTATTTTAATTTATTCGATGTTTTCTAAAAATATAAAAGATATGCAAGCAGATTTGTAGAACTAAGCAAAAGCATTTTGTAAAATTCAAAACATTTATTTGTCTAAGAATGCGATGGATTTAAAATACAGTAGACCACTATGACGAACACTCTGAATAGCAAACACCTGTATGTAACGAATACATTTTCAATACTCAACACGTATCTGTTGAAAAACATGCATAATATTTGAATTTATTCGATGTTTTCAAAAAATATAAAAGATATGCAAGCAGATTTGTAGAACTAAGCAATTATTCACTTAAAAGCATTTTAGAAGATTCAAAACATTTATTTGTTTAAGAATGTTATGGATTTAAAATACAGTAGACCACTATGACGAAAACTCTGAATAGCAAACACCTGTATGTAACGAATACATTTTCAATACTCAACACGTATCTGTTGAAAAACATGCATATTATTTTAATTTATTCGATGTTCTCAAAAAATATAAAAGATATGCAAGCAGATTTGTAGAACTAAGCAATTATTCACTTAAAAGCATGTTGTAAAATTCAAAACATTTATTTGTCTAAGAATGTGATGGATTTAAAATACAGTAGACCCCTATGACGAACACTCTGAATAGCAAACACCTGTATGTAACGAATACATTTTCAATACTCAACACGTATCTGTTGAAAAACAGGCATAATATTTTAATTTATTCGATGTTTTCAAAAAATATAAAAGATATGCAAGCAGATTTGTAGAACTAAGCAATTATTCACTTAAAAGCATTTTAGAAAATTCAAAACATTTATTTGTTTAAGAATGTGATGGATTTAAAATACAGTAGACCACTATAACGAACACTCTGAATAGCAAACACCTGTATGTAACGAATTCATTATCAATACTCAACACGTATCTGTTGAAAAACTTGCATAATATTTTAATTTATTCGATGTTTTCAAAAAATATAAAAGATATGCAAGCAGATTTGTAGAACTAAGCAATTATTCACTTAAAAGCATGTTGTAAAATTCAAAACATTTATTTGTCTAAGAATGTGATGGATTTAAAATACAGTAGACCACTATGACGAACACTCTGAATAGCAAACACCTGTATGTAACGCATACATTTTCAATACTCAACACGTATCTGTTGAAAAACGTGCATATTATTTTAATTTATTCGATGTTTTCAAAAAATATAAAAGATATGCAAGCAGATTTGTAGAACTAAGCAGTTATTCCCTTAAAAGCATGTTGTAAAATTCAAAACATTCATTTGTCTAAGAATGTGATGGTATTTAAAATACAGTAGACCACTATGACGAAAACTCTGAATAGCAAACACCTGTATGTAACGAATACATTTTCAATACTCAACACGTATCTGTTGAAAAACATGCATATTATTTTAATTTATTCGATGTTCTCAAAAAATATAAAAGATATGCAAGCAGATTTGTAGAACTAAGCAATTATTCACTTAAAAGCATGTTGTAAAATTCAAAACATTTATTTGTCTAAGAATGTGATGGATTTAAAATACAGTAGACCCCTATGACGAACACTCTGAATAGCAAACACCTGTATGTAACGAATACATTTTCAATACTCAACACGTATCTGTTGAAAAACAGGCATAATATTTTAATTTATTCGATGTTTTCAAAAAATATAAAAGATATGCAAGCAGATTTGTAGAACTAAGCAGTTATTCCCTTAAAAGCATGTTGTAAAATTCAAAACATTCATTTGTCTAAGAATGTGATGGTATTTAAAATACAGTAGACCATTATAACGAACACTCTGAATAAAAAACACCTGTATGTAACGAATACATTTTCAATACTCAGTACGTATCTGTTGAAAAACATGCATATTATTTTAATTTATTCGATGTTTTCTAAAAATATAAAAGATATGCAAGCAGATTTGTAGAACTAAGCAAAAGCATGTTGTAAAATTCAAAACATTTATTTGTCTAAGAATGTGATGGATTTAAAATACAGTAGACCACTATAACGAACACTCTGAATAGCAAACACCTGTATGTAACGAATTCATTTTCAATACTCAACACGTATCTGTTGAAAAACAGGCATAATATTTTAATTTATTCGATGTTTTCAAAAAATATAAAAGATATGCAAGCAGATTTGTAGAATTAAGCAATTATTCACTTAAAAGCATTTTAGAAAATTCAAAACATTTATTTGTTTAAGAATGTGATGGATTTAAAATACAGTAGACCACTATAACGAACACTCTGAATAGCAAACACCTGTATGTAACGAATTCATTATCAATACTCAACACGTATCAGTTGAAAAACTTGCATAATATTTTAATTTATTCGATGTTTTCAAAAAATATAAAAGATATGCAAGCAGATTTGTAGAACTAAGCAATTATTCACTTAAAAGCATGTTGTAAAATTCAAAACATTTATTTGTCTAAGAATGTGATGGATTTAAAATACAGTAGACCACTATGACGAACACTGTGAACAGCAAACACCTGTATGTAACGAATACATTTTCAATACTCAACACGTATCTGTTGAAAAACATGCATATTATTTTAATTTATTCGATGTTTTCTAAAAATATAAAAGATATGCAAGCAGATTTGCAGAACTAAGCAATTATTCACTTAAAGCATTTTGTAAAATGCAAAACATTTATTTGTCTAAGAATGTGATGGATTTAAAATACAGTAGACCACTATGACGAACACTCTGAATAGCAAACACCTGTATGTAACGAATACATTTGCAATACTCAACACGTATCTGTTGAAAAACATGCATAATATTTTGATTTACTCGATGTTTTCAAAAAATATAAAATATATGCAAGCAGATTTGTAGAACTAAGCAATTATTCACTTAAAAGCATTTTGTAAAATTCAAAACATTTATTTGTTTAAGAATGTGATGGATTTAAAATACAGCAGACCACTATGACGAACACTGTGAGTGGCAAACACCTGTATGTAATGAATACATTTTTAATACTCAACACTTATCTGTTGAAAAACATGCATAATATTTTAATTTATTCGATGTTTTCAAAAAATATAAAAGATATGCAAGTAGATTTGTAGAACTAAGCAATTATTCACTTAAAAGCATTTTGTAAAATTCAAAACATTTATTTGTCTAAGAATATGATGGATTTAAAATACAGTAGACCACTATGACGAACACTCTGAATAGCAAACACCTGTATGTAACGAATACATTTTCAATACTCAACACGCATCTGTTGAAAAACATGCATAATATTTTGATTTACTCGATGTTTTCAAAAAATATAAAATATATGCAAGCAGATTTGCAGAACTAAGCAATTATTCACTTAAAAGCATTTTGTAAAATTCAAAACATTTATTTGTTTAAGAATGTGATGGATTTAAAATACAGTAGACCACTATGACGAACACTGTGAGTAGCAAACACCTGTATGTAACAAATACATTTTTAATTCTCAACACTTATCTGTTGAAAAACATGCATAATATTTTAATTTATTCGATGTTTTCAAAAAATATAAAATATATGCAAGTAGATTTGTAGAACTAAGCAATTATTCACTTAAAGCATTTTAGAAAATTCAAAACATTTATTTGTTTAAGAATGTGATGGATTTGAAATACAGTAGACCACTAACACGAACACTCTGCATAGCAAATACTTGTATGTAACGAATTCATTATCAATACTCAACACGTATCTGTTGAAAAACATGCATAATATTTTAATTTATTCGATGTTTTCAAAAAATATAAAAGATATGCAAGCAGATTTGTAGAACTAAGCAATTATTCACTTAAAAGCATGTTGTAAAATTCAAAACATTTATTTGTCTAAGAATGTGATGGATTTAAAATACAGTAGACCACTATGACGAACACTCTGAATAGCAAACACCTGTATGTAACGCATACATTTTCAATACTCAACACGTATCTGTTGAAAAACGTGCATATTATTTTAATTTATTCGATGTTTTCAAAAAATATAAAAGATATGCAAGCAGATTTGTAGAACTAAGCCGTTATTCCCTTAAAAGCATGTTGTAAATTTCAAAACATTCATTTGTCTAAGAATGTGATGGTATTTAAAATACAGTAGACCACTATGACGAACACTCTGAATAGCAAACACCTGTATGTAACGAATACATTTTCAATACTCAGCACGTATCTGTTGAAAAACATGCATATTATTTTAATTTATTCGATGTTTTCTAAAAATATAAAAGATATGCAAGCAGATTTGTAGAACTAAGCAAAAGCATTTTGTAAAATTCAAAACATTTATTTGTCTAAGAATGTGATGGATTTAAAATACAGTAGACCCTTATGACGAACACTCTGAATAGCAAACACCTGTATGTAACGAATACATTTTCAATACTCAACACGTATCTGTTGAAAAACAGGCATAATATATTAATTTATTCGATGTTTTCAAAAAATATAAAAGATATGCAAGCAGATTTGTAGAACTAAGCAATTATTCACTTAAAAGCATGTTGTAAAATTCAAAACATTTATTTGTCTAAGAATGTGATGGATTTAAAATACAGTAGACCACTATGACGAACACTCTGAATAGCAAACACCTGTATGTAACGCATACATTTTCAATACTCAACACGTATCTGTTGAAAAACGTGCATATTATTTTTATTTATTCGATGTTTTCAAAAAATATAAAAGATATGCAAGCAGATTTGTAGAACTAAGCAGTTATTCCCTTAAAAGCATGTTGTAAAATTCAAAACATTTATTTGTCTAAGAATGTGATGGATTTAAAATACAGTAGACCACTATGACGAACACTCTGAATAGCAAACACCTGTATGTAACGAATTCATTATCAATACTCAACACGTATCTGTTGAAAAACATGCATAATATTTGAATTTATTCGATGTTTTCAAAAAATATAAAAGATATGCAAGCAGATTTGTAGAACTAAGCAATTATTCACTTAAAAGCATTTTAGAAGATTCAAAACATTTATTTGTTTAAGAATGTTATGGATTTAAAATACAGTAGACCACTATGACGAAAACTCTGAATAGCAAACACCTGTATGTAACGAATACATTTTCAATACTCAACACGTATCTGTTGAAAAACATGCATATTATTTTAATTTATTCGATGTTCTTAAAAAATATAAAAGATATGCAAGCAGATTTGTAGAACTAAGCAATTATTCACTTAAAAGCATTTTAGAAGATTCAAAACATTTATTTGTTTAAGAATGTTATGGATTTAAAATACAGTAGACCACTATGACGAACACTCTGAATAGCAAACACCTGTATGTAACGCATACATTTTCAATACTCAACACGTATCTGTTGAAAAACGTGCATAATATTTTAATTTATTCGATGTTTTCAAAAAATATAAAAGATGAGCAAGTAGATTTGTAGAACTAAGCAATTATTCACTTAAAGCATTTTAGAAAATTCAAAACATTTATTTGTTTAAGAATGTGATGGATTTAAAATACAGTAGACCACTATAACGAACACTCTGCATAGCAAACACCTGTATGTAACGAATTCATTATCAATACTCAACACGTATCTGTTGAAAAACATGCATAATATTTTAATTTATTCGATGTTTTCTAAAAATATAAAATATATGCAAGCAGATTTGTAGAACTAAGCAGTTATTCCCTTAAAAGCATGTTGTAAATTTCAAAACATTCATTTGTCTAAGAATGTGATGGTATTTAAAATACAGTAGACCACTATGACGAACACTCTGAATAGCAAACACCTGTATGTAACGAATACATTTTCAATACTCAGCACGTATCTGTTGAAAAACATGCATATTATTTTAATTTATTCGATGTTTTCTAAAAATATAAAAGATATGCAAGCAGATTTGTAGAACTAAGCAAAAGCATTTTGTAAAATTCAAAACATTTATTTGTCTAAGAATGTGATGGATTTAAAATACAGTAGACCCCTACGACGAACACTCTGAATAGCAAACACCTGTATGTAACGAATACATTTTCAATACTCAACACGTATCTGTTGAAAAACAGGCATAATATTTTAATTTATTCGATGTTTTCAAAAAATATAAAAGATATGCAAGCAGATTTGTAGAACTAAGCAATTATTCACTTAAAAGCATGTTGTAAAATTCAAAACATTTATTTGTCTAAGAATGTGATGGATTTAAAATACAGTAGACCACTATGACGAACACTCTGAATAGCAAACACCTGTATGTAACGCATACATTTTCAATATTCAACACGTATCTGTTGAAAAACGTGCATATTATTTTAATTTATTCGATGTTTTCAAAAAATATAAAAGATATGCAAGCAGATTTGTAGAACTAAGCAGTTATTCCCTTAAAATCATGTTGTAAAATTCAAAACATTTATTTGTCTAAGAATGTGATGGATTTAAAATACAGTAGACCACTATGACGAACACTCTGAATAGCAAACACCTGTATGTAACGAATTCATTATCAATACTCAACACGTATCTGTTGAAAAACATGCATAATATTTGAATTTATTCGATGTTTTCAAAAAATATAAAAGATATGCAAGCAGATTTGTAGAACTAAGCAATTATTCACTTAAAAGCATTTTAGAAGATTCAAAACATTTATTTGTTTAAGAATGTTATGGATTTAAAATACAGTAGACCACTATGACGAAAACTCTGAATAGCAAACACCTGTATGTAACGAATACATTTTCAATACTCAACACGTATCTGTTGAAAAACATGCATATTATTTTAATTTATTCGATGTTCTTAAAAAATATAAAAGATATGCAAGCAGATTTGTAGAACTAAGCAATTATTCACTTAAAAGCATTTTAGAAGATTCAAAACATTTATTTGTTTAAGAATGTTATGGATTTAAAATACAGTAGACCACTATGACGAACACTCTGAATAGCAAACACCTGTATGTAACGCATACATTTTCAATACTCAACACGTATCTGTTGAAAAACGTGCATAATATTTTAATTTATTCGATGTTTTCAAAAAATATAAAAGATGAGCAAGTAGATTTGTAGAACTAAGCAATTATTCACTTAAAGCATTTTAGAAAATTCAAAACATTTATTTGTTTAAGAATGTGATGGATTTAAAATACAGTAGACCACTATAACGAACACTCTGCATAGCAAACACCTGTATGTAACGAATTCATTATCAATACTCAACACGTATCTGTTGAAAAACATGCATAATATTTTAATTTATTCGATGTTTTCAAAAAATATAAAAGATATGCAAGCAGATTTGTAGAACTAAGCAATTATTCACTTAAAAGCATGTTGTAAAATTCAAAACATTTATTTGTCTAAGAATGTGATGGATTTAAAATACAGTAGACCACTATGACGAACACTCTGAATAGCAAACACCTGTATGTAACGCATACATTTTCAATACTCAACACGTATCTGTTGAAAAACGTGCATATTATTTTAATTTATTCGATGTTTTCAAAAAATATAAAAGATATGCAAGCAGATTTGTAGAACTAAGCAGTTATTCCCTTAAAAGCATGTTGTAAAATTCAAAACATTCATTTTTCTAAGAATGTGATGGTATTTAAAATACAGTAGACCACTATGACGAACACTCTGAATAGCAAACACCTGTATGTAACGAATACATTTTCAATACTCAGCACGTATCTGTTGAAAAACAGGCATATTATTTTAATTTATTCGATGTTTTCTAAAAATATAAAAGATATGCAAGCAGATTTGTAGAACTAAGCAAAAGCATTTTGTAAAATTCAAAACATTTATTTGTCTAAGAATGTGATGGATTTAAAATACAGTAGACCCCTATGACGAACACTCTGAATAGCAAACACCTGTATGTAACGAATACATTTTCAATACTCAACACGTATCTGTTGAAAAACAGGCATAATATTTTAATTTATTCGATGTTTTCAAAAAATATAAAAGATATGCAAGCAGATTTGTAGAACTAAGCAATTATTCATTTAAAAGCATGTTGTAAAATTCAAAACATTTATTTGTCTAAGAATGTGATGGATTTAAAATACAGTAGACCACTATGACGAACACTCTGAATAGCAAACACCTGTATGTAACGCATACATTTTCAATACTCAACACGTATCTGTTGAAAAACGTGCGTATTATTTTAATTTATTCGATGTTTTCAAAAAATATAAAAGATATGCAAGCAGATTTGTAGAACTAAGCAGTTATTCCCTTAAAAGCATGTTGTAAAATTCAAAACATTCATTTGTCTAAGAATGTGATGGTATTTAAAATACAGTAGACCACTATGACGAACACTCTGAATAGCAAACACCTGTATGTAACGAATACATTTTCAATACTCAGCACGTATCTGTTGAAAAACATGCATATTATTTTAATTTATTCGATGTTTTCTAAAAATATAAAAGATATGCAAGCAGATTTGTAGAACTAAGCAAAAGCATTTTGTAAAATTCAAAACATTTATTTGTCTAAGAATGCGATGGATTTAAAATACAGTAGACCACTATGACGAACACTCTGAATAGCAAACACCTGTATGTAACGAATACATTTTCAATACTCAACACGTATCTGTTGAAAAACATGCATAATATTTGAATTTATTCGATGTTTTCAAAAAATATAAAAGATATGCAAGCAGATTTGTAGAACTAAGCAATTATTCACTTAAAAGCATTTTAGAAGATTCAAAACATTTATTTGTTTAAGAATGTTATGGATTTAAAATACAGTAGACCACTATGACGAAAACTCTGAATAGCAAACACCTGTATGTAACGAATACATTTTCAATACTCAACACGTATCTGTTGAAAAACATGCATATTATTTTAATTTATTCGATGTTCTCAAAAAATATAAAAGATATGCAAGCAGATTTGTAGAACTAAGCAATTATTCACTTAAAAGCATGTTGTAAAATTCAAAACATTTATTTGTCTAAGAATGTGATGGATTTAAAATACAGTAGACCCCTATGACGAACACTCTGAATAGCAAACACATGTATGTAACGAATACATTTTCAATACTCAACACGTATCTGTTGAAAAACAGGCATAATATTTTAATTTATTCGATGTTTTCAAAAAATATAAAAGATATGCAAGCAGATTTGTAGAACTAAGCAATTATTCACTTAAAAGCATTTTAGAAAATTCAAAACATTTATTTGTTTAAGAATGTGATGGATTTAAAATACAGTAGACCACTATAACGAACACTCTGAATAGCAAACTCCTGTATGTAACGAATTCATTATCAATACTCAACACGTATCTGTTGAAAAACTTGCATAATATTTTAATTTATTCGATGTTTTCAAAAAATATAAAAGATATGCAAGCAGATTTGTAGAACTAAGCAATTATTCACTTAAAAGCATGTTGTAAAATTCAAAACATTTATTTGTCTAAGAATGTGATGGATTTAAAATACAGTAGACCACTATGACGAACACTCTGAATAGCAAACACTTGTATGTAACGCATACATTTTCAATACTCAACACGTATCTGTTGAAAAACGTGCATATTATTTTAATTTATTCGATGTTTTCAAAAAATATAAAAGATATGCAAGCAGATTTGTAGAACTAAGCAGTTATTCCCTTAAAAGCATGTTGTAAAATTCAAAACATTCATTTGTCTAAGAATGTGATGGTATTTAAAATACAGTAGACCACTATGACGAAAACTCTGAATAGCAAACACCTGTATGTAACGAATACATTTTCAATACTCAACACGTATCTGTTGAAAAACATGCATATTATTTTAATTTATTCGATGTTCTCAAAAAATATAAAAGATATGCAAGCAGATTTGTAGAACTAAGCAATTATTCACTTAAAAGCATGTTGTAAAATTCAAAACATTTATTTGTCTAAGAATGTGATGGATTTAAAATACAGTAGACCCCTATGACGAACACTCTGAATAGCAAACACCTGTATGTAACGAATACATTTTCAATACTCAACACGTATCTGTTGAAAAACAGGCATAATATTTTAATTTATTCGATGTTTTCAAAAAATATAAAAGATATGCAAGCAGATTTGTAGAACTAAGCAATTATTCACTTAAAAGCATTTTAGAAAATTCAAAACATTTATTTGTTTAAGAATGTGATGGATTTAAAATACAGTAGACCACTATAACGGACACTCTGAATAGCAAACACCTGTATGTAACGAATTCATTATCAATACTCAACACGTATCTGTTGAAAAACTTGCATAATATTTTAATTTATTCGATGTTTTCAAAAAATATAAAAGATATGCAAGCAGATTTGTAGAACTAAGCAATTATTCACTTAAAAGCATGTTGTAAAATTCAAAACATTTATTTGTCTAAGAATGTGATGGATTTAAAATACAGTAGACCACTATGACGAACACTCTGAATAGCAAACACCTGTATGTAATGAATACATTTTCAATACTCAGCACGTATCTGTTGAAAAACATGCATATTATTTTAATTTATTCGATGTTTTCTAAAAATATAAAAGATATGCAAGCAGATTTGTAGAACTAAGCAAAAGCATTTTGTAAAATTCAAAACATTTATTTGTCTAAGAATGTGATGGATTTAAAATACAGTAGACCCCTATGACGAACACTCTGAATAGCAAACACCTGTATGTAACGAATACATTTTCAATACTCAACACGTATCTGTTGAAAAACAGGCATAATATTTTAATTTATTCGATGTTTTCAAAAAATATAAAAGATATGCAAGCAGATTTGTAGAACTAAGCAATTATTCACTTAAAAGCATGTTGTAAAATTCAAAACATTTATTTGTCTAAGAATGTGATGGACTTAAAATACAGTAGACCACTATGACGAACACTCTGAATAGTAAACACCTGTATGTAACGCATACATTTTCAATACTCAACACGTATCTGTTGAAAAACGTGCATATTATTTTAATTTATTCGATGTTTTCAAAAAATATAAAAGATATGCAAGCAGATTTGTAGAACTAAGCAGTTATTCCCTTAAAAGCATGTTGTAAAATTCAAAACATTCATTTGTCTAAGAATGTGATGGTATTTAAAATACAGTAGACCACTATGACGAACACTCTGAATAGCAAACACCTGTATGTAACGAATTTATTATCAATACTCAACACGTATCTGTTGAAAAACTTGCATAATATTTTAATTTATTCGATGTTTTCAAAAAATATAAAAGATATGCAAGCAGATTTGTAGAACTAAGCAATTATTCACTTAAAGCATTTTGTAAAATGCAAAACATTTATTTGTCTAAGAATGTGATGGATTTAAAATACAGTAGACCACTATGACGAACACTCTGAATAGCAAACACCTGTATGTAACGAATACATTTTCAATACTCAACACGTATCTGTTGAAAAACATGCATAATATTTGAATTTATTCGATGTTTTCAAAAAATATAAAAGATATGCAAGCAGATTTGTAGAACTAAGCAATTATTCACTTAAAAGCATTTTAGAAGATTCAAAACATTTATTTGTTTAAGAATGTTATGGATTTAAAATACAGTAGACCACTATGACGAAAACTCTGAATAGCAAACACCTGTATGTAACGAATACATTTTCAATACTCAACACGTATCTGTTGAAAAACATGCATATTATTTTAATTTATTCGATGTTCTCAAAAAATATAAAAGATATGCAAGCAGATTTGTAGAACTAAGCAATTATTCACTTAAAAGCATGTTGTAAAATTCAAAAGATTTATTTGTCTAAGAATGTGATGGATTTAAAATACAGTAGACCCCTATGACGAACACTCTGAATAGCAAACACCTGTATGTAACGAATAAATTTTCAATACTCAACACGTATCTGTTGAAAAACAGGCATAATATTTTAATTTATTCGATGTTTTCAAAAAATATAAAAGATATGCAAGCAGATTTGTAGAACTAAGCAATTATTCACTTAAAGCATTTTGTAAAATGCAAAACATTTATTTGTCTAAGAATGTGATGGATTTAAAATACAGTAGACCACTATGACGAACACTCTGAATAGCAAACACCTGTATGTAACGAATACATTTTCAATACTCAACACGTATCTGTTGAAAAACATGCATAATATTTGAATTTATTCGATGTTTTCAAAAAATATAAAAGATATGCAAGCAGATTTGTAGAACTAAGCAATTATTCACTTAAAAGCATTTTAGAAGATTCAAAACATTTATTTGTTTAAGAATGTTATGGATTTAAAATACAGTAGACAACTATCACGAAAACTCTGAATAGCAAACACCTGTATGTAACGAATACATTTTCAATACTCAACACGTATCTGTTGAAAAACATGCATATTATTTTAATTTATTCGATGTTCTCAAAAAATATAAAAGATATGCAAGCAGATTTGTAGAACTAAGCAATTATTCACTTAAAAGCATTTTGTAAAATTCAAAAGATTTATTTGTCTAAGAATGTGATGGATTTAAAATACAGTAGACCCCTATGACGAACACTCTGAATAGCAAACACCTGTATGTAACGAATACATTTTCAATACTCAGCACGTATCTGTTGAAAAACATGCATATTATTTTAATTTATTCGATGTTTTCTAAAAATATAAAAGATATGCAAGCAGATTTGTAGAACTAAGCAAAAGCATTTTGTAAAATTCAAAACATTTATTTGTCTAAGAATGTGATGGATTTAAAATACAGTAGACCCTTATGACGAACACTCTGAATAGCAAACACCTGTATGTAACGAATACATTTTCAATACTCAACACGTATCTGTTGAAAAACAGGCATAATATATTAATTTATTCGATGTTTTCAAAAAATATAAAAGATATGCAAGCAGATTTGTAGAACTAAGCAATTATTCACTTAAAAGCATGTTGTAAAATTCAAAACATTTATTTGTCTAAGAATGTGATGGATTTAAAATACAGTAGACCACTATGACGAACACTCTGAATAGCAAACACCTGTATGTAACGCATACATTTTCAATACTCAACACGTATCTGTTGAAAAACGTGCATATTATTTTTATTTATTCGATGTTTTCAAAAAATATAAAAGATATGCAAGCAGATTTGTAGAACTAAGCAGTTATTCCCTTAAAAGCATGTTGTAAAATTCAAAACATTTATTTGTCTAAGAATGTGATGGATTTAAAATACAGTAGACCACTATGACGAACACTCTGAATAGCAAACACCTGTATGTAACGAATTCATTATCAATACTCAACACGTATCTGTTGAAAAACATGCATAATATTTGAATTTATTCGATGTTTTCAAAAAATATAAAAGATATGCAAGCAGATTTGTAGAACTAAGCAATTATTCACTTAAAAGCATTTTAGAAGATTCAAAACATTTATTTGTTTAAGAATGTTATGGATTTAAAATACAGTAGACCACTATGACGAAAACTCTGAATAGCAAACACCTGTATGTAACGAATACATTTTCAATACTCAACACGTATCTGTTGAAAAACATGCATATTATTTTAATTTATTCGATGTTCTTAAAAAATATAAAAGATATGCAAGCAGATTTGTAGAACTAAGCAATTATTCACTTAAAAGCATTTTAGAAGATTCAAAACATTTATTTGTTTAAGAATGTTATGGATTTAAAATACAGTAGACCACTATGACGAACACTCTGAATAGCAAACACCTGTATGTAACGCATACATTTTCAATACTCAACACGTATCTGTTGAAAAACGTGCATAATATTTTAATTTATTCGATGTTTTCAAAAAATATAAAAGATGAGCAAGTAGATTTGTAGAACTAAGCAATTATTCACTTAAAGCATTTTAGAAAATTCAAAACATTTATTTGTTTAAGAATGTGATGGATTTAAAATACAGTAGACCACTATAACGAACACTCTGCATAGCAAACACCTGTATGTAACGAATTCATTATCAATACTCAACACGTATCTGTTGAAAAACATGCATAATATTTTAATTTATTCGATGTTTTCTAAAAATATAAAATATATGCAAGCAGATTTGTAGAACTAAGCAGTTATTCCCTTAAAAGCATGTTGTAAATTTCAAAACATTCATTTGTCTAAGAATGTGATGGTATTTAAAATACAGTAGACCACTATGACGAACACTCTGAATAGCAAACACCTGTATGTAACGAATACATTTTCAATACTCAGCACGTATCTGTTGAAAAACATGCATATTATTTTAATTTATTCGATGTTTTCTAAAAATATAAAAGATATGCAAGCAGATTTGTAGAACTAAGCAAAAGCATTTTGTAAAATTCAAAACATTTATTTGTCTAAGAATGTGATGGATTTAAAATACAGTAGACCCCTATGACGAACACTCTGAATAGCAAACACCTGTATGTAACGAATACATTTTCAATACTCAACACGTATCTGTTGAAAAACAGGCATAATATTTTAATTTATTCGATGTTTTCAAAAAATATAAAAGATATGCAAGCAGATTTGTAGAACTAAGCAATTATTCACTTAAAAGCATGTTGTAAAATTCAAAACATTTATTTGTCTAAGAATGTGATGGATTTAAAATACAGTAGACCACTATGACGAACACTCTGAATAGCAAACACCTGTATGTAACGCATACATTTTCAATATTCAACACGTATCTGTTGAAAAACGTGCATATTATTTTAATTTATTCGATGTTTTCAAAAAATATAAAAGATATGCAAGCAGATTTGTAGAACTAAGCAGTTATTCCCTTAAAATCATGTTGTAAAATTCAAAACATTTATTTGTCTAAGAATGTGATGGATTTAAAATACAGTAGACCACTATGACGAACACTCTGAATAGCAAACACCTGTATGTAACGAATTCATTATCAATACTCAACACGTATCTGTTGAAAAACATGCATAATATTTGAATTTATTCGATGTTTTCAAAAAATATAAAAGATATGCAAGCAGATTTGTAGAACTAAGCAATTATTCACTTAAAAGCATTTTAGAAGATTCAAAACATTTATTTGTTTAAGAATGTTATGGATTTAAAATACAGTAGACCACTATGACGAAAACTCTGAATAGCAAACACCTGTATGTAACGAATACATTTTCAATACTCAACACGTATCTGTTGAAAAACATGCATATTATTTTAATTTATTCGATGTTCTTAAAAAATATAAAAGATATGCAAGCAGATTTGTAGAACTAAGCAATTATTCACTTAAAAGCATTTTAGAAGATTCAAAACATTTATTTGTTTAAGAATGTTATGGATTTAAAATACAGTAGACCACTATGACGAACACTCTGAATAGCAAACACCTGTATGTAACGCATACATTTTCAATACTCAACACGTATCTGTTGAAAAACGTGCATAATATTTTAATTTATTCGATGTTTTCAAAAAATATAAAAGATGAGCAAGTAGATTTGTAGAACTAAGCAATTATTCACTTAAAGCATTTTAGAAAATTCAAAACATTTATTTGTTTAAGAATGTGATGGATTTAAAATACAGTAGACCACTATAACGAACACTCTGCATAGCAAACACCTGTATGTAACGAATTCATTATCAATACTCAACACGTATCTGTTGAAAAACATGCATAATATTTTAATTTATTCGATGTTTTCAAAAAATATAAAAGATATGCAAGCAGATTTGTAGAACTAAGCAATTATTCACTTAAAAGCATGTTGTAAAATTCAAAACATTTATTTGTCTAAGAATGTGATGGATTTAAAATACAGTAGACCACTATGACGAACACTCTGAATAGCAAACACCTGTATGTAACGCATACATTTTCAATACTCAACACGTATCTGTTGAAAAACGTGCATATTATTTTAATTTATTCGATGTTTTCAAAAAATATAAAAGATATGCAAGCAGATTTGTAGAACTAAGCAGTTATTCCCTTAAAAGCATGTTGTAAAATTCAAAACATTCATTTTTCTAAGAATGTGATGGTATTTAAAATACAGTAGACCACTATGACGAACACTCTGAATAGCAAACACCTGTATGTAACGAATACATTTTCAATACTCAGCACGTATCTGTTGAAAAACAGGCATATTATTTTAATTTATTCGATGTTTTCTAAAAATATAAAAGATATGCAAGCAGATTTGTAGAACTAAGCAAAAGCATTTTGTAAAATTCAAAACATTTATTTGTCTAAGAATGTGATGGATTTAAAATACAGTAGACCCCTATGACGAACACTCTGAATAGCAAACACCTGTATGTAACGAATACATTTTCAATACTCAACACGTATCTGTTGAAAAACAGGCATAATATTTTAATTTATTCGATGTTTTCAAAAAATATAAAAGATATGCAAGCAGATTTGTAGAACTAAGCAATTATTCATTTAAAAGCATGTTGTAAAATTCAAAACATTTATTTGTCTAAGAATGTGATGGATTTAAAATACAGTAGACCACTATGACGAACACTCTGAATAGCAAACACCTGTATGTAACGCATACATTTTCAATACTCAACACGTATCTGTTGAAAAACGTGCGTATTATTTTAATTTATTCGATGTTTTCAAAAAATATAAAAGATATGCAAGCAGATTTGTAGAACTAAGCAGTTATTCCCTTAAAAGCATGTTGTAAAATTCAAAACATTCATTTGTCTAAGAATGTGATGGTATTTAAAATACAGTAGACCACTATGACGAACACTCTGAATAGCAAACACCTGTATGTAACGAATACATTTTCAATACTCAGCACGTATCTGTTGAAAAACATGCATATTATTTTAATTTATTCGATGTTTTCTAAAAATATAAAAGATATGCAAGCAGATTTGTAGAACTAAGCAAAAGCATTTTGTAAAATTCAAAACATTTATTTGTCTAAGAATGCGATGGATTTAAAATACAGTAGACCACTATGACGAACACTCTGAATAGCAAACACCTGTATGTAACGAATACATTTTCAATACTCAACACGTATCTGTTGAAAAACATGCATAATATTTGAATTTATTCGATGTTTTCAAAAAATATAAAAGATATGCAAGCAGATTTGTAGAACTAAGCAATTATTCACTTAAAAGCATTTTAGAAGATTCAAAACATTTATTTGTTTAAGAATGTTATGGATTTAAAATACAGTAGACCACTATGACGAAAACTCTGAATAGCAAACACCTGTATGTAACGAATACATTTTCAATACTCAACACGTATCTGTTGAAAAACATGCATATTATTTTAATTTATTCGATGTTCTCAAAAAATATAAAAGATATGCAAGCAGATTTGTAGAACTAAGCAATTATTCACTTAAAAGCATGTTGTAAAATTCAAAACATTTATTTGTCTAAGAATGTGATGGATTTAAAATACAGTAGACCCCTATGACGAACACTCTGAATAGCAAACACCTGTATGTAACGAATACATTTTCAATACTCAACACGTATCTGTTGAAAAACAGGCATAATATTTTAATTTATTCGATGTTTTCAAAAAATATAAAAGATATGCAAGCAGATTTGTAGAACTAAGCAATTATTCACTTAAAAGCATTTTAGAAAATTCAAAACATTTATTTGTTTAAGAATGTGATGGATTTAAAATACAGTAGACCACTATAACGAACACTCTGAATAGCAAACACCTGTATGTAACGAATTCATTATCAATACTCAACACGTATCTGTTGAAAAACTTGCATAATATTTTAATTTATTCGATGTTTTCAAAAAATATAAAAGATATGCAAGCAGATTTGTAGAACTAAGCAATTATTCACTTAAAAGCATGTTGTAAAATTCAAAACATTTATTTGTCTAAGAATGTGATGGATTTAAAATACAGTAGACCACTATGACGAACACTCTGAATAGCAAACACTTGTATGTAACGCATACATTTTCAATACTCAACACGTATCTGTTGAAAAACGTGCATATTATTTTAATTTATTCGATGTTTTCAAAAAATATAAAAGATATGCAAGCAGATTTGTAGAACTAAGCAGTTATTCCCTTAAAAGCATGTTGTAAAATTCAAAACATTCATTTGTCTAAGAATGTGATGGTATTTAAAATACAGTAGACCACTATGACGAAAACTCTGAATAGCAAACACCTGTATGTAACGAATACATTTTCAATACTCAACACGTATCTGTTGAAAAACATGCATATTATTTTAATTTATTCGATGTTCTCAAAAAATATAAAAGATATGCAAGCAGATTTGTAGAACTAAGCAATTATTCACTTAAAAGCATGTTGTAAAATTCAAAACATTTATTTGTCTAAGAATGTGATGGATTTAAAATACAGTAGACCCCTATGACGAACACTCTGAATAGCAAACACCTGTATGTAACGAATACATTTTCAATACTCAACACGTATCTGTTGAAAAACAGGCATAATATTTTAATTTATTCGATGTTTTCAAAAAATATAAAAGATATGCAAGCAGATTTGTAGAACTAAGCAATTATTCACTTAAAAGCATTTTAGAAAATTCAAAACATTTATTTGTTTAAGAATGTGATGGATTTAAAATACAGTAGACCACTATAACGAACACTCTGAATAGCAAACACCTGTATGTAACGAATTCATTATCAATACTCAACACGTATCTGTTGAAAAACTTGCATAATATTTTAATTTATTCGATGTTTTCAAAAAATATAAAAGATATGCAAGCAGATTTGTAGAACTAAGCAATTATTCACTTAAAAGCATGTTGTAAAATTCAAAACATTTATTTGTCTAAGAATGTGATGGATTTAAAATACAGTAGACCACTATGACGAACACTCTGAATAGCAAACACCTGTATGTAATGAATACATTTTCAATACTCAGCACGTATCTGTTGAAAAACATGCATATTATTTTAATTTATTCGATGTTTTCTAAAAATATAAAAGATATGCAAGCAGATTTGTAGAACTAAGCAAAAGCATTTTGTAAAATTCAAAACATTTATTTGTCTAAGAATGTGATGGATTTAAAATACAGTAGACCCCTATGACGAACACTCTGAATAGCAAACACCTGTATGTAACGAATACATTTTCAATACTCAACACGTATCTGTTGAAAAACAGGCATAATATTTTAATTTATTCGATGTTTTCAAAAAATATAAAAGATATGCAAGCAGATTTGTAGAACTAAGCAATTATTCACTTAAAAGCATGTTGTAAAATTCAAAACATTTATTTGTCTAAGAATGTGATGGACTTAAAATACAGTAGACCACTATGACGAACACTCTGAATAGTAAACACCTGTATGTAACGCATACATTTTCAATACTCAACACGTATCTGTTGAAAAACGTGCATATTATTTTAATTTATTCGATGTTTTCAAAAAATATAAAAGATATGCAAGCAGATTTGTAGAACTAAGCAGTTATTCCCTTAAAAGCATGTTGTAAAATTCAAAACATTCATTTGTCTAAGAATGTGATGGTATTTAAAATACAGTAGACCACTATGACGAACACTCTGAATAGCAAACACCTGTATGTAACGAATTTATTATCAATACTCAACACGTATCTGTTGAAAAACTTGCATAATATTTTAATTTATTCGATGTTTTCAAAAAATATAAAAGATATGCAAGCAGATTTGTAGAACTAAGCAATTATTCACTTAAAGCATTTTGTAAAATGCAAAACATTTATTTGTCTAAGAATGTGATGGATTTAAAATACAGTAGACCACTATGACGAACACTCTGAATAGCAAACACCTGTATGTAACGAATACATTTTCAATACTCAACACGTATCTGTTGAAAAACATGCATAATATTTGAATTTATTCGATGTTTTCAAAAAATATAAAAGATATGCAAGCAGATTTGTAGAACTAAGCAATTATTCACTTAAAAGCATTTTAGAAGATTCAAAACATTTATTTGTTTAAGAATGTTATGGATTTAAAATACAGTAGACCACTATGACGAAAACTCTGAATAGCAAACACCTGTATGTAACGAATACATTTTCAATACTCAACACGTATCTGTTGAAAAACATGCATATTATTTTAATTTATTCGATGTTCTCAAAAAATATAAAAGATATGCAAGCAGATTTGTAGAACTAAGCAATTATTCACTTAAAAGCATGTTGTAAAATTCAAAAGATTTATTTGTCTAAGAATGTGATGGATTTAAAATACAGTAGACCCCTATGACGAACACTCTGAATAGCAAACACCTGTATGTAACGAATAAATTTTCAATACTCAACACGTATCTGTTGAAAAACAGGCATAATATTTTAATTTATTCGATGTTTTCAAAAAATATAAAAGATATGCAAGCAGATTTGTAGAACTAAGCAATTATTCACTTAAAGCATTTTGTAAAATGCAAAACATTTATTTGTCTAAGAATGTGATGGATTTAAAATACAGTAGACCACTATGACGAACACTCTGAATAGCAAACACCTGTATGTAACGAATACATTTTCAATACTCAACACGTATCTGTTGAAAAACATGCATAATATTTGAATTTATTCGATGTTTTCAAAAAATATAAAAGATATGCAAGCAGATTTGTAGAACTAAGCAATTATTCACTTAAAAGCATTTTAGAAGATTCAAAACATTTATTTGTTTAAGAATGTTATGGATTTAAAATACAGTAGACAACTATCACGAAAACTCTGAATAGCAAACACCTGTATGTAACGAATACATTTTCAATACTCAACACGTATCTGTTGAAAAACATGCATATTATTTTAATTTATTCGATGTTCTCAAAAAATATAAAAGATATGCAAGCAGATTTGTAGAACTAAGCAATTATTCACTTAAAAGCATTTTGTAAAATTCAAAAGATTTATTTGTCTAAGAATGTGATGGATTTAAAATACAGTAGACCCCTATGACGAACACTCTGAATAGCAAACACCTGTATGTAACGAATACATTTTCAATACTCAACACGTATCTGTTGAAAAACAGGCATAATATTTTAATTTATTCAATGTTTTCAAAAAATATAAAAGATATGCAAGCAGATTTGTAGAACTAAGCAATTATTCACTTAAAAGCATTTTAGAAAATTCAAAACATTTATTTGTTTAAGAATGTGATGGATTTAAAATACAGTAGACCACTATAACGAACACTCTGAATAGCAAACACCTGTATGTAACGAATTCATTATCAATACTCAACACGTATCTGTTGAAAAACTTGCATAATATTTTAATTTATTCGATGTTTTCAAAAAATATAAAAGATATGCAAGCAGATTTGTAGAACTAAGCAATTATTCACTTAAAAGCATGTTGTAAAATTCAAAACATTTATTTGTCTAAGAATGTGATGGATTTAAAATACAGTAGACCACTATGACGAACACTGTGAATAGCAAACACCTGTATGTAACGAATACATTTTTAATACTCAACACGTATCTGTTGAAAAACATGCATATTATTTTAATTTATTCGATGTTTTCTAAAAATATAAAAGATATGCAAGCAGATTTGCAGAACTAAGCAATTATTCATTTAAAGCATTTTGTAAAATTCAAAACATTTGTTTGTTTAAGAATGTGATGGATTTAAAATACAGTAGACCACTATGACGAACACTGTGAGTAGCAAACACCTGTATGTAACGAATACATTTTTAATACTCAACACTTATCTGTTGAAAAACATGCATAATATTTTAATTTATTCGATGGTTTCAAAAAATATAAAAGATATGCAAGTAGATTTGTAGAACTAAGCAATTATTCACTTAAAAGCATTTTGTAAAATTCAAAACATTTATTTGTCTAAGAATGTGATGGATTTAAAATACAGTAGACCACTATGACGAACACTCTGAATAGCAAACACCTGTATATAACGAATACATTTTCAATACTCAACACGTATCTGTTGAAAAACATGCATAATATTTTGATTTACTGGATGTTTTCAAAAAAATATAAAATATATGCAAGCAGATTTGTAGAACTAAGCAATTATTCACTTAAAAGCATTTTGTAAAATTCAAAACATTTATTTGTTTAAGAATGTGATGGATTTAAAATACAGTAGACCACTATGACGAACACTGTGAGTAGCAAACACCTGTATGTAACGAATACATTTTTAATACTCAACACTTATCTGTTGAAAAACATGCATAATATTTTAATTTATTCGTTGTTTTCAAAAAATATAAAAGATATGCAAGTAGATTTGTAGAACTAAGCAATTATTCACTTAAAAGCATTTTGTAAAATTCAAAACATTTATTTGTCTAAGAATGTGATGGATTTAAAATACAGTAGACCACTATGACGAACACTCTGATTAGCAAACACCTGTATGTAACGAATACATTTTCAATACTCAACACGTATCCGTTGAAAAACATGCATAATATTTTAATTTATTCGATGTTTTCAAAAAATATAAAATATATGCAAGCAGATTTGTAGAACTAAGCAATTATTCACTTAAAAGCATTTTGTAAAATTCAAAACATTTATTTGTTTAAGAATGTGATGGATTTAAAATACAGTAGACCACTATGACGAACACTGTGAGTAGCAAACACCTGTATGTAACGAATACATTTTTAATACTCAACACGTATCTGTTGAAAAACATGCATAATATTTTAATCTATTCGATGTTTTCAAAAAATATAAAAGATGAGCAAGTAGATTTGTAGAACTAAGCAATTATTCACGTAAAAGCATTTTGTAAAATTCAAAACATTTATTTGTCTAAGAATGTGATGGATTTAAAATACAGTAGACCACTATGACGAACACTCTGATTAGCAAACACCTGTATGTAACGAATACATTTTCAATACTCAACAGGTATCTGTTGAAAAAACATGCATAATATTTTAGTTTATTCGATGTTTTCAAAAAATATAAAATATATGCAAGCAGATTTGTAGAACTAAGCAATTATTCACTTAAAAGCATTTTGTAAAATTCAAAACATTTATTTGTTTAAGAATGTGATGGATTTAAAATACAGTAGACCAATATGACGAACACTGTGAGTAGCAAACACCTGTATGTAACGAATACATTTTCAATACTCAACACGTATCTGTTGAAAAACATGCATAATATTTTAATTTATTCGATGTTTTCAAAAAATATAAGAGATGAGCAAGTAGATTTGTTGAACTAAGCAATTATTCACTTAAAAGCATTTTGTAAAATTCAAAACATTTATTTGTTTAAGAATGTGATGGATTTAAAATACAGTAGACCCCTATGACGAACACTCTGAATAGCAAACACCTGTATGTAACGAATACATTTTCAATACTCAACACGTATCTGTTGAAAAACAGGTATAATATTTTAATTTATTCGATGTTTTCAAAAAATATAAAAGATACGCAAGCAGATTTGTAGAACTAAGCAATTATTCACTTAAAAGCATTTTAGAAAATTCAAAACATTTATTTGTTTAAGAATGTGATGGATTTAAAATACAGTAGACCACTATAACGAGCACTCTGAATAGCAAACACCTGTATGTAACGAATTCATTATCAATAGTCAACACGTATCTGTTGAAAAACTTGCATAATATTTTAATTTATTCGATGTTTTCAAAAAATATAAAATATATGCAAGCAGATTTGTAGAACTAAGCAATTATTCACTTAAAAGAATTTTGTAAAATTAAAAACATTTATTTGTCTAAGAATGTGATGGATTTAAAATACAGTAGACCACTATGACGAACACTCTGATTAGCAAACACCTGTATGTAACGAATACATTTTCAATACTCAACAGGTATCTGTTGAAAAAACATGCATAATATTTTAGTTTATTCGATGTTTTCAAAAAATATAAAATATATGCAAGCAGATTTGTAGAACTAAGCAATTATTCACTTAAAAGCATTTTGTAAAATTTAAAACATTTATTTGTTTAAGAATGTGATGGATTTAAAATACAGTAGACCAATATGACGAACACTGTGAGTAGCAAACACCTGTATGTAACGAATACATTTTCAATACTCAACAGGTATCTGTTGAAAAAACATGCATAATATTTTAGTTTATTCGATGTTTTCAAAAAATATAAAATATATGCAAGCAGATTTGTAGAACTAAGCAATTATTCACTTAAAAGCATTTTAGAAAATTCAAAACATTTATTTGTTTAAGAATGTGATGGATTTAAAATACAGTAGACCACTATAACGAACACTCTGAATAGCAAACACCTGTATGTAACGAATTCATTATCAATACTCAACACGTATCTGTTGAAAAACTTGCATAATATTTTAATTTATTCGATGTTTTCAAAACATATAAAAGATATGCAAGCAGATTTGTAGAACTAAGCAATTATTCACTTAAAAGCATGTTGTAAAATTCAAAACATTTATTTGTCTAAGAATGTGATGGATTTAAAATACAGTAGACCACTATGACGAACACTCTGAATAGCAAACACCTGTATGTAACGCATACATTTTCAATACTCAACACGTATCTGTTGAAAAACGTGCATATTATTTTAATTTATTCGATGTTTTCAAAAAATATAAAAGATATGCAAGCAGATTTGTAGAACTAAGCAGTTATTCCCTTAAAAGCATGTTGTAAAATTCAAAACATTCATTTGTCTAAGAATGTGATGGTATTTAAAATACAGTAGACCACTATGACGAACACTCTGAATAGCAAACACCTGTATGTAACGAATACATTTTCAATACTCAGCACGTATCTGTTGAAAAACATGCATATTATTTTAATTTATTCGATGTTTTCTAAAAATATAAAAGATATGCAAGCAGATTTGTAGAACTAAGCAAAAGCATTTTGTAAAATTCAAAACATTTATTTGTCTAAGAATGTGATGGATTTAAAATACAGTAGACCCCTATGACGAACACTCTGAATAGCAAACACCTGTATGTAACGAATACATTTTCAATACTCAACACGTATCTGTTGAAAAACAGGCATAATATTTTAATTTATTCGATGTTTTCAAAAAATATAAAAGATATGCAAGCAGATTTGTAGAACTAAGCAATTATTCACTTAAAAGCATGTTGTAAAATTCAAAACATTTATTTGTCTAAGAATGTGATGGACTTAAAATACAGTAGACCACTATGACGAACACTCTGAATAGTAAACACCTGTATGTAACGCATACATTTTCAATACTCAACACGTATCTGTTGAAAAACGTGCATATTATTTTAATTTATTCGATGTTTTCAAAAAATATAAAAGATATGCAAGCAGATTTGTAGAACTAAGCAGTTATTCCCTTAAAAGCATGTTGTAAAATTCAAAACATTCATTTGTCTAAGAATGTGATGGTATTTAAAATACAGTAGACCACTATGACGAACACTCTGAATAGCAAACACCTGTATGTAACGAATACATTTTCAATACTCAGCACGTATCTGTTGAAAACATGCATATTATTTTAATTTATTCGATGTTTTCAAAAAATATAAAAGATATGCAAGCAGATTTGTAGAACTAAGCAATTATTCACTTAAAAGCATGTTGTAAAATTCAAAACATTTATTTGTCTAAGAATGTGATGGATTTAAAATACAGTAGACCACTATGACGAACACTCTGAATAGCAAACACCTGTATGTAACGAATACATTTTTAATACTCAACACTTATCTGTTGAAAAACATGCATAATATTTTAATTTATTCGATGGTTTCAAAAAATATAAAAGATATGCAAGTAGATTTGTAGAACTAAGCAATTATTCACTTAAAAGCATTTTGTAAAATTCAAAACATTTATTTGTCTAAGAATGTGATGGATTTAAAATACAGTAGACCACTATGACGAACACTCTGAATAGCAAACACCTGTATGTAACGAATACATTTTCAATACTCAACACGTATCTGTTGAAAAACATGCATAATATTTTGATTTACTGGATGTTTTCAAAAAAATATAAAATATATGCAAGCAGATTTGTAGAACTAAGCAATTATTCACTTAAAAGCATTTTGTAAAATTCAAAACATTTATTTGTTTAAGAATGTGATGGATTTAAAATACAGTAGACCACTATGACGAACACTGTGAGTAGCAAACACCTGTATGTAACGAATACATTTTTAATACTCAACACTTATCTGTTGAAAAACATGCATAATATTTTAATTTATTCGTTGTTTTCAAAAAATATAAAAGATATGCAAGTAGATTTGTAGAACTAAGCAATTATTCACTTAAAAGCATTTTGTAAAATTCAAAACATTTATTTGTCTAAGAATGTGATGGATTTAAAATACAGTAGACCACTATGACGAACACTCTGATTAGCAAACACCTGTATGTAACGAATACATTTTCAATACTCAACACGTATCCGTTGAAAAACATGCATAATATTTTAATTTATTCGATGTTTTCAAAAAATATAAAATATATGCAAGCAGATTTGTAGAACTAAGCAATTATTCACTTAAAAGCATTTTGTAAAATTCAAAACATTTATTTGTTTAAGAATGTGATGGATTTAAAATACAGTAGACCACTATGACGAACACTGTGAGTAGCAAACACCTGTATGTAACGAATACATTTTTAATACTCAACACGTATCTGTTGAAAAACATGCATAATATTTTAATCTATTCGATGTTTTCAAAAAATATAAAAGATGAGCAAGTAGATTTGTAGAACTAAGCAATTATTCACGTAAAAGCATTTTGTAAAATTCAAAACATTTATTTGTCTAAGAATGTGATGGATTTAAAATACAGTAGACCACTATGACGAACACTCTGATTAGCAAACACCTGTATGTAACGAATACATTTTCAATACTCAACAGGTATCTGTTGAAAAAACATGCATAATATTTTAGTTTATTCGATGTTTTCAAAAAATATAAAATATATGCAAGCAGATTTGTAGAACTAAGCAATTATTCACTTAAAAGCATTTTGTAAAATTCAAAACATTTATTTGTTTAAGAATGTGATGGATTTAAAATACAGTAGACCAATATGACGAACACTGTGAGTAGCAAACACCTGTATGTAACGAATACATTTTCAATACTCAACACGTATCTGTTGAAAAACATGCATAATATTTTAATTTATTCGATGTTTTCAAAAAATATAAGAGATGAGCAAGTAGATTTGTAGAACTAAGCAATTATTCACTTAAAAGCATTTTGTAAAATTCAAAACATTTATTTGTTTAAGAATGTGATGGATTTAAAATACAGTAGACCCCTATGACGAACACTCTGAATAGCAAACACCTGTATGTAACGAATACATTTTCAATACTCAACACGTATCTGTTGAAAAACAGGTATAATATTTTAATTTATTCGATGTTTTCAAAAAATATAAAAGATACGCAAGCAGATTTGTAGAACTAAGCAATTATTCACTTAAAAGCATTTTAGAAAATTCAAAACATTTATTTGTTTAAGAATGTGATGGATTTAAAATACAGTAGACCACTATAACGAGCACTCTGAATAGCAAACACCTGTATGTAACGAATTCATTATCAATAGTCAACACGTATCTGTTGAAAAACTTGCATAATATTTTAATTTATTCGATGTTTTCAAAAAATATAAAATATATGCAAGCAGATTTGTAGAACTAAGCAATTATTCACTTAAAAGAATTTTGTAAAATTAAAAACATTTATTTGTCTAAGAATGTGATGGATTTAAAATACAGTAGACCACTATGACGAACACTCTGATTAGCAAACACCTGTATGTAACGAATACATTTTCAATACTCAACAGGTATCTGTTGAAAAAACATGCATAATATTTTAGTTTATTCGATGTTTTCAAAAAATATAAAATATATGCAAGCAGATTTGTAGAACTAAGCAATTATTCACTTAAAAGCATTTTGTAAAATTTAAAACATTTATTTGTTTAAGAATGTGATGGATTTAAAATACAGTAGACCAATATGACGAACACTGTGAGTAGCAAACACCTGTATGTAACGAATACATTTTCAATACTCAACACGTATCTGTTGAAAAACATGCATAATATTTTAATTTATTCGATGTTTTCAAAAAATATATAAGATGAGCAAGTAGATTTGTAGAACTAAGCAATTATTCACTTAAAAGCATTTTAGAAAATTCAAAACATTTATTTGTTTAAGAATGTGATGGATTTAAAATACAGTAGACCACTATAACGAACACTCTGAATAGCAAACACCTGTATGTAACGAATTCATTATCAATACTCAACACGTATCTGTTGAAAAACTTGCATAATATTTTAATTTATTCGATGTTTTCAAAACATATAAAAGATATGCAAGCAGATTTGTAGAACTAAGCAATTATTCACTTAAAAGCATGTTGTAAAATTCAAAACATTTATTTGTCTAAGAATGTGATGGATTTAAAATACAGTAGACCACTATGACGAACACTCTGAATAGCAAACACCTGTATGTAACGCATACATTTTCAATACTCAACACGTATCTGTTGAAAAACGTGCATATTATTTTAATTTATTCGATGTTTTCAAAAAATATAAAAGATATGCAAGCAGATTTGTAGAACTAAGCAGTTATTCCCTTAAAAGCATGTTGTAAAATTCAAAACATTCATTTGTCTAAGAATGTGATGGTATTTAAAATACAGTAGACCACTATGACGAACACTCTGAATAGCAAACACCTGTATGTAACGAATACATTTTCAATACTCAGCACGTATCTGTTGAAAAACATGCATATTATTTTAATTTATTCGATGTTTTCTAAAAATATAAAAGATATGCAAGCAGATTTGTAGAACTAAGCAAAAGCATTTTGTAAAATTCAAAACATTTATTTGTCTAAGAATGTGATGGATTTAAAATACAGTAGACCCCTATGACGAACACTCTGAATAGCAAACACCTGTATGTAACGAATACATTTTCAATACTCAACACGTATCTGTTGAAAACAGGCATAATATTTTAATTTATTCGATGTTTTCAAAAAATATAAAAGATATGCAAGCAGATTTGTAGAACTAAGCAATTATTCACTTAAAAGCATGTTGTAAAATTCAAAACATTTATTTGTCTAAGAATGTGATGGACTTAAAATACAGTAGACCACTATGACGAACACTCTGAATAGTAAACACCTGTATGTAACGCATACATTTTCAATACTCAACACGTATCTGTTGAAAAACGTGCATATTATTTTAATTTATTCGATGTTTTCAAAAAATATAAAAGATATGCAAGCAGATTTGTAGAACTAAGCAGTTATTCCCTTAAAAGCATGTTGTAAAATTCAAAACATTCATTTGTCTAAGAATGTGATGGTATTTAAAATACAGTAGACCACTATGACGAACACTCTGAATAGCAAACACCTGTATGTAACGAATACATTTTCAATACTCAGCACGTATCTGTTGAAAACATGCATATTATTTTAATTTATTCGATGTTTTCAAAAAATATAAAAGATATGCAAGCAGATTTGTAGAACTAAGCAATTATTCACTTAAAAGCATGTTGTAAAATTCAAAACATTTATTTGTCTAAGAATGTGATGGATTTAAAATACAGTAGACCACTATGACGAACACTCTGAATAGCAAACACCTGTATGTAACGCATACATTTTCAATACTCAACACGTATCTGTTGAAAAACGTGCATATTATTTTAATTTATTCGATGTTTTCAAAAAATATAAAAGATATGCAAGCAGATTTGTAGAACTAAGCAGTTATTCCCTTAAAAGCATGTTGTAAAATTCAAAACATTCATTTGTCTAAGAATGTGATGGTATTTAAAATACAGTAGACCACTATGACGAACACTCTGAATAGCAAACACCTGTATGTAACGAATACATTTTCAATACTCAGCACGTATCTGTTGAAAAACATGCATATTATTTTAATTTATTCGATGTTTTCTAAAAATATAAAAGATATGCAAGCAGATTTGTAGAACTAAGCAAAAGCATTTTGTAAAATTCAAAACATTTATTTGTCTAAGAATGTGATGGATTTAAAATACAGTAGACCCCTATGACGAACACTCTGAATAGCAAACACCTGTATGTAACGAATACATTTTCAATACTCAACACGTATCTGTTGAAAAACATGCATATTATTTTAATTTATTCGATGTTCTCAAAAAATATAAAAGATATGCAAGCAGATTTGTAGAACTAAGCAATTATTCACTTAAAAGCATGTTGTAAAATTCAAAAGATTTATTTGTCTAAGAATGTGATGGATTTAAAATACAGTAGACCCCTATGACGAACACTCTGAATAGCAAACACCTGTATGTAACGAATACATTTTCAATACTCAACACGTATCTGTTGAAAAACAGGCATAATATTTTAATTTATTCGATGTTTTCAAAAAATATAAAAGATATGCAAGCAGATTTGTAGAACTAAGCAATTATTCACTTAAAAGCATTTTAGAAAATTCAAAACATTTATTTGTTTAAGAATGTGATGGATTTAAAATACAGTAGACCACTATAACGAACACTCTGAATAGCAAACACCTGTATGTAACGAATTCATTATCAATACTCAACACGTATCTGTTGAAAAACTTGCATAATATTTTAATTTATTCGATGTTTTCAAAAAATATAAAAGATATGCAAGCAGATTTGTAGAACTAAGCAATTATTCACTTAAAAGCATGTTGTAAAATTCAAAACATTTATTTGTCTAAGAATGTGATGGATTTAAAATACAGTAGACCACTATGACGAACACTGTGAATAGCAAACACCTGTATGTAACGAATACATTTTTAATACTCAACACGTATCTGTTGAAAAACATGCATATTATTTTAATTTATTCGATGTTTTCTAAAAATATAAAAGATATGCAAGCAGATTTGCAGAACTAAGCAATTATTCATTTAAAGCATTTTGTAAAATGCAAAACATTTATTTGTCTAAGAATGTGATGGATTTAAAATACAGTAGACCACTATGACGAACACTCTGAATAGCAAACACCTGTATGTAACGAATACATTTTCAATACTCAACACGTATCTGTTGAAAAACATGCATAATATTTTGATTTACTCGATGTTTTCAAAAAATATAAAATATATGCAAGCAGATTTGTAGAACTAAGCAATTATTCACTTAAAAGCATTTTGTAAAATTCAAAACATTTATTTGTTTAAGAATGTGATGGATTTAAAATACAGTAGACCACTATGACGAACACTGTGAGTAGCAAACACCTGTATGTAACGAATACATTTTTAATACTCAACACTTATCTGTTGAAAAACATGCATAATATTTTAATTTATTCGATGGTTTCAAAAAATATAAAAGATATGCAAGTAGATTTGTAGAACTAAGCAATTATTCACTTAAAAGCATTTTGTAAAATTCAAAACATTTATTTGTCTAAGAATGTGATGGATTTAAAATACAGTAGACCACTATGACGAACACTCTGAATAGCAAACACCTGTATGTAACGAATACATTTTTAATACTCAACACTTATCTGTTGAAAAACATGCATAATATTTTAATTTATTCGATGTTTTCAAAAAATATAAAAGATATGCAAGTAGATTTGTAGAACTAAGCAATTATTCACTTAAAAGCATTTTGTAAAATTCAAAACATTTATTTGTCTAAGAATGTGATGGATTTAAAATACAGTAGACCACTATGACGAACACTCTGATTAGCAAACACCTGTATGTAACGAATACATTTTCAATACTCAACACGTATCCGTTGAAAAACATGCATAATATTTTAATTTATTCGATGTTTTCAAAAAATATAAAATATATGCAAGCAGATTTGTAGAACTAAGCAATTATTCACTTAAAAGCATTTTGTAAAATTCAAAACATTTATTTGTTTAAGAATGTGATGGATTTAAAATACAGTAGATCAATATGACGAACACTGTGAGTAGCAAACACCTGTATGTAACGAATACATTTTCAATACTCAACACGTATCTATTGAAAAACATGCATAATATTTTAATTTATTCGATGTTTTCAAAAAATATAAAAGATGAGCAAGTAGATTTGTAGAACTAAGCAATTATTCACGTAAAAGCATTTTGTAAAATTCAAAACATTTATTTGTCTAAGAATGTGATGGATTTAAAATACAGTAGACCACTATGACGAACACTCTGATTAGCAAACACCTGTATGTAACGAATACATTTTCAATACTCAACAGGTATCTGTTGAAAAAACATGCATAATATTTTAGTTTATTCGATGTTTTCAAAAAATATAAAATATATGCAAGCAGATTTGTAGAACTAAGCAATTATTCACTTAAAAGCATTTTGTAAAATTCAAAACATTTATTTGTTTAAGAATGTGATGGATTTAAAATACAGTAGACCAATATGACGAACACTGTGAGTAGCAAACACCTGTATGTAACGAATACATTTTCAATACTCAACACGTATCTGTTGAAAAACATGCATAATATTTTAATTTATTCGATGTTTTCAAAAAATATAAGAGATGAGCAAGTAGATTTGTAGAACTAAGCAATTATTCACTTAAAAGCATTTTGTAAAATTCAAAACATTTATTTGTTTAAGAATGTGATGGATTTAAAATACAGTAGACCCCTATGACGAACACTCTGAATAGCAAACACCTGTATGTAACGAATACATTTTCAATACTCAACACGTATCTGTTGAAAAACAGGTATAATATTTTAATTTATTCGATGTTTTCAAAAAATATAAAAGATATGCAAGCAGATTTGTAGAACTAAGCAATTATTCACTTAAAAGCATTTTAGAAAATTCAAAACATTTATTTGTTTAAGAATGTGATGGATTTAAAATACAGTAGACCACTATAACGAACACTCTGAATAGCAAACACCTGTATGTAACGAATTCATTATCAATAGTCAACACGTATCTGTTGAAAAACTTGCATAATATTTTAATTTATTCGATGTTTTCAAAAAATATAAAAGATATGCAAGCAGATTTGTAGAACTAAGCAATTATTCACTTAAAAGCATGTTGTAAAATTCAAAACATTTATTTGTCTAAGAAAGTGATGGATTTAAAATACAGTAGACCACTATGACGAACACTGTGAATAGCAAACACCTGTATGTAACGAATACATTTTCAATACTCAACACGTATCTGTTGAAAAACATGCATCTTATTTTAATTTATTCGATGTTTTCTAAAAATATAAAAGATATGCAAGCAGATTTGTAGAACTAAGCAATTATTCACTTAAAAGCATTTTAGAAAATTCAAAACATTTATTTGTTTAAGAATGTGATGGATTTAAAATACAGTAGACCACTATGACGAACACTCTGAATAGCAAACACCTGTATGTAACGAATACATTTTCAATACTCAACACGTATCTGTTGAAAAACATGCATAATATTTTAATTTATTCGATGTTTTCAAAAAATATAAAAGATATGCAAGTAGATTTGTAGAACTAAGCAATTATTCACTTAAAAGAATTTTGTAAAATTAAAAACATTTATTTGTCTAAGAATGTGATGGATTTAAAATACAGTAGACCACTATGACGAACACTCTGATTAGCAAACACCTGTATGTAACGAATACATTTTCAATGCTCAACAGGTATCTGTTGAAAAAACATGCATAATATTTTAGTTTATTCGATGTTTTCAAAAAATATAAAATATATGCAAGCAGATTTGTAGAACTAAGCAATTATTCACTTAAAAGCATTTTGTAAAATTTAAAACATTTATTTGTTTAAGAATGTGATGGATTTAAAATACAGTAGACCAATATGACGAACACTGTGAGTAGCAAACACCTGTATGTAACGAATACATTTTCAATACTCAACACGTATCTGTTGAAAAACATGCATAATATTTTAATTTATTCGATGTTTTCAAAAAATATATAAGATGAGCAAGTAGATTTGTAGAACTAAGCAATTATTCACTTAAACGCATTTTGTAAAATTCAAAACATTTATTTGTCTAAGAATGTGATGGATTTAAAATACAGTAGACCACTATGACGAACACTCTGATTAGCAAACACCTGTATGTAACGAATACATTTTCAATACTCAACACGTATCTGTTGAAAAACATGCATATTATTTTAATTTATTCGATGTTTTCAAAAAATATAAGAGATGAGCAAGTAGATTTGTAGAACTAAGCAATTATTCACTTAAAAGCATTTTGTAAAATTCAAAACATTTATTTGTTTAAGAATGTGATGGATTTAAAATACAGTAGACCCCTATGACGAACACTCTGAATAGCAAACACCTGTATGTAACGAATACATTTTCAATACTCAACACGTATCTGTTGAAAAACAGGTATAATATTTTAATTTATTCGATGTTTTCAAAAAATATAAAAGATATGCAAGCAGATTTGTAGAACTAAGCAATTATTCACTTAAAAGCATTTTAGAAAATTCAAAACATTTATTTGTTTAAGAATGTGATGGATTTAAAATACAGTAGACCACTATAACGAACACTCTGAATAGCAAACACCTGTATGTAACGAATTCATTATCAATAGTCAACACGTATCTGTTGAAAAACTTGCATAATATTTTAATTTATTCGATGTTTTCAAAAAATATAAAAGATATGCAAGCAGATTTGTAGAACTAAGCAATTATTCACTTAAAAGCATGTTGTAAAATTCAAAACATTTATTTGTCTAAGAAAGTGATGGATTTAAAATACAGTAGACCACTATGACGAACACTGTGAATAGCAAACACCTGTATGTAACGAATACATTTTCAATACTCAACACGTATCTGTTGAAAAACATGCATCTTATTTTAATTTATTCGATGTTTTCTAAAAATATAAAAGATATGCAAGCAGATTTGTAGAACTAAGCAATTATTCACTTAAAAGCATTTTAGAAAATTCAAAACATTTATTTGTTTAAGAATGTGATGGATTTAAAATACAGTAGACCACTATGACGAACACTCTGAATAGCAAACACCTGTATGTAACGAATACATTTTCAATACTCAACACGTATCTGTTGAAAAACATGCATAATATTTTAATTTATTCGATGTTTTCAAAAAATATAAAAGATATGCAAGTAGATTTGTAGAACTAAGCAATTATTCACTTAAAAGAATTTTGTAAAATTAAAAACATTTATTTGTCTAAGAATGTGATGGATTTAAAATACAGTAGACCACTATGACGAACACTCTGATTAGCAAACACCTGTATGTAACGAATACATTTTCAATGCTCAACAGGTATCTGTTGAAAAAACATGCATAATATTTTAGTTTATTCGATGTTTTCAAAAAATATAAAATATATGCAAGCAGATTTGTAGAACTAAGCAATTATTCACTTAAAAGCATTTTGTAAAATTTAAAACATTTATTTGTTTAAGAATGTGATGGATTTAAAATACAGTAGACCAATATGACGAACACTGTGAGTAGCAAACACCTGTATGTAACGAATACATTTTCAATACTCAACACGTATCTGTTGAAAAACATGCATAATATTTTAATTTATTCGATGTTTTCAAAAAATATATAAGATGAGCAAGTAGATTTGTAGAACTAAGCAATTATTCACTTAAACGCATTTTGTAAAATTCAAAACATTTATTTGTCTAAGAATGTGATGGATTTAAAATACAGTAGACCACTATGACGAACACTCTGATTAGCAAACACCTGTATGTAACGAATACATTTTCAATACTCAACACGTATCTGTTGAAAAACATGCATATTATTTTAATTTATTCGATGTTCTCAAAAAATATAAAAGATATGCAAGCAGATTTGTAGAACTAAGCAATTATTCACTTAAAAGCATGTTGTAAAATTCAAAACATTTATTTGTCTAAGAATGTGATGGATTTAAAATACAGTAGACCCCTATGACGAACACTCTGAATAGCAAACACCTGTATGTAACGAATACATTTTCAATACTCAACACGTATCTGTTGAAAAACAGGCATAATATTTTAATTTATTCGATGTTTTCAAAAAATATAAAAGATATGCAAGCAGATTTGTAGAACTAAGCAATTATTCACTTAAAAGCATTTTAGAAAATTCAAAACATTTATTTGTTTAAGAATGTGATGGATTTAAAATACAGTAGACCACTATAACGAACACTCTGAATAGCAAACACCTGTATGTAACGAATTCATTATCAATACTCAACACGTATCTGTTGAAAAACGTGCATATTATTTTAATTTATTCGATGTTTTCAAAAAATATAAAAGATATGCAAGCAGATTTGTAGAACTAAGCAGTTATTCCCTTAAAAGCATGTTGTAAAATTCAAAACATTCATTTGTCTAAGAATGTGATGGTATTTAAAATACAGTAGACCACTATGACGAACACTCTGAATAGCAAACACCTGTATGTAACGAATACATTTTCAATACTCAGCACGTATCTGTTGAAAAACATGCATATTATTTTAATTTATTCGATGTTTTCTAAAAATATAAAAGATATGCAAGCAGATTTGTAGAACTAAGCAAAAGCATTTTGTAAAATTCAAAACATTTATTTGTCTAAGAATGTGATGGATTTAAAATACAGTAGACCCCTATGACGAACACTCTGAATAGCAAACACCTGTATGTAACGAATACATTTTCAATACTCAACACGTATCTGTTGAAAAACAGGCATAATATTTTAATTTATTCGATGTTTTCAAAAAATATAAAAGATATGCAAGTAGATTTGTAGAACTAAGCAATTATTCACTTAAAAGAATTTTGTAAAATTAAAAACATTTATTTGTCTAAGAATGTGATGGATTTAAAATACAGTAGACCACTATGACGAACACTCTGATTAGCAAACACCTGTATGTAACGAATACATTTTCAATGCTCAGCACGTATCTGTTGAAAACATGCATATTATTTTAATTTATTCGATGTTTTCAAAAAATATAAAAGATATGCAAGCAGATTTGTAGAACTAAGCAATTATTCACTTAAAAGCATGTTGTAAAATTCAGAACATTTATTTGTCTAAGAATGTGATGGATTTAAAATACAGTAGACCACTATGACGAACACTCTGAATAGCAAACACCTGTATGTAACGAATACATTTTCAATACTCAACACGTATCTGTTGAAAAACATGCATAATATTTGAATTTATTCGATGTTTTCAAAAAATATAAAAGATATGCAAGCAGATTTGTAGAACTAAGCAATTATTCACTTAAAAGCATTTTAGAAGATTCAAAACATTTATTTGTTTAAGAATGTTATGGATTTAAAATACAGTAGACCACTATGACGAAAACTCTGAATAGCAAACACCTGTATGTAACGAATACATTTTCAATACTCAACACGTATCTGTTGAAAAACATGCATATTATTTTAATTTATTCGATGTTCTCAAAAAATATAAAAGATATGCAAGCAGATTTGTAGAACTAAGCAATTATTCACTTAAAAGCATGTTGTAAAATTCAAAAGATTTATTTGTCTAAGAATGTGATGGATTTAAAATACAGTAGACCCCTATGACGAACACTCTGAATAGCAAACACCTGTATGTAACGAATACATTTTCAATACTCAACACGTATCTGTTGAAAAACAGGCATAATATTTTAATTTATTCGATGTTTTCAAAAAATATAAAAGATATGCAAGCAGATTTGTAGAACTAAGCAATTATTCACTTAAAAGCATTTTAGAAAATTCAAAACATTTATTTGTTTAAGAATGTGATGGATTTAAAATACAGTAGACCACTATAACGAACACTCTGAATAGCAAACACCTGTATGTAACGAATTCATTATCAATACTCAACACGTATCTGTTGAAAAACATGCATAATATTTTGATTTACTCGATGTTTTCAAAAAATATAAAATATATGCAAGCAGATTTGTAGAACTAAGCAATTATTCACTTAAAAGCATTTTGTAAAATTCAAAACATTTATTTGTTTAAGAATGTGATGGATTTAAAATACAGTAGACCACTATGACGAACACTGTGAGTAGCAAACACCTGTATGTAACGAATACATTTTTAATACTCAACACTTATCTGTTGAAAAACATGCATAATATTTTAATTTATTCGATGGTTTCAAAAAATATAAAAGATATGCAAGTAGATTTGTAGAACTAAGCAATTATTCACTTAAAAGCATTTTGTAAAATTCAAAACATTTATTTGTCTAAGAATGTGATGGATTTAAAATACAGTAGACCACTATGACGAACACTCTGAATAGCAAACACCTGTATGTAACGAATACATTTTCAATACTCAACACGTATCTGTTGAAAAACATGCATAATATTTTGATTTACTCGATGTTTTCAAAAAATATAAAATATATGCAAGCAGATTTGTAGAACTAAGCAATTATTCACTTAAAAGCATTTTGTAAAATTCAAAACATTTATTTGTTTAAGAATGTGATGGATTTAAAATACAGTAGACCACTATGACGAACACTGTGAGTAGCAAACACCTGTATGTAACGAATACATTTTTAATACTCAACACTTATCTGTTGAAAAACATGCATAATATTTTAATTTATTCGATGTTTTCAAAAAATATAAAAGATATGCAAGTAGATTTGTAGAACTAAGCAATTATTCACTTAAAAGCATTTTGTAAAATTCAAAACATTTATTTGTCTAAGAATGTGATGGATTTAAAATACAGTAGACCACTATGACGAACACTCTGATTAGCAAACACCTGTATGTAACGAATACATTTTCAATACTCAACACGTATCCGTTGAAAAACATGCATAATATTTTAATTTATTCGATGTTTTCAAAAAATATAAAATATATGCAAGCAGATTTGTAGAACTAAGCAATTATTCACTTAAAAGCATTTTGTAAAATTCAAAACATTTATTTGTTTAAGAATGTGATGGATTTAAAATACAGTAGATCAATATGACGAACACTGTGAGTAGCAAACACCTGTATGTAACGAATACATTTTCAATACTCAACACGTATCTGTTGAAAAACATGCATAATATTTTAATTTATTCGATGTTTTCAAAAAATATATAAGATGAGCAAGTAGATTTGTAGAACGAAGCAATTATTCACTTAAACGCATTTTGTAAAATTCAAAACATTTATTTGTCTAAGAATGTGATGGATTTAAAATACAGTAGACCACTATGACGAACACTCTGATTAGCAAACACCTGTATGTAACGAATACATTTTCAATACTCAACAGGTATCTGTTGAAAAAACATGCATAATATTTTAGTTTATTCGATGTTTTCAAAAAATATAAAAGATATGCAAGCAGATTTGTAGAACTAAGCAATTATTCACTTAAAAGCATGTTGTAAAATTCAAAAGATTTATTTGTCTAAGAATGTGATGGATTTAAAATACAGTAGACCCCTATGACGAACACTCTGAATAGCAAACACCTGTATGTAACGAATACATTTTCAATACTCAACACGTATCTGTTGAAAAACAGGCATAATATTTTAATTTATTCGATGTTTTCAAAAAATATAAAAGATATGCAAGCAGATTTGTAGAACTAAGCAATTATTCACTTAAAAGCATTTTAGAAAATTCAAAACATTTATTTGTTTAAGAATGTGATGGATTTAAAATACAGTAGACCACTATAACGAACACTCTGAATAGCAAACACCTGTATGTAACGAATTCATTATCAATACTCAACACGTATCTGTTGAAAAACTTGCATAATATTTTAATTTATTCGATGTTTTCAAAAAATATAAAAGATATGCAAGCAGATTTGTAGAACTAAGCAATTATTCACTTAAAAGCATGTTGTAAAATTCAAAACATTTATTTGTCTAAGAATGTGATGGATTTAAAATACAGTAGACCACTATGACGAACACTGTGAATAGCAAACAATTGTATGTAACGAATACATTTTTAATACTCAACACGTATCTGTTGAAAAACATGCATATTATTTTAATTTATTCGATGTTTTCTAAAAATATAAAAGATATGCAAGCAGATTTGCAGAACTAAGCAATTATTCATTTAAAGCATTTTGTAAAATGCAAAACATTTATTTGTCTAAGAATGTGATGGATTTAAAATACAGTAGACCACTATGACGAACACTCTGAATAGCAAACACCTGTATGTAACGAATACATTTCCAATATTCAACACGTATCTGTTGAAAAACATGCATAATATTTTGATTTACTCGATGTTTTCAAAAAATATAAAATATATGCAAGCAGATTTGTAGAACTAAGCAATTATTCACTTAAAAGCATTTTGTAAAATTCAAAACATTTATTTGTTTAAGAATGTGATGGATTTAAAATACAGTAGACCACTATGACGAACACTGTGAGTAGCAAACACCTGTATGTAACGAATACATTTTTAATACTCAACACTTATCTGTTGAAAAACATGCATAATATTTTAATTTATTCGATGGTTTCAAAAAATATAAAAGATATGCAAGTAGATTTGTAGAACTAAGCAATTATTCACTTAAAAGCATTTTGTAAAATTCAAAACATTTATTTGTCTAAGAATGTGATGGATTTAAAATACAGTAGACCACTATGACGAACACT
This sequence comes from Maratus michaelseni, assembly GCA_963931845.1. Taxonomy (NCBI): domain Eukaryota; kingdom Metazoa; phylum Arthropoda; class Arachnida; order Araneae; family Salticidae; genus Maratus; species Maratus michaelseni. The sequence continues at coordinate 205,211,221 of OZ007595.1, forward strand.
CTGAATAGCAAACACCTGTATGTAACGAATACATTTTCAATACTCAACACGTATCTGTTGAAAAACATGCATAATATTTTGATTTACTCGATGTTTTCAAAAAATATAAAATATATGCAAGCAGATTTGTAGAACTAAGCAATTATTCACTTAAAAGCATTTTGTAAAATTCAAAACATTTATTTGTTTAAGAATGTGATGGATTTAAAATACAGTAGACCACTATGACGAACACTGTGAGTAGCAAACACCTGTATGTAACGAATACATTTTTAATACTCAACACTTATCTGTTGAAAAACATGCATAATATTTTAATTTATTCGATGTTTTCAAAAAATATAAAAGATATGCAAGTAGATTTGTAGAACTAAGCAATTATTCACTTAAAAGCATTTTGTAAAATTCAAAACATTTATTTGTCTAAGAATGTGATGGATTTAAAATACAGTAGACCACTATGACGAACACTCTGATTAGCAAACACCTGTATGTAACGAATACATTTTCAATACTCAACACGTATCCGTTGAAAAACATGCATAATATTTTAATTTATTCGATGTTTTCAAAAAATATAAAATATATGCAAGCAGATTTGTAGAACTAAGCAATTATTCACTTAAAAGCATTTTGTAAAATTCAAAACATTTATTTGTTTAAGAATGTGATGGATTTAAAATACAGTAGATCAATATGACGAACACTGTGAGTAGCAAACACCTGTATGTAACGAATACATTTTCAATACTCAACACGTATCTGTTGAAAAACATGCATAATATTTTAATTTATTCGATGTTTTCAAAAAATATATAAGATGAGCAAGTAGATTTGTAGAACTAAGCAATTATTCACTTAAACGCATTTTGTAAAATTCAAAACATTTATTTGTCTAAGAATGTGATGGATTTAAAATACAGTAGACCACTATGACGAACACTCTGATTAGCAAACACCTGTATGTAACGAATACATTTTCAATACTCAACAGGTATCTGTTGAAAAAACATGCATAATATTTTAGTTTATTCGATGTTTTCAAAAAATATAAAAGATATGCAAGCAGATTTGTAGAACTATGCAATTATTCACTTAAAAGCATTTTGTAAAATTCAAAACATTTATTTGTCTAAGAATGTGATGGATTTAAAATACAGCAGAGCTGTATGACGGACACTCCGAATAGCAAACACGTCTATGCGACGAATACATGTTGAATATTCAACACGTATTTGTTTCTGTGCTGTTACCTCTGAATAATAGACAGGACACCTCCGAATAGCGAACAAGTTCCGATGTACTTACTGACGTGTGTGCTATTCAGATATTTTACTGTATTTATAATCTACGTAAAATAAAATTCGTATTCTAACTTATATTTGAATCAAACCTAAAAGAATTACTTTTGATTACTCTTGGCTCTGTATAGAAAGTTTACAATAGCAGTTTATAAACTATGTTGCTGCAGAAATTCATTTGTGTTCTAAACTTATCCTTATCTAAACACCGTAATCTTATTGGATACCGAATTATACGTTGACTGTAAAGTTTTCCGTATCTGTTACATAATGTGCCCATTTTTGTTAAAGAGAATAACACACCAAAAGAAAAAAACTACAGGTAATAGATGAACAGACTATAATCACAAATAGGAAATAGCTTTCAAAAGATAACTGCAGAAACATTCGAAGCTTATACATATAAATGTATCTAAAACTGAAATGCTGAACATTAAAAATACAATAACAATGGAAATTGACAACAACATGATAAAAACGTGATAAGAAAACAAAAAATAACGTAGCTATTGCAAACAAAGTATGACTAAAATGAAAGATTTTATGGCAGGGAAAAAAAGTTTTCTTTATGCGATATGTTAATCTGGTAAATGGATTCTGACAACTAAAACCTGACTAGTCTTTTACATTATTTGATGCATTAAAAAATATATAGTATATATGTTTGCAAACTTTGAAAATAAGATCATTTTGGAAAATTCAAATTCTTGTTTTCTCGGAAAATGTAATGATTTTAAATTATTTATAATTTATATAAAATTTTAAAAACCGAAAACAATTTGTCTTATTATTATACTTTTATTCAGTAGAACCGATCTAGATTGAATACCGGAAAAAATATAATTTTTCCCAAGTCAAAATATTAAAATACAAATTTAGTACCGTAATTTCGCGCGTATACGCCGCACCTCAGACAATTCGATTTCCTACCAGAATTTATTTTAAATAAAATGTGATTTACTTCTGCTTAGCACTTATTTGACTTCAAATTTTCAATAAAATTTCCGGTTTGAAAAAGACTTAACTGAGCTGCGGCGCATACGCGCGAAATTACGGTAGATAGTCTTTATTTTGAAACTAAAAATTCTCTAGAAAAGAATTGGCAGAATCAAATGCTTTCCATCTCCTTCAATTCCGTTTACTAGGCATTGAATGAAAACTCTATCCTTACTAAGTATCTCATTCCATTTATATTCAGGTGGGAAAGAGCATATTCAACCAAATTCGTAATTCTTTTTTCAAAAAGTTTTAAATGTTAAGAAAAGTTTAAATGAGTTTTTATAAAATAATTAGCAATATTATGAACTGTTAACAATGCAGCCTAGATAGTAAAGAATCCAGTGATTTTTCTTTTTTTTTGTGTTCATATTCGGTGCAAAGTGCTCATACACGCATTAGTGATGGAAACTTTAAGGATTTTTCTGAATTTTGAGATCGCCAAACAAAGAGAGTGCTGCATTCAGTGATTTTTTTTTTCGTTTGCATGGGCGCGCAGCACTCATGCAAGGTTTGTGATTGCAGCTTTAACGAATATCATGCAGTTTTGATATTTTTATACATGAGGTTGCTGGATCCAGTGCAAGTAATTTGTTTTGTTTTATCATACGCGCGAAACTTTCATACATGCATCAGTGATCGAAACTTTAACGAATTTCATGCAGTTTCAAAATTTTTATACAACTAAGTTGCTGCATCCAGTGATTTTGTTGTTTTTGTTTTTTTAGAAAGCTCAAAGCTCCCATACATACGTAAGTGCTCACGGTTTTAATTAATTTTAGGCATTTGTTTTAGATTCCTACAGAACCACGTTGCTGTCTTAACCCTTGGAGGCAATGCATGTGATCTAAAAATGGTAAGTTTTGGGATGTTTCGACCCTGGTAATTTTAAGTAATGAATTTTTAACTCCTCAATCTGGAAAAAATAATAATAAATATTTTTATTTAATAATACTGGTAGCAAAGTTATATATTAAAAAGTGGTATATATTATATACCGGTGCCCCTCAAGGGGTTAAGTTTTTTTTTTCTGTTTGTTTGCATTCATAGACGTGAAGCGCTCAAACATGAGCGTTTGTGGCCACATGCAAATGAATTCAATTAATAAAATCCTAATAGGAGAAATCAGTTATCGTCACGAAATGATCAATCATTTCTTTGTTAAGATTTGAAATCAATGCAGTTATTGATGCGTACGCAAATAAAAGTACACATATGTAATATTTTTTTCTTTGTAGTTCTATTCCAGCATTTATTTTAAAACGTTTATTTTGTATTTTGATACTTTTTTTCACAACATTTGAGAAGCTCAGAAAGTTTTTTAAATTAATCTAAGATCTGTCTTATTATTTTTATAAAATTTACACACACCATAAATAGTATGATATCCAATATTTTTATTTTATTTTTAGAATCAGCATTGGATTTTTATTCCATAATTTATTCGAAATAAGAATGAGTTATGTACCTAATTTTTTATCTTGGTTCTGAAATTGTCTAGGAAGATAAGGGTCAAAGAATACATTTCAAGTGTAAAATTATTTTGCCTTTAACTGTCAGTGGTGCAGCGATGTCTGAAAAATTCTTCTTTTTAACTTCAAGAATTACAAAAGAAAAAAAATATAATCATATAAAGAGAAATATATCAAGTTAAGGCACGATATTACAAAACATAATAAATCCTTTCATCAGAAAATATTTTAAATCAACGCATTTATTGATGGCTACGCAAATAAAATTACTCATTTATAAAATCAAGATAAATTGTGAACAAGTTAATGGATTTAGATGTTTCTTTTTTCCAATAAAAATAATTAAATTTTCTATACATTATACCGGAAAAACAAACAAATTTTTCACAATTTATTATAAAAAAATATGAAAATTTTTATGTATTTTGAATAGTTATTGGCATAAAGTGGATTTGCTTTATTTAATATTATTATTTTTGCTTCAGATATAATTGAAATATACCGTACAATATGGGACCTGGACTCGTAGCAAAACTAGTTTTGCAAGTTTAAGTTTATCGTAGAATATCATATCATATATTCTAATACAAGCAAATCTTCTGTGTGGTTATATATATATATATATATATATATGCAAATTTTATCTTAAAAACAGCTCTAACAATTTTGACGAAATTTTGTATCCTACCGTTTTGGGGCACCAGAAAACCATTGGGCTAGGTCACGTGTTCGAGAAAATTCGATTAGTGAATCATCAAGGGTCATCAAGGGTCATGGTCAAGCTAATTCTATCTAAGAAACGGTTCAAACAATTTTGACTAAATTTTTTATCTTGCCATTTTTGGGCACGAGAACACTATTGGGCTGGGTCTGATTTCGATTAGTGGGGGGCCATTTTTGGGTCAACCCGGGGTCAAGTTAATATTTTCTAAAAAACGGCTCTAACGATTTTGAATAAATGTTGTATCCTACGAGTTTCGGGCACGACGAAATCATTGAATGCCTAAGGGGGGCCACTCGGCCCAGCAAAGCCAGGCCGTAGAGCGTTAGCACCTCCCCCGGGATGTTCCCCGGCACGCGGGGATTCGTTTTGGGTGATTCCAGCCACCGGCGGAAGGGAAGGCACGACGCCGAGACCGCCAGCGCACGCGCAAACGGCCCAAACAACAACAAAAAAGAAAAAATAGAAAATACAAACTAGGCCAAAGGCCGGCACTGCCAGGACAAGCCTAAGCGCGACAAGGGGCAGGCAAGAAAGCTAAAAACAAAAAAAAAGAAAAAGAAACTGAAAAAAGCCTGAACCGCTGGAGCCTGCACTCCCTCGCGACAGACAGCGGCAGGTGCAGTGATGAAGAACTTGTAGGTGAACAGTCCTCAACGCACCTGCGTCATGACACACAGTTCGCGGCCAAGGCGGTCCTTGGATAATAATGATGCGCCGGAATCTGAGAAGCTCAGTTCCCACGCGACAGATGGCGCCACAAGTTGTTGCGTTGGAGAGATGAGGCCGCTTCTAAAGACTGCGAAGGGAGCACAGCAAGGTGCTCAAACACTGACAAGGTACAGCCAAAATAAGGAAAAGTCAGGAGAAGGAGGGTAGGAAGATCAATCATTGGGCTGGGTCACATGTCCAAGAAAATTCCATTAGTGGCTCATTTTTGGGTCACTGTGGGTCAAGCTAATTTTATCTAAAAAACGGCCGAGACTATTTACACTAAATTTTACATCCTATAGCTTTCGGGTACAAGAAGACTGTTGGGCTCGGTCACGTGTTCTTTAAAATTCGAATAGTGGGTCATTTTGGTCATGGGTCATTATGGGTCAAGCTATTTTATCTTAAAAACGGCCCAGATTAATTACACTAAATTTTGCATCCTATGGTTTTCGGGCATGAGAGGATTGTTGTGCTAGGTCATATGTTCGAGAAAATTCGATTAGTGGGTCATTTTGGTCATGGGTCATTATGGGTCAAGTTATTTTATCTTAAAAACGTCTCAGACTGTTTACACTAAATTTTACATCCTATGGTTTTCGGGCACATGAAGACTGTTGGGCTAGGTCTCATTTTCGAGAAAATTCAATTAGTGGGTCATTATGGGTCAATCTATTTTATCTTAAAAACGGCTCAGACTATTTAGACTAAGTTTTGCCTCATATGGGTTTAGAGCACGAGAAGACTGTTGGTCTAGGTCTCACTTTCGAGAAAATTCAATTAGTGGGTCATTTTGGTGATGGGTCATTATGTGTCAAGCTATTTTACCTTAAAAACGGCTCAGACTATTTAGGCTTAATTTTGCCTCCTATGGTTTTAGAGCACAAGAAGGCTGTTGGACTAGGTCTCAATTTCGAGAAAATTCAATTAGTGGATTATTTTGGTGATGGGTCATTATGGGTCAAGCTATTTTATCTTAAAAACGGCTCAGACTATTTATACTAAATTTTGCATCCTATGGTTTTCGGGCACGGGAAGACTGTTGGGCTTGGTCACGTGTTCGAGAAAATTCGATTAGTGGGTCATTATGGGTCAAGCTAAATTTATCTAAAAAACGACTCAGACTATTTACACTAAATTTTGCACCCTGCACTGTTAAAATTTTGCATCAAACTGTCCAGTCATTTGACCGTTTTTACATAAAATGGTTACATAACCGTAATTTAATACTATTCTGACCATATTATTGCCCATATTCTGGTCCGAAAAGTGTTATATTACGGTTATGTAACCGTTTACTATAAAAACAGTCAAATGACAGGACAGTTTGCTGCAACTTTTTAACAGTGTATGGTTTTCGGGCACGGGAAGACTGTTGGGCTAGGTCACGTGTTCGAGAAAATTCGATTAGTGGGTCATTTTGGTCATGGGTCATTATGGGTCAAGCTATTTTATCTTAAAAACGGCTCAGACTATTTAGACTAAATTTTGCCTCCTATGGATTTTGGGCACGAGAGGACTGTTGGGCTAGGTAACATGTTCGAGAAAATTTAATTAGTGGGTCACTTTGGTCATGGGTCATGATATTTGAACTCAAAGCTGATTTTTACAGTGCACAGCTCGGTCTTCCCAGCTCGTTAACGTTTATTGTTGTTTTTCATCACTTAGCAAATGCATTTTCATAAAATATAAATAAGTAATTACAAAAATAATTAATAGTCGAAAATAACTCCGCTTCTTAATTCACTGTCAAACGTCTCCCAAATTTTGCCATTTCAAACCTTTCTGCTCTCCTAACTAAAAAGAAAGACATTTCCAACGGCATTGAACTGCCTCTCTAACACAAAATTGTAGATTTGGGTAATTTGTCCTTTGTATGAAAAAAATACAACCCAGTAAATATTTCTACTATGATAACAAAATATTTTCTTTTATTGAAAATAGAGATTAATATTAAGAATAGAACGGACAGGAACCGCAGCTAAGTGATGCTTTATTAATACATAGAAAAAATTCGTGTAATTATGAGCATGATGGGGTAGTTCCGCACAAGCTCCACTGAAGCTGATGTGTGAATAGCTGATACTAAAGTAGAGTAAACATGAAAAGTTTACACTCCTATTAACAGAATAATGTATGTATGTATAATGTAATGAATATAATGTAAAAAAATATGGCAATAATTTTTAAGTTATTATTATTCTATCAGAATGGCACCAATTTTTTTACTCCAACGCATTTTCAAGGATCTACAGAATCACGTTCATAATTTCCGCAAATTTTATTGTGATATGGGGTAATTATGAACAGTTACTTTTTAGGTGAGTTCATAATTATATAAATACATAGCACCTATAGCCGTCGTCTAGTCCGTCCGCCTGTCCGTCTGTTCGTATGTCCATCCGCCCGCATATAACAGCGCAAAAACTACACAACTGAATGGTTTGAAATTTAATATATATTATCATTGCAGAATTTTGTCGAGTCATTTAAAATTTTATGAAAATCGAATCAAAACATTAAAAGATATTAATAAAAGTTTTCTTTATTCTATTAAATCCTACCGTACGTAATACAATAAAAGCGTAAGTCATGTGACTGAGGAAAACAAATACTGACAAACAACTTCTTTTTTCATATGCCAGGTGGTTATTTTTATTCAATATTATTTTTTTTAATAAAATTGCATGTAAATTACATTTTTAGAAGGTCGTTCAAAAAAATTGTTTGCTTGAAAAATGAGTTACATTAAAAAATGTATAGATTCTGAGATAACTTCAGTGGAAATCAGGTTAACCGAATATCTCAATCCATTAGAATAAATAAACGCAAGAGATTCGTTCATTATGAGTCATAAAATATTAAACCATGGAGGTAATCATTCGCAAAGCAAGATCTCCATGGTGAATTTTGCAGTGCTGTCTGGTGTAGAAAAAAAATCGCATCTGTAAACGTGGCATACGTAATAATAGAAAAAAGGCATGCTTATTTCGCCCATAGCAGACGATATAATTCATTTTACTAAAATAATAAGGATGATTTTTTTTACATTGTGAAACTACTTATAAAACGAACGCACCACATATGTCACTTTTAACTTACAATTCCCAACTTGTTCTAAGTGATTTGGTTCCGTATTAGATCGTATTAAGCCTCATATGAAATTAGAACTGGTTTGTACAGTTGAAACTTTAATTTTCCTCAGGAACATTTTGTTCAGTATCGAAATTTTAATATGTAAAAATATCAGAAATTATACCGACAATCATTATAACGGGGACCATTTAGTTCGTTTGGAAAGAATTTTGTTAAACAATATAAATTCAAAACAAATCGAAAAGTGCGTAGCATGCCCGGTATACACGGGTGAAGGCAGTGGGGCCTCCAACTCTAGATTATTTTGGATATATTTCCAGTGAAATATATAAAATTATACGAATTCGAAGGTGTGCGCTTCAAAAGGCAGTGTGGCCCTCAATATTACATTCATTTGGACAGATTGCTGTTTAAAAATATAAATTCAAAACAGATAGGAAAGTGCGTAGCATGCCCGATGTATGCGGCTGAATGCAGTGGTCCCCTAACTCTAGGTTTGCTTGAATAGATTTTCATTTAAAAATATAGAATCCTACAAATTCTAGGTTGTACGGAGCCGAAGGCAGTGGGGAGTTCAACATCAGGTTTGTTTGGAAAGATTTTCGTTTAAAAATATAAAATCATACAACATTAATTTTAGGTACGAGGGGTGATCCAAAAAAAAGTTTACAAGGCAAAGGAAAAAGTATTTTTTAACAATAGAAACAAGATACAAATGGCAATCAAGATACACATCTGGCCTTTACTTTTCCACATAGTCGTGAAACCTGTTTAGGCATTTGTCAGAACGTTCGACCAACTTATTTATCCCGTCTTGGTAGTAATCAGGGCTCTACTCATTGAGCCATTTCTCGGCAGCTGTTTTCACTGCATCGTCTGAGGTAAACCGTGTTCCGGATAAGTTTAGCTTCAACGCCGGAAAAAGGAAATAGTCACTTGGAGCCAAATCGGGGGCTGTATGGGGGGTGATTCCAGACCTCCTACTTGAACCTTTGCAGAAATTCCTGAGTCTGGCGAGCTGTATGGGGCCTGGCATTGTCATGCAGAAGATTGTCTGTGAATTTCGGATGCGGCCACATTCTTGGCCCATAAGAATCGAATTACGGCTCGCACCTCTATGCGAGACCACTTTTCTAGACGTCGTGCCATAACTGTCGCTCTTAAGTGTCTGCGTACTGACGCTACTTACTCGTAGAACCGCTGTAAGGCAACTAGCGCCATCTGTCAACCACCCTGGGTGGAAATATTCGCTCCACAATTATTACGTTTCAAATGCTTCTGCTTGTAAACTTTTTTTTGGATCAACCTACGTATATTGAATGTTATTATCATAGACTCCGGAAACACCGTTCGGGTCAGCTAGTATAGCTGCCAACTTTTACGCTTCTTTTTACCACTAAAATTTAAAAGAAATGTTTTTCTTATGTAATCACAGGATTTTTTTCGATTTGTTAACATAAAACTTACTATCAAATTTAGTGGTAGGATAAAAGCTTAAAAGTTGGCAGCTATGAGCTAGTGGTAGAATAACGTATGGAGGAACTTGTTGTTGAATGAAAGTTGTGTATGAACTTGATGTTTTTATTTATTATAGGGTTGACCGGGGCACGTTTACGCATGGGGCACGTTTACGGAGTGCACTTTTTCCGAAGCGAGTTATAACTGGCGCGACACCTGTCATGACAGATTGATGCTGCTCCCTAGTGGGTATTCTCACAAGTTTTTGAGCGTCAGTCGAGATTCGGTCTAGCATGCGGAAAGGATAACCTGTTTTCTGTCAAGCTGAGTAAATTTTGTGTTGAACTTATTGACACTTATTGTGAACTACTAATACTTAGTTAAGGATAAACAAATATATGAACATTAGCAGAATTTTATACTTTTATGAGAACTGTATTTGTATGAAGAGAAATGTTACTAATTTTCGTTGCACGTTAAAAATAAATCCAAACATGGCGACGGGGCACGTTTACGCATTGACATCGGAGCACGTTCTTACTGCGTAAACGTACCCCTGAAGCTTTTTTGCTCCGTACTGTCTCAAACCTTTTTAGTATTTTCAAGCTATTTAGTTTTGCAAATCATCATTTAATGTTTAATTGAGTAACAGATTCGTTTACGCAGGCAAGTTTACGCAACAGACTTGGACCTAAAATTTTTTTTTTACGGTTAAAAACACAAATAAGGCAACAACTTAATACACAAATTTTGACTTTATTAACTGCTTTATAAGACCCGATGTCTAAAATTTCCTAAGTTAAAACATAAAAATTAGAAAATTCATTGAAAAAAACCACGTAGATATGCCTCAGTCTACCCTACTCTGCCGACACCAAAATAGATGTTCACCATTAACCTCTTAGTCTTTAGGGAATTTATGAACATCTGGGAAAATTGTGAAGAGGGAATTTTAGGTACTTAATTAACATATCAAATCACCAATTATGAGTGAAATGGTGGTTTTACAAGGTTTTACTCGAATTATAGCTTCTTTAAAACTGTCAGTTGTTGAAACTAATAAATGTTGTTCGCAATTACATCAATCGACCCTATAGCAATCATGTAGCAACTATACAATGTGCTATACAATGTACAAGTATCCAATGCTACTCTTTCAATATCTGCCCTTAGATAGTTCCGTATCAAATTTCAGATCTTGCTTTCACTATAATTTAAAATTATCATTTAATGTCTGAGTACAAAATGTGTAATTAGGACAATTAAAGAATACAATTAAGAATTTCTCTTTATAATAAAGACATTTGTGTGTAAAATATTATTTGCTTGAAATTGCAAAAAAAGAATATTATTATCATTATCTAAAAATAGTTTGAAAAGACTAATTTGATTTGATAGCCTATGGGGAACTGATCAGACGAGGACACCAAGTCAGTAGAACATAGTATCCCTCCCGGTTCCTTTATTAAGGTACATTAAAAAATGTATACAAACAATGTCCAAACACATGTCTTGTCTGGGGAGAACCCTTACGAGACATGTGGCAGAGTAGCTACTGAAAAGACTAAATGTGATTCAATCTATTTTAAGACCTCAAACATTAAGTCTAATGAAAATATTAATTCTGCTAGAGGGATGGGTATTTTTCAGAACCGGCCTAAGGCTGTGCAAGATGTGCGAAAGCACACAGGAGACGCCAATTGGCGTGAAGTTTGAGCAAATTGGTTGTGATTACCATACACTTTTCTTCCATAACTTCTGAGACATTGCATACAAGTACTTATTGAATCGATTATGTATTACAAAAGAGGGGATCTCTATGCCATTTCTGCGACTGAAGTGAGAAGAGCTATGCTTCTGTCATCTGCAGATATTAAGAAAAACGCAGAAAGAAATTGTGAACGTTCTACAGAAAAACAGGGTTGATTTCCTAAACAAAAAATTGGCAATAAAAAAAATGTACGTTTCTTTTTTTTTTGTGGGAAAAATAAAGTAAGAAATAGACACCGGAAAAATAAACCAGAATGATTTGTTATTATAAAGAAATATAAATGGCAACTTACTTCTAAATCAGACTTCGTTGAAAATCAAGTTATCTAATTGTACCTTTGAAGCAATTAGGGAACTGGGATTGAAGATTAGAATACAGTAGAACTCCAATTATCCGAATCAATTGGGACCGGGCCCTATTCGGATAATCAAAAATTCGGATAATTGGATTTTTTCAAAAAAAGGGTATATTTTAATTAATTACTGTATGTATGTTAAAAATGGAAGAAAAAAATTATTTTTAAAGAAAAAGAGCTTTTAATTAATTAAATGAAAAAGGCAACACTATTACATGTTAAGCGTATTTACAAGTGCTGTATATTAGTACAGTATGTACGTACCGTACTGTAAATGAAAGCCATTACTTGCTGAACATCTCGTTCAAAGTAAGCTGTTTGACAGTCTTCTTCTGTTTTCGGGGAGCCAAGTCGCGCATCCACTTGACAGTTAAAAGTTGCATACTCGGGCTGACGCCCCATCCACTTCAACGCAGTTTCAAGGCCGGCAGATTCTTCACTAACTGATCGTCCCATGTATGCTTCAACTTCAACATTAAGGTAATCTTCTTCCTCGACACTTTCTTCTCTCACACTTTCAATGAGTTCATCATCATTTAGAATTTAAACCCAGGGTCTTCGCGGCGGGAAAGACAGTAGCGCGCCTAGACAGAATCATTATTTTGTGAATCGCAGTACGTTTCCGTCTTCATTTGTTTTTTCTGAAATTCTGAAAGCGATTCGGATAATCAGCGATTCGGATAGTTGGAGTTCGGATAATTGGAGTTCTACTGTACTTACTTTTTGACGTGGGTGGAGGTGGGGGGGTTGCTTATTTATGAAATTGATTTTTTAAAAATATGGCATTTAGTCTACATGACAGATATTATTATGACAGAGTATAACAGCGGGCTTCGACCGCGATCGGGCCGGTTCAGATATTCGAAAAAACGAGAAAAATAGACCGGTAAATTTTCACTTTATAAAAAACGACTTATTTTATGAATTTATTTTTTTTGGAAAATGAAATTTATTTGGATCTATTAAAGAAAGGATAAAGTGTTTTGAAAAGAATATTAAACGAAACCCTTTGTGCGATTTTCAATCACACTTACCAACTTGTTTTAAAATATTATTACTATTTTAAATAAGCATTTGAGCTATATTCCATTATCTATTCGAAGTTAGAATGACTTATGTACCTAGTACTTTATCTTAAAAGAAGGATCTAAAATTTCTAGTAAGATAAGAGTCAAGGGATATATCTGAATAGAAGAATACTTTTCCCTTTAACTGTCAGTTGCGCAGGTGATGTTCCAATAATTCTTCTTTTTCACTTCGACAAATGCAAAAAGAAGAAAAAAATCAAACATGAGAATTTCGTAAAGATAAATCAATCATGTTAAGGCAAGATTTGATCCAACGTCATAAATCATTTTTTCAGGAAATATTTTAAATCAACGCAATTCTACGCAAATAAATTTACTCATTTATTATATTTTTATTATTAAGTTTTGTATACTAGAAATTATTTTAAAGCATTGTTTTGTATTTTCATATGTTGGATTATTATTTTTTTTAATTCATAAGAATCTGAAAGTTTTTTTTTCTTCAGTTAATTGTGTATCTTGACTGATTATTTATATTTATATATATATAGTACTGTAAACGAATATACATTAGAAGTGGTATACTATCAAATATTTTGTAATGATTTTTTTTAATTAGCAGCTTGTATTCTATAATCTATTTGAAAAAGAATGAGTTCAATACATACAGGGTGTTCCAAAGGTCCTTGACACATTTTAAAAATTAATAAAAGATCAAGCAATTGGCATATGAGAGTGCGGTTTCAATGAAAATGTTTCTTATTATTGAAAATTTTGTTTAAGCAAATAAAAAAAATTGTTCCAAAAATTCCTCATATATGGCGCAACTTCTGAAAAGTTATCGAATAGGTAGAATGCCTTTATACATAACAATGGCGAAAGACGCACAATGCGGATGTACAGTTTTTGTCCAAGCTATAGCAACCCATATTCCAGATGTTAACAATAAGGTAAGGGCATGTTTACAAACAAAACAGTTCCATCAACTAATCTACCACTTCAATGTTTCGTAGCTATCATTGCAAGAATCGTCATGGTGACGTAGGCCAATCATATTATATACCAGTTTAACATAGACCAATCAAATTTCCCTATTTCATGTGTACAGTAGGAGTCATAAAGAACAAACAGGTCTTTCTTGCTAACTAACCGTAATTGAACCAACAGTGACGTCAGCTGCCCTTTTCTTATACTCGTCTATTCATCATCACTCGTCTTATCGAACTCAGGAGGGCGAGTATAGTTAAGTTCTGGTAAGTGGGTTGCCATAGTTTGGACAAAAACTCTGCATGCACATTGTACGTCTTTCGCTATTGTTATGTATAAAGGCATTCTACCTATTCGATAACTTTCCAGAAGCAGCGGAATCTCTGAGAAATTTCTGGAACTATTCTTTTTATTTGCTTAAACAAAATTTCAGATCATAAGAATTATTTTCGTCCAAACCGCACTCTCGTACGTGAATTGCAAAATCTTTTGTCAAGGACTTTTGGAACACCCTGTATTTTATCTTAAAAAATAAGGACCGTATATGGTATAGTAAGATAAAAATGAGGAAATAAATTTCATACAAAAATTATTTTCCCTTCAGATGCCAGTTGCTTAGGTTGATTGTCGAATGAATAATTCCTCTTTTCTCCAATCGTCAAGAGCAAAAAAATAATCTTTTGTAGCATATTTTAGGTATTCTTTACGTTTAACTTCCTTAATTCATTTTAAAACTTTCTTTTCAATTTCCATATGTTAAATTATTTTTTTACAATTTATAACAGACATTGAACGTTTTTCCTTTAATTAACTTTTGTCTTTCCTGATTGTTTATTATATTTAAATAATATTGTGAACTCACTTACACTAAATATGGTATTCTATCCACTATTTTGTAGTGATTTTTTATTATCAAATTTGACTTTTATTCTATAATCTATTTGAAAAAAAGTGTGCGTTAACTCCTTCAGGGGCAAAGAACTCTTGTAGCTAAAATATTGAAACGATTGATTGACACCAGGATTCACGAACGAATTTTATTTTAAAATAAGTAAAAGCTTTTCCTCGTGTACATTATAAATTCAAAATTTGATTATAAAATTCTGGTGTCATTGTGGCATTTTGGGATTAAAATTAAGTGGTATATATAATATACCGGTGCCCTTCAAGGGGTTAAGGTTAACTTACTATATAAAATTCAGAGTTAAAATACATGAATAATGAGTTAACCCATTAAGCACCATTGCTCCCATTTTGGGAACATTGCTTTAGGATTTTTTTCTAAAGTGCGTATTTTATAAATTGTTAAAAGGTTCATGTTATTTGCATTTTGAATATATTAAATGACATCTGAAAAAAAAAAAATTCTAGTTTCATTATAATTTTCTATTTTTTAAAACGTGTTAAAAAGGCAAAAAATAGCTTTTTGACAGTATTCGAAAGAAAAAAAAACTTTATAATAAAAAGTATATATTTCAGTGAAAATATGTTTAGAACAGTGTATTATATTAAACAACTTCAATCCGGAATTAATATGTATAATAGATCAATCACAATTACCGAAAGCATAAGTTGTTCCCAAAATGGGAGCAATGGCCCCTAAGGGGGATAATGTTTTTGAAAACTTGTACATATGCTTCCGTGCATTTGTGGTATTTATTTTTCAATTTATTAGCTATAGAATGTATAATATCATTCTGAAACTAATATTTTTAGAAGATTTCATGTAAATCAGTCCAACTTTTACATTTATAATAAAAAACAAAATGAAATTACCAGTTCCATAAGCATTTTCATTATCCATCTCTTTATTTTTCACCATTACATCATTTTTTTTTCTGACTATTTTACATGGAAGATGATTGATTATTTTTTTAGATTTGGATAATTTTTCGGATGTTTCGGAAATCGTTTATTTGCCACCTGATTACAGTATTGTAACATATGAGGAAGATATCTTCCTCATATGTATGTCGCATAAATTATTTTCTATTACACATGTAATATAAAATAATTTATGCGACGATTTATCCCATGTTATATTTGGTAGAGTATTTCTGTAAATTTTAAATCAACAGACAATCAAGACATATCTGATTTAGTGTTTAAAAAAGACAAATTATTAAACACAGGCTTGATATTTTAAATGAAAAATCAGACGAATCTTCAAATTGGAATAACTAAACAAAATGCAAAAACAAAAACAAAAAGTTAAAAAACCAATTTCAGAAAACGAACAAAATGTAGTATAATGCTGCATAAAAAATTTTCCATCATTTCCATGTAAAATAGTAGGACAAAATTGATGTAATGAAGAAAAATAAAGAGGCGGATAATGAAAATGGTTATGGAATCGGTAATTTTATTATTTTTATTATAAATGTAGATGTTGGACTAATTTATATGAATTCTTCGCAAAATATCAGTTTCTGAATTATATTATCCCTGTTATAGATGAAGAACTGAAAAATAACAAGCATAAATGCACGGAGGCATAAGTAAAATTTTTGAAAAAATTTACCCCAATTAGTCGCCATTGTTCCCATTTTGGAAAAATGCTATTTTTCCTAAATATTCAAATTTTTTTAATTTTTTTCTTCATTAATACCTTAAAAACTTTCTATTCATAAAGAAAAAATATCTGTTTCATTAAAAAATAGCTTAATATCTATAGCGGCGCCTAATGGGTTAAGATAAAAAGACCAGAACGCGTTTTTGTTTTATAATATAGATTTATATAGCATTGTACACACACTAAAAGTAGTATACTATCCAAAATTTTGATGTATTTTAATGTATAATTTTCAATATATTTTTTGTGTCCAAAACTTTCGTGTACGAGGGTTGCTCAATAAGTTTTACCTACACATCTGTGACTACATTATTAACACAACAAAATTAAATTTACATTGACAAGTAACTTTGAAGTGTTCGCATTTGAAGGGGTACTTTATTTTGCGATATAATCACCACTGACGGCGATGCACTTCCACCGGCGAAACACTAGTTGTTGCAAGCCGCCACAGAAGAATGAGACCGACACCAAGAACGCACCGCATGTGCCGCTTACTCTTCGGACTCAATGTGCGTGCCCTTAACTGCGCCCCTTTTTCTATGCTCTGCACTGTCTGCGGTCTTCGGCCATCCGCAGTGGGGTTTATCGTGCACACTCGACGTGCATGAGTTCTCTTCCCGACTTCCACGCCATACACATCACTCATTCTCCTGTGGATGTAGATTGGTGCAACACTTTCCGCTGTCAGATATTCGATCACCGCACGCTGTTTTAACCACACTTCCATATAGTCCGACATTCTCAGTTTCACTGTTTACATGTCAGAGGTCCGACCTTTCAAAATCGATCCAATCTCCTGTGGATGTAGATTGGTGCAACACCTTCCGCTGTCAGATATTCGATCACCGCACGCTGTTTTAACCACACTTCCATATAGTCCGACATTCTAAGTTTCACTGTTTACATCTCAGAGGTCCGACCTTTCAAAGTCGGACCAATCTCCTGTGGATGTAGATTGGTGCAACACCTTCCGCTGTCAGATATTCGATCACCGTACACTGTTTTAACCACACTTCCATATAATCCGACATTCTCATTTTCACTGTTTACATGTCAGAGGTCCGACCTGAAAAATCAGAACATCATGAGTTGAAGGACTTTTCAAAGTTACTTGTCAATGTAAAATAATTCCTTTCGTTCTGTTAATAATGTTGTTACAGAGGTGGAGGCAAAACTTATTGAACAACCCTCGTATAAATATTTCATTTCGTTCTGTTAATAATGTAGTTACAGAAGTGGGGGCAAAACTTATTGAACAACCCTCGTATAATTACCCTAAAAAGCTCAGAATGTTTTTGTTTTCAATTAATTATAATTTTATCTCAGTTATATTTAGATAGTACTGTAAATTCACTACACTAAAGGTTGTGTGTTACACAACATTTTATATATTTTTATTTTATTTTATTTATTTTTATTGTATTATTATTATTATTTTCAAATGAGCCTTTTGACTTTTCAACTGTTTTAGCTTAAATTCCAAAATGATCATCGAGTAAGATAAAATTCAATGAATACATTTCCCGTAAAATCCTTTTCTCTTCATCTGTCAGTGGCGCAGGTGATGTGCGAATAAATCCTCTTTTTCATCTCGGCAATGCAATAAAAATTCAAAGAAGGGAATTTTATAAAGAGAAAAGTATCGCGTTAAGGACATTTCCTGATCAAACGGAATAAATCGATTCGTGATGAAAGATTCTGAGTAAACGCAATTATTCATATCTAAGTACTCACTTGTAAAATTACTTTTTATTTCTTCAGTATTTTCAATCCAGTATTTATTACAAAGCATTTTGTATTTAAATATGTTAAATGATTTTTTAGGATTTATAAAAAGCTCAGAAAGATTTTGTTTTCAATTAAGTGCAGTTTTACCTCACTATTTATATCTAGGTAGCACTGTAAATTCAATCCAGTAAATGTGGTATCCTACACAACATTTATCAATTATTATTATTATTATTATTATTATTAAATTCCTACTATTAGCTCACACTTTCTCTATATATATCTTGTTGGAATTTTCAATCGTTAATAAAATATTTTCTATTCATCCATTCGTGTTCAAATATTTTTTTTAAAACTTGTACTGGATGACAATTGATGTTAATACAGTTTTTTCAAATATTAATTCATTAATTAAATTTAATTAATTAATTTTAATTTTTATATGGGAGAAAAAAATTTCTCCCATTGTCTTCATAAATGAAATGAAAGATTTATCTCAAATTAGTGATGCCAACAAAAAATAAAATACCGCAACGATGATTATAAAATAATGTTCAATAAAGATAACGTGAGACATTAATGCTGCACGGGTTTATTTTATATATTTATGATTAAAAAATAGGAATTTACTTAATTTTTTAGGTATATATATTACTTGTTTTTAATCAGCGTTTTGATTTTTTCAATATTTTATCTTAAATTCCAAGAATAATCGTCGAGTAAGATAAAATTCAATGAATACGTTTGCCGTAAAATGCTTTTCTCTTTATCTGTTAGTAGCACAGGTGATGTGCGAATAATTCCTCTTTTTCATATCGGCAATGCAATAAAATTTCAAAGAAGAGAATTTTATATAAATTGAAAATTATCGTGTTAAGGCCATTTTCTGATCAAACGGAATATATCGTTTCGTGAGGAAAAATTCTGAGTAATTGTAACTATTCATATCTAAGTACTTATTTGTAAAATTACTTTTTATCTACTGAATATTTTCAATCCAGTATTTATTACAAAACATTCTTTTGTATTTAAATGTGTTGAATGATTTTTTTAGGTTTTATAAAAAGCTCAGAATGATTTTGTTTTCAATTAAGTGCAGTTTCATCCCATTATTTATATCTAGATAGCACTGTAAATTCAATACAGTAAACATGGTATCCTACACAATATTTTTTTTTTGATTGATTGTTAGACTTTTGACTATTTCATGTTAAATTCATGAAATAATCGTTGAGTAAGACAAAATTCAATCAATACATTTCACGTAAAATCCTTTCCTCTTCATCTGTCAGTGTCGCAGGTGATGTGCGAATATTTCCTCTTTTTCACTTCGGCAATGCAATAATTCAAATCGAATTCAAAGAAGATAATTTTATATAAAGAGAAAATTATCATGTTAAGGACATTTCCTGATCAAACGGAATAAATCGATTCTTGATGAAAGATTCTGAGTTAACGTAACTATTCATATCTAAGTACTCATTTGTAAAACTACTTTTTTCTACTCAATATTCCCAATCCAGTATTTATTACAAAACATTCTTTTGTATTTAAATATGTTGAATTACTTTTTTTAGGATTTATAAAATCTCAGAAAGACTTTGTTTTCAATTAAGTGCAGTTTTACCTCACTATTTATATCTAGGTGATACTGTAAATTCAATACAGTAAACGTGGTATCCTACACAGCATTTTTCAATTATTATTATTTTATTATTTATTTATTTTTAATCAGCGTTTTGATTTTTCAGCTATTTTACCTTAAATTCCAGAAATAATAGTCGAGTAAGATAAAATTCAATAAATATATTTCAAGTAAAATCCTTTTCTCTTCATCTGTCAGTGGCGTAGGTGATGTACGTATAATTCCTCTTTATCACTTCGGAAATGCAATAAAAATTCAAAGGAGAGAATTTTGTATAAAGAGAAAAGTATCATTTTAAGGCCATTTCCTGATCATAGGTAATAAATCGATTCACGATGAAAGATTCTGAGTAAACGTAATTTTCATATCTAAGTACTTATTTGTAAAATTACTTTTTATTTATTCAATATTTATATCCAGTATTTATTACAAAACATTCTTTTGTATTTGAATATGTTGAATGATTTTTTAGGATTTATAAAAAGCTCAGAAAGTTTTAGTTTTCAATTAAGTGCAGTTTTATCTCATTATTTATATCTAGGTACTACTGTAAATTCAATACATTAAACGTGGTATATTGCACAGTATTTTTTCAATATTTTTTAGGTTGCCATACTTAAAATGTAAAAACGCAATCATTATAAGATCACCCGTGTGTCTGTCTGTCCGTCTGTCAGAGATTTTTTTCTCTAAAACTATGTAATGTGAAAAGTTCAAACTTGGGAAAGTTATAAATCCTATTGGCCCACATATTTCCAGATTATTAGTCATTCACAAATACGTTTAAGAAAATTTTAGGGGGCTAATTAAGTTCTTTGAAAAAATAATCCCTTTTCGTATATTGTGTACCGTTTCATGTGAAAGATCTCGTAACATCGTCCATAAAAATGTATGTATTTTAATTTTAGATAATATTTTTTCAGAGGTCTCGTCGAAAATGCACTGTGAAAATATGTTTCTCCGCCCCCCCCCCACACACACACTCTATTTCTGAATCTACTGAAACTATAATTCTAAAGAAATTAGGGGTAGTAGTAGTTTATTTGAACCTTGCAGGGAAGCTATAGAGATATTCATAGGTCACATAGATTTTTTTTTTTTAAATCGCATTTTTTCGTTACTCACAAACTTCACTTTTCAAGAGGTCAGCTGGTGAGTTGAGTGGCGCTCAAGGTACTTATCGATACAGAATCATCCAAGGATAGTTGATAATAATTTCGAAAAAGATTCTCGGTAATTAGTCAAGATATTAATTAAATTACTTAAAATAAATTAATATATATATATATATATAGTGTAGGGTATCTTTCGAAAGATCTCGTAACACCGAACTCAAAGCTATATTTGTTTTAATTTTAGGTATTATATTTTCAGAGATGTCGTTGAAAGTGTACTTCCCTCCTATTTCCGAATCTACTGAAACTAAAATTATGAACAGATCAGTAGTAGGACTTTGTTAATGAATAAATAGTAATTAATAAATTTAATGTATGGAACCCTTTGGGCGCTAGTTATACTCGCTCTTGACCTTTTTTTCTTGTTTTCTACAATCGATTCAAAATAAGAATAAGCTATGCACCTACAATACCGGTTAAGTCTAAATGAATATAGCGATTACAAACAGCTATAACTATTTAATGGAGAATAATTTATCGATAAGATTAACACAGAATGTAGACGGAACTTCAAAATTTTGTATACATACGTCATAGATGTTCTATGTGACTTCCCTTGGTCACACGGAAAACATCTAGGCGGTAGTCCATTTCACGCCATGTATTCTGAAGCATTTGTTCAGTCACCGACGCAAGCGCATTACAAATGCACACTTTGAGTACTTCAATTGTTTTGGGCATGGGAGGCACATATATCCTGTCTTTCACATAACCCTACAGAAAAAAATCGCGGGATGTCAAGTCCGGAGATCTCGGTGGCCAAGAGCAAAAGACATCATCGGCATCTCCACTTCGACCGACGTATGGGGTGACTAAGGGAAATCCCATAGAACATCTATGACGTATGTATACAAAATTTTGAAGTTCCGTCTACATTCTGTATTAATCTTATCGATAAATTATTCTCCATTAAATAGTTATAGCCGTTTGTAATCACTATATTTATTTTGACTTACCCTATATATTTTAAACAAGAATTAAAAAATTGTGTATCAGGCATAGAATACAGAATATTTACCAACACTAACATAATTTAAAAAAAACATTTTTGGGGATATCTATATAAGTAATTAAAAAACACATAACACTGTAAAAGCTTTTCAGCAATTGCTGTCCATATCTAGTAATCTATACGATTCCTTTCATGCAGCCCTGTATGTGATCTATAATATTTATACACATTACGTAATGAACTAAATTTTGAATAACTTTAACAATGCAAATCACAGCGGAAAACCGGCTTCCAACAATTATCAATCGTGGCCAGTCCTGCAACCAAATTCTTTCTGTGTCTCTGTAAATGAACGATAATTGCTACGCACTCATAATCTATAGAAAACATGTTTTAGTGTAGCTGGGTGATCCTTTTAAATTTCATTATGTTGGAAATACAGGGTGTCCGAAAAGTCTTCGTACAACTTCGAAAATATATTACAAAAAAAAAAAATAATAGGCCTACAGCAAAAATAATTGCAACAGTGCATTAGAGTGACTTAAAAAGTTTTTTTCTACAGCCTTAGTAAACTTCAACATGAGATCCTTTCGTAGCACGAAGAATATCAAGACCATATTCCAATTCAATCCACGAACGTTTTTCATGCTAACATCAACAGTAGCTACTGCTGTTTGGATCTCTTGTTTCAATTCAATGAGACTATTCACTTTAGTTAGGATTTCACCAAACAGTTGTAACTACTGTTGATGTTAGCACGCTGAAACGCACGTGGATGGAATTGGAATATCGACTTGATATTCTTCGTGCAACGAAAGGATCTCATGTACAAGTATTCTAAGGTAGTAGAAAAAACTTTTTAAGTTGCTCTATGTACTGTTGTAATTATTTTTGCTTTAGGCCAATTATTTTTTTTTGTAATAAATTTTTGAAGTTGTACGGAGACTTTTGGTACACCCTGTATTATAAGAGTTAAAATGCAAAGCAAATGATTTTTAACTATCGATAATTGTATTTTGCCTACCTGTAAACGAATTATAAGTGCTACTTATATTATATTCCTGACCACTAAACCACGTCGTTACTGTAATAATGAACTAGTCAGATGAAGCAATCCGAAAACTTTCTTCTATCTCATACGTGTTAAAATTTCGAAATTTGCTATCACAGTGCCAAAATTAGATGGCAATCTATGTCCATCATGAAGATTCTAAAGCTATGAAACTCCATGCATTAATTCTTGAGATATGATTATCGCCATAATCGTGTAAATCCTACAGAATCAAACATAGCAGCGCTACCTGTAGGGCGATTGACACCAAAACGTAAACAAAACCAATTCATATGAATGATTAACTGAATCTGAAATTTGATGAAATTCCGTGCATTAATTCTGGAGATAGAGCTATTGCGGAAATAGCACAAAATGCAGCGTAGCAGCGCCACCTGTTGAGTGATTTACACCAAAATGTAAAAAACGTCAATTCGTGTCAAGGACTAACAGAATCTGGAGTTTGATGAAAATCCGTGCATTAGTTCTGGAGATAAAGCTTTTGTAGAAATCGCACAAAATAAGTATAGCTGCGCCACCTGTTGAGCAATTTACACCAAAATGTATAAAAAGTCAATTCATGTCAAGGACTAACGGAATCTGAGGTTTGATAAAAATCCGTGCATAAGTTGAGGAAATTGAGCGATTTCAGAAATCGTAAAAAAATGCTTTATAGCAGAGCCACCTGTTGAGCGATTTACACAAAAAACTAATCAGCACCAATTTATACTACCTGAATATAATTTTTTATTAAATTCCGTGCATTAGTTCCTGAGATAGAACGCCCACAAAATTTATGTCACAGACAGGCATTTTGTAAAAACATGTTCTTTGAGACGTGTTTTTCTCTGACCCCTAAAACGTGTAAATTCGTCGAAAACCGGAATTCAAAAATTTTTACGAATCCAATACTTTTTTCTTGTAAAGATAGAAGAAAGTAAAAATCTAAATAAGCAGAAATAGAATGAAGATAGTGAAACATGTATTTTGACGCATACATCATTTTCCCTCGTCTACCCGTTATCGAAATATAAAGGCTTAAAATTTGCTAATTTATTTATTTAATAGGGTGGAAGAAGGAGTCTATATTTTTCAACGTAACAACATCATCAAACTCCAGTCACTTGTCCATTTCCAGTTTAGTGCGCCGTAGTACTCCGACATGATTCGCAATGCTCGGTACATGTCTAAGATAGTGCTAACTCGACCTCTTCCATTGGAAACGCCATTGCAATTTTGTTTTTCGTAGGAGGTTTACCATTCTAATCACTGCACTAGATTTAAGTTCATTAAATGTTCTTGGTGCCACGATTTTCTATATTTCAATCATTTTTTGGTTATGTACCATATTTGTGAATAGCATTTATTGTTACGGGCTTCTTACATTTTTATATTAGTATATCTAAATATGTTTTGTATTTTATATTAATCAGATTATTAAAATTTTTGAATCAGAACAGCGCCTTTTCTCACAAAATTAACTAAATGAATTAGCAAACTTTAAATCTTTAAATCTCGATAACGGGCAGTCGAGGGCAAATGATTTATGTGTCAAAAACATCTTTCGATTGCTGCTTACATGGATTTTTTTACTTTCTTCTATCTTTACAAGAAGAAAGTATTGGATTCATGAAAATTTTTCGACTTCCGGTTTTCGACGGATTTATACGTTTTAGAAGGTCCTGAACACGATTTGACTATTTTTAGAAAATGTCTCTCTGTGACTCTATCTGTGACTCAGTCTGTCTGTCTGTATGTGACAAAAATTTTGTGGGCGCTCTATCTCCAGAACTAATGCTCGGAATTTAATAAAACTTTATATTCAGTTAGTCCCTGATATAAATTGGTGCTGATTAGTTTTTGGTAAAAATCGCCCAGCAGCTGGCGCTGATATGTAGAATTTTTCGTGATTTCCGCAATAGCTCTATCTCAAGAACTAATGCTCGGAATTTAATAAAACTTCATATTCAGTTAGTCTCTGATATAAATTGGTGCTCATTAGTTTTTGGTAAAACTCGCCCAGCGGGTGACGCAGCTACGCAGCATTTTGTAGGATTTACACGATTTTAGCGATAGTCATATCTCAAGAAATAATGCACGTAATTTAATAAAACTCGAGTTTCAGTTAGACCTTGATATAAATGAGTGCTGATTCTTTTTAGTGCATGCGAAACCTGTGTGAGATAGATGAAAGTTTTGGGATTGACACATCCGACTAATTTGATTATGTACCATATTTGTGAAACCTTTTTTTTTTTTCTTTTTTATTACGGGCTTCTTACATTTTTATATCACTATATCTAAATATGTTTTGTATTTTATATTAATCTGATTATTAAAATTTTTGAATCAGAACAGCGCCTTTTCTCACGAAATTAACTAAATGAATTAGCAAACTTTAAATCTTTATATCTCGATAACGGGCAGTCGAGGGCAAATGATTTATGTGTCAAAAACATCTTTCGATTGCTGCTTACATGGCTTTTTAACTTTCTTCTATCTTTACAAGAAGTAAGTATTGGATTCATGAAAAAATTTCGACTTCCGGTTTTTGACGGATTTATACGTTTTAGAAGGTCCTGAACACGATTTGACTATTTTTAGAAAATGTCTGTCTGTGAATCTATCTGTGACTCAGTCTGTCTGTCTGTATGTGACAAAAATTTTGTGGGCGCTCTATCTCCAGAACTAATGCTCGGAATTTAATAAAACTTTATATTCAGTTAGTCCCTGATATAAATTGGTGCTGATTAGTTTTGGGTAAAAATCGCCCAGCAGCTGGCGCTGATATGTAGAATTTTTCGTGATTTCCGCAATAGCTCTATCTCAAGAACTAATGCTCGGAATTTAATAAAACTTTATATTCAGTTAGTCTCTGATATAAATTGGTGCTCATTAGTTTTTGGTAAAACTCGCCCAGCGGGTGACGCAGCTACGCAGCATTTTGTAGGATTTACACGATTTTAGCGATAGTCATATCTCAAGAAATAATGCACGTAATTTAATAAAACTCGAGTTTCAGTTAGACCTTGATATAAATGAGTGCTGATTCTTTTTAGTGCATGCGAAACCTGTGTGAGATAGATGAAAGTTTTGGGATTGACACATCCGACTAATTTGATTATGTACCATATTTGTGAAACCTTTTTTTTTTCTTTTTTATTACGGGCTTCTTACATTTTTATATCACTATATCTAAATATGTTTTGTATTTTATATTAATCTGATTATTAAAATTTTTGAATCAGAACAGCGCCTTTTCTCACGAAATTAACTAAATGAATTAGCAAACTTTAAATCTTTATATCTCGATAACGGGCAGTCGAGGGCAAATGATTTATGTGTCAAAAACATCTTTCGATTGCTGCTTACATGGCTTTTTAACTTTCTTCTATCTTTACAAGAAGTAAGTATTGGATTCATGAAAAAATTTCGACTTCCGGTTTTTGACGGATTTATACGTTTTAGAAGGTCCTGAACACGATTTGACTATTTTTAGAAAATGTCTGTCTGTGAATCTATCTGTGACTCAGTCTGTCTGTCTGTATGTGACAAAAATTTTGTGGGCGCTCTATCTCCAGAACTAATGCTCGGAATTTAATAAAACTTTATATTCAGTTAGTTCCTGATATAAATTGGTGCTGATTAGTTTTTGGTAAAAATCGCCCAGCAGCTGGCGCTGATATGTAGAATTTTTCGTGATTTCCGCAATAGCTCTATCTCAAGAACTAATGCTCGGAATTTAATAAAACTTTATATTCAGTTAGTCTCTGATATAAATTGGTGCTCATTAGTTTTTGGTAAAACTCGCCCAGCGGGTGACGCAGCTACGCAGCATTTTGTAGGATTTACACGATTTTAGCGATAGTCATATCTCAAGAAATAATGCACGTAATTTAATAAAACTCGAGTTTCAGTTAGACCTTGATATAAATGAGTGCTGATTCTTTTTAGTGCATGCGAAACCTGTGTGAGATAGATGAAAGTTTTGGGATTGACACATCCGACTAATTTGATTATGTACCATATTTGTGAAACCTTTTTTTTTTTTCTTTTTTATTACGGGCTTCTTACATTTTTATATCACTATATCTAAATATGTTTTGTATTTTATATTAATCTGATTATTAAAATTTTTGAATCAGAACAGCGCTTTTTCTGAAGAAATGAACTAAATGAATTAGCAAACTTTAAATTTTTATATCTCGATAACGGGCAGTCGAGGGGCAAATGATTTATGTGTCAAAAACATCTTTCGATTGCTGCTTACATGGATTTTTTACTTTCTTCTATCTTTACAAGAAGAAAGTATTGGATTCATAAAAATTTTCGACTTCCGGTTTTCGACGGATTTATACGTTTTACAAGGTCCTGAACACGATTTGACTATTTTTAGAAAATGTCTGTCGGTGACTCTGTCTGTCTGTCTGTATATATGTATGTGACAAAAATTTTGTGGGCGGTCTATCTCAAGAACTAACGCATGAAATTTAATAAAACTTTATATTCACTTAGTCCCTAATTTAAACTGGTGCTGATTAGTTTTTGGTGAAAATCACCCGACAGGTGGCGCTGCTATGCTGCATCTTTTGCAATTTCCGCCATCGCTGTATCTCAAGAACTAATGCACTTATTTTCATCAAATTTCAGAATCAGTTATACCTTGCCATAAATAGACGCTGGTTATGTTTTGGTGTAAATATCCCAACAGGTGGCGCTGCTATACCCCTTTTTTCATTATTTTTACGATAGCTATATCTCAAGAACTCATGCACGGAATTTCATCAAACTTCCGATTCTGAGAGACTTTGATATAAATATATGCTGTTTACGTTTTGGTGTATATAGACCAAAAGGTTGCGCTGCTATGCTACTTTTTTTTATATTATCACGATAACTATACCTCGAAAACTAATGTACGTTTTTTTTTTTTTTTTATCAAACTTCAGATTCAGTTAGACGTTATCATAAGTTGTTGTTGATTACGTTTTGGTCTAAATCTCTCAACAGGTGGCGCTGCTATGCTGCATTATGCACGATCCACACGATTTTAGCCACACGACTCCAGACCTAATGCTCGGAATTTAACAAAACTTTATATTCAGTTAGACTTTGATATAAATTGGTTGCTGATTCGTTTTTAGTGTATGCGAACCTGTGTGAGATAGAAGAAAGTTTTGGGATTTGCACATCCGATTTGTTTTTCATCATTACACTAAGGCGTGGTTTCCTGGTGAGAAAGCATGTTGTAATCCAGCTCAATAATGCCTATCAATCTTATTATGTTTGAAATTTCGTAATACCAATAAAATGCACCTCAAATTGTTTTTCCTGAGAGATCGTAATGTAATGAAATTCTTTTGTCTGTCCCTGTAAACTAACTATAAATGGTACACACTTAATTTCCAACTGAATATTCTGTAGCAAACCTCAATAACATATAACAATTATATGGTAATACTGGTTTATTTACAAGAGTTAGAGCATGTTCAGACAACGGCCAGACTAATCGAATCCATAAACACTATTCAACAATGTTGAGAAGTGTTAACAAGTTTAAAGTTGTACGACAAACGTGAGAAAGGAGGTGTGTTCGTACTATAAATTGTTTTATAAATATTCAGATCTTGGTGCAATAGCTATTGTACTCTTATGCAAAAGTGTATGAATACAAAATTTATTTTATGTGCAGATTTTCATATTATGAAATTAAGTTTCAGTACTCTTTTATAAACAATTAATTACAATTCTGTTACATTAAAATTACACCATGCGCAAATATTCAATACAAGACAATGTAAAAAAATCGTCGTTATTATTACACTGAAAAAATGAATTATATCGTCTATTATTATATGATTAATTTCTGTAATAAAATAAGGACATTTCAAGTTGGCAATATTTTATATTTTGCTGATATTTAATGAAAATTCCAATGAGAAACTTAAGCCTGGCTTTGATAATTTCAGAACTTGAAATCTACATTTAGACTATTTTTCTATTTAATATATATTTCTCAACAAACATCTTTCAAAAAACTGTGGTAGATTATAGGATTGCTATAACTAAACAATTTTAGTTTACAAATTCGGTTTTTAAATTCAGTAATACGGAAATAACATGACTCCATCTTAAATAGGACGTAATCATCATGGCAACATGGAATCATTACCTTTCATGGGATATCATTGAATTAATTACGTATGATAGGATTTAATAGAATGAAGAATGTGACTATAACTTGGTCATAGATGTTATAAAATACCATATACGTCACATATGACTATAACGTCATACATGTCAGATAACTTGGCGATACATCTCGGTCGCTTGACAATTAATCCACGGAAGCTGCTATAATAAGGAAATACCGATTTCTTAAAAATTCAAAATACTATATTATTACTAATATATATATATATATATATATATATATAATCCAAAAAGAATGTATCCCGTCTGAACTAGCACCCCCCACCCACACCCCCACCCCCAAACCCCATCTTCACCAAACAAGAGAACACGAATATTTAAAAAACTAAAGAATCACAATAATAAATTCACAGAAAACTAAACAAAAAACCGGCTTTGGCCTCGTTGGCAATGGTTTAAATTAAAAAAGGCAGCCAAGCACTCCAGACAGAACCAATATGTATTTGTGGCAGTGAGTTTCGGCCAGAACACTGCGTAGCAAATGCTGCCTATTGCTATTTAAAAATGTTGAATTTCCATAATCTTCACATCTGCATTTCAAATTCAGGTAAGAATCAAGATCTTGAGAAACTTCTCTATAATTAAA